>VYXF01003409.1:507970-673070 GCA_013397295.1 Polioptila caerulea | reverse complement strand
GTCTGTATAAAAGATATTTTTCCCATTGTGTTATATTCCACTATTTAGTCTAATTTTCCCTATCATCTCACCCCTTATATTGTGATTTTTTTATTTTTTTTTTTTTTTTCCCAGAGGAAAGAAATAATGGCACTACTTTTTGGGAACAAAGAATTAACTTGGAAATCATGCAAAAAAGCAACACTGCCCATTGATAGCCTTGCAGGCAGCGTTTTGGCAACAAAATAAAGGACATAAAAGGGCATNAATTGTATTTCCAACATCTTTGAAAGGAGAGAGATTAGCCTGTTGTTATATCTTTGCTTAGCTTTTGGTACTTCTTTAATTTTCACTACTTTCCTCCCCACCCCAAGCCAAGACTACCACAAAAATGCATTTAGTACTATCAGTACCTGGCCAAACTAGAAATAATCAGCTCCAGAAGTGTAATTTTATTAAATGTATCCATTACCATGCATCTCCAAAGAAAATTTTACAGCCCATTACAGCCCACTCCCCTGTATGAAATGGTGGGAATGCCAAGAGAAACCACTGAGATGAATTACTGTCAAGTGTTTAATTTGGCTTTTAAAGAAAAAGGTAAAGAAAGCTATGCCAAGTTCTTAGGCGTGTGATATGTTTCATGCATTTAGGTAAAAATAAGGTGAGCATTCAGGTGCTTCTGTCCCTCAAATTCTAAATAAAATACAACACTCAATGCTTGTTCCCGTACACTCACATTCTAAAAATGTGCATTTTTCAAGTATTCATGCTTACCTTGTTTTTGTGACTGTTAGAAAAAGAAAGAAAGTTCTATCAATTAAATGTGTCCAAAAAGTCAGATCTTAGAGCACCTGAGCATTGTTACAATGAACCAGGATAAATAAATGTGTAAATGTATTGCCTCTATCCAAGTCTGCTTGGACATTTTCACCACTAGTAATTAGAACAATCTCTCAACTCAGTGTCTCAGTGGAGTGGCTGAGAAATGAGAACGGCATTTCTAATAGAGCATGGGGTGTGTTATTAGGTGGGAAACGCTGAGAAACAAGCTGGGATTAAAACCAGAACAATTGCAACGGGAGTTCAATTCCCTCTTTAGTGAATTGATCAGCTTTGCAATCTATTTAGGTATACCAGTGAAGGAAGAGAGCACTGCACAGCCCTTTTGGTCACAGGACAGCATCTTTGTTCTATTAGAGGACAGGCAGTGATCAGTGCTTTTGGTAAAAAATGTGATCCTATTGCAAAGAAGGGGAGGGGCAGACTGAAATCCTTCTGCTATGAGATAATTTTAGGGGTTGGGGTATATACCTAGAAAACCTACAGGTGATATATTGACACGTTAAAGATGTAGAAATAACACACTTTTGAGACAATATTAGTATAGGAGGTAATATAAAGGGTGGTCTTTATTGGAGGGCAGGTATGGAAAAATGCCCACCCCGCAAGGGGTGAATACAGTTTTATAAATGTAGAAAATAAGCATAATTGACAAGAATACCAAGTTAGAAGCGCAGGTGATGAAGTAATTCCCCCCTTTAGGCCTGACCTCTTCTGTAGCCCCCCTTTAGAACTAGGAACTAAACTTTTTTTATGAAAATGGGTCTCAAAAAGCTGCTTTCAACCTTGGCTCCCAGGAACAACCAAGATAGGATAGGGGCTTTGGACCTCTTGGGGCTTGAAGCCTCTGCAATGTGTTTTGTCTTTCTGCCTATCAGGGTAGGGAAAAGGTAGGGAAAAGTACTGGAGCTAACTAGGAACTATGTAACTATACAACAGTAGCCTATAGAACTACGAATATATATGAAGGAAATATAAAAGCAAAAATCATCCTGGCATTATATAAATCATCCCTCTTTTAAAGGGCATTACAGAGGTGGGATACGATAAAGTTTTGCTTCCAGCATAGCCTGAATTCTACAGTTCAGGTAAAACTGAATTTGAACTCAGATTGAATCTGCACAATGGATCAGAGAAACTGGCTGCAAATGTTGATGTGTTAGACCCTGATAAAATGGGATGGGGGGTTCTCAATGCACATCATGAAAAATTTATTAGGTCACAGCATAGCTTTGCTTAATTATTTCATTTAGTCCTTGTTTCTCAAAAAATGGCAAATATGGGAGTATCTGGATATTCAAGGTGTTGAAAGCTGTGCTGTGGGAAACAAGTAGACTAAATTAATGAACTGTGTAAAGAAAGGTAAATCTAGAGAGAAGCCAGGGCCAGATCTTGCTTGTGGGCTTTCCATCAGTGATTGAGAGAATGTGCTGTATTGCCTTCTAGAAAGACCTCTCAAGTACACCATAGCTGAGACCATACTGACTAAGATGGAGATCACGCATAAGTACGATTTATTTTCTGCCAAATTTCCCCAAAATTTAGCATTTTGATAGCAACAAGTGAAAAAAATGTGAGAGAAACAGCCCTGCAGACACCAATGTCAGCAAGGGAGGAGGCAGAGGAGGTGCTCCAGGCACCAGAGCTGAGACTCCCCTGCAGCCCATGGTGCAGCCCATGGTGAGGCAGCTGTGCCCCTGCAGCCCATGGAGGTCCACAGGGGAGCAGAAATCCGTCCACAGTCAGAGGACCCCACACTGCAGGAGACAGACATACCCTGGGAGAAGCTGCAGCCCACAGAGAGAAGCTCATGCAGGATCATGTTTCCTGGAGCAGTCTGTACCTGAAGGACTGTACCCTATGGAAAGGAGACTGTTGGAGCAGTTCTTGCGTGACTGAAGCCTGTGTGAAGGACCCTCAGTGGTGCAGGAGTGTGAGGAGGCAGAGAAAACCAATACAAACTGACCACAGGCCCCATTCCCCTTCCCCCTGAGCAAGTGGGGAGCAAGTAGAAGAGTTGGGACAGAAGGACTGAAGCTAAGACCACTTTTTTTTCTTTGTTTAAACAAGCAAAGAAAAATATTTTCACTGGTTTTGTTTATAGCAGGATTTTTTTGGCTCAAATTTTAAAATATTTAAAGGAAAGCTCTCAGTAACAAGAAATGTCAACCCATATGCACAGAGGTGTGTTAAGGTTATAAGGAAGGTTTATAAAGTATTTGGCAGTCTTCACAGCAAATGGTGCTATATGCTCGTGTATAAAACATACATTGTGATGCATAAAGCTTTAGTACCACCTGTTAGACATGATGGCAAACTTAATGAAGTCAGCTGTAGTTCATACTGCATTCTTGCCACTATTTCTGAGCAAGTTCTCGAGCTGTGTGACAGCCAGGGCAAGTTGTGCTCATGTCTAATTCCCTCAAGTTCAACAGGAGCGCTTCATGAATATCACTGTGGAAATGTGGCACAGCTGAGAGCACACTGCCTCGACCTCTTCCCACAAGCAGTCTGCAAGTAACTGAAAAATTCAGCAACCTGCTGTTATCATCTGTCACAGTTCACTTCTCCTTCCTTTCCATTTATTCCTCAGTTGCAGCTGATAACGTATCAAGATCTTTTTTTTTTTTTTCTTACAAAACACCAGCCTGGTTTTAGGCACTATAAATATGCTTATGGAAGTCTGGCATCTTTTCTGTAGGGTGAAAATGCAAGTCATTGTGGGTGTTGCAGTAATTTACATGCAAACACAGTTTTCCACAGCTTTAAAATATGATTAATAGATTCATTTTTAGCCTAATCTCATAACATTGGTACAAATATTTTAGTGATATTAATGTCCTATACAGTAAAACTCTTTTGTTGTCTCACTTGATAAGAAGGATGTTCTTTTTTCTTTTACACAAAGGACTTTTTCAAATAATTTTTTTCCCAAAACCACCATAAATGTAGTGTCCAGAAGCTGTAAAAGAAAACCTTTCTGTATTTTTGTTCTTTTTTACTTGTGAGTTATAATATTGCAGATTTATTCATATTGCACATTCCGACTGTTGAAACACAATAACAGGTTACAGGCAATGGCACATTTCACTGCACAAGTAGTTGTAATCCAGCACTTTTAAGTGGGATTTTCTTCCTTGCAGTGCAAGGAATAGGAATTTTAAAGCACCCTTCCAAAATCCTGGCTGCCAATTCTTATTAGACTCCTCTTAATGAGGATGTTCCCCTGTGTCACGATTTTCTCCCCAGGCGGCCGTGCCGAGTTCCTTACGAGTACATTGCACCACTGCTGTTGGAAAGTTGCCGTGTCAAGGTTGGGGGGAGAACAGAGAGGCAGCACAGAGTGCAGTGAACAGCCTGTAAGAAACTGTGGATCCTGTTTTTGTTCTGTGTCCTATCCTGTCCATAGCTAGGAGTTCCTTTGATATATGTTAAGCCAGTGAAGGGATCTGGTATTCTATAAATAATTTTGGATTCAGGACAGAAGTTAGTTGAGCAATAAGTCCTTACTTAAGAAAATCTTCCACAAACATAGAATAACATACTTTATTGAAGAATGAATAGCTATAAGAGAATGATGAGCTCATCTTTCATTTCATGTTTATTTATGCATATATTATGGTGGTCTTGAATGAAGGATAAAGTTGAAAGTTTTACCTTTATTCTGATCACTGACTACTGTCTAGGGAAAAAGACTGTTTCAGTTTCAGAATGCAAAATTGTCTGAAGGATTATCTAATGCTTAGAAAAACAGTACTTCCACATCAGTTGGGTAAATTAATATTTATGAAAAGGATGAGTAAGAACACATGTGAATGTGTTTGCATTGTCATGAATATGGCAAGCAGATTTTTTCAAAATAATGTAATGCATAAACCACAATTGCCTCTGCCTCATGGGAATAAAGTATATGTGTACTTTCTTTGATTAATAATTGTTAATAAGTTAAATGCATGTCCAGGGGGTTAAAACAAGATTATTTTTAGGTCCCTTCCAACCCAAACCATTGTATGAATTTTGTAGTTCTTAGAAATTGCAATGTCTATTATTCTTCCAGTGTCTTGCAATTTATACTGCACGGTCATAACACCTTAAACCCTCAAGAAATTCCCAGTGGCATCAATGACATGTTCTTTTATAGGCTTACAACTTCATCCAGTACATCGAAAGATTAGTGTAAATGAGCCATAAAGAAGCTGGCAGTATAATTCATTTCATTCCATGATCTGGTTTCAGCAGTGGAGCTGCATGAAAGTACCTTTGTTATAAATGATAAAATTATGCTTGAGAACACAATACTCAGTGTAGCAAGGACCTGTTAGGAAAATATGTGTGTACAAAGTCAGAGCTTATAAAAGTGGTTGCTCAGTTTCTACCAACAGAATCTTGCTATGACCTATTTAAACATACCTATTTTTGTGCACCCAATCTGGAGTGATCTTCATTCCAATATTTCCTTGTGCAAGCAGTGACTAAGTTTTATGTGTAGGAACAAACAAGAGGGATGTGAAAGATTGCCAGAACAGATAGATTCCCATAATTAATATGTTAAATCACAAATGTGTATTTTCATATTTGTAGATTTTAAAGAGAATGTTTCCAGAGGATATTTTAAAGGTATTTTACTTGGAATAATTTTTATTATGTAAAATTACGAGTAGTTGACAGCACTGAATAATAACTTTAGCAAAGAATATGATCAATTTTGCAGTATGCTGTTCATGCCATATTTTTGCTGACGAGCAAGCCTACATAGTGATACGTAATTTCTTTTTTTAACTCTGACCTGAGAGTTTCTAAGGCAAGGAAGATAATTAGAAGTACTCTTTTCTGAAATTCTACATTGTTAATTGTTATTTTCAGTTTTACAATATATTCAAGAATTATAAGAAAAATATACATTGGTATCTGACATGAAGATTAACTAGCTTTAAAAAGACATTTCTCTGTATTAATTGAAAAGACATCTAATTATACTATGGTGGGTAATAATGGTTTTGGCCAACAGGAGAGGCCACAATAGTATTGTGCCAGAAATAAAATTTGCATGTGTTTGCATTTACATTACAACTAACAAGATTCCTTCCTCTGAGGCTGCTCTGGCTCACTGCTAATATTTGAAGAGTTCTTGATCAAATCATTCTTGTATGGTGCCAGTACAAAAGAAAATTCAATTAATATGCCAAAAAACTGAAGGCAAACGCAAAAGGAATGTTTTAAGCCCTGTATTCAACTGTGTGTTTGGCATGAACGTTTTGTCCTCTGTTTCACAAATATTTAGTATTATGTATTTTTATTCGCAAATAGATGAATTTGCATAGGATTATTCAAGCTAGTATAATTAATCCTGTTTGTTTGTAGAATAATAGATGTGTATATTAACCAATGTTTGACTTGCTATTTAACTGTTGTCCAATTTTTAAATTTTACTTCCTGTCTGAATTGAAACAAATGTACAGGTATATTATGTTATATATATATGTTATATATATTATGTTATATAGATATATATGTTATATATATACAGGTATATATGTTATGTCCATAGCATATTAGTTGTAACCCTTCCTAGATCTCAGATTTGTAGTACAAGTTATGAACAGGGATATAAATAACCATGTCAGCTTCAAAAGGAATAATATTTTATATAACCATATCTCTAGCTCATTCAGGACTAGTGAAAGTTAGCTACTAAGTCAATTGCAACACAGGATAGTATATTCTTATTTTCTTTATTTTGTCAGTATAATGCAAATTTCAACACTAAATTTTTGCTGCAATAATGTTCCATAAGGAAAATATATGAAAATGAAGAAAATTACTTGGTCGTTTTGCAACAGAGACTACAGCCCTGCCAACTATATCAGAATCTGCTACTAAAGAGACCAAAGTTTGGTAATCCACCGTGTTATTCACACAGTTAATTTTTTGTGGCTTGGGTTTAATGTTTTTCTAAAGAAAATGCCTGAAATATCCAGTTCCATCAGACTTGAAGTTTTCTCTTTCCAATTATACAGAACATTTTTTTACTGAAGGTTCTGGGGGTATCTTTCACTGGATATGTCTTTTACTAAAGCCTTCTTGCCTGGAGTGGCTGTCGAGAGCAGGCTTTGCACAAATTGCTGCCGTGCAGCCTGCGTGAGTTGTAACAGAATGAAAATCCCTGGTAGTGTCATCTGCTGGAGGGATTTTGCAGAGCTGTCAGTCATGTTTACTCTACAGAGGGGAAGGGTATTCTTGTTTCACACCTCAGTTCATGGTCTCAGGGGTGTAATCACAGATCACACGAAGGGTTTCTCCGGGGAGGTACCACAGAACCTGACAAACGCAGCAGGCTTTTTCCATGCAAGTTGCCTGAGAGCTAGCCCTTGTTCTTAGGTCCTGTAGGCTTTGTGTAGTGGAAATTTTTTTTTTCACTGACACAAAGCTAGACTAGATTCACATGAAGCATGTGCTTCACTAATGCAGTCTAATGGCAGGGAGCCTAAACTATCCATATGCTCGCTGTGGTCTGGCATTGCAGAGGCATGCTGAGAATTTGGCGATGGTGACTGTTCCTGTGGGCGTCACTGAGACATTCCTGTTTCGCTCCTTCTCTTCAGTATCATATGATGTTCTGGGAAGCTGTGTACATTCTGTTTCTTCATGCTTCAAGGAGAATGACATTACATACCGTGAAGTCCAAGAAGTTAAGAAATACGTACCACAAGCTGTAAAAGACTAGGAGGTGAAACAGGAAAGGTTTTCTTCAGGCAGTAGTTTAATACCACCAGCCAGTTTCTTTGCTTATGATTGTCTTCTTTGTCTCCAAAGCAACCAAGCTCTGTTAGCCATAGAGCATTTCATATTCCTCTCGCTCCTCTTCATGTTTCTTATCATACTTGGTTGCATCTTCTCTTTCAACTAGAACATTGCACTTTAGAAACATAGTGCTGCTTACGTATCCCTGAGATTGTACATCTGAGACCATACCATCTTAAAGCCAGGGAAAATTATCTGTGTGCTGAAGTTATCCTCAGAAGAAAAGGGAAGAATAACATCCCTGTTGTCATTACAAACCAACAAACAAATAAACAAACAACTGCCAGTGGAGTTCATTTAGGAATGCAACTATCTTGAAAAAAAGTCCTATCGTTAAGTGTTCCGCAAAAAATATCCAGTTACTGAAAATTAAAAAAACATTTACCAGTCATTCTAGCATCACAAAGGGCATCTAGTTGGTCATTAGAATAGATTTGAAACAGTTAAGTTCATTGTTGAATATTCCTGCAGAGCAATTGCATTTCAGGTAAATTTCATCCATGACATCTTCCTTTTACCATACTATACACATAGCATGACATTTTCCAGCTTAGAAAATAAAAGTAACTTTGTTACTCAGTGCATTTTTAAAAAAACTTCTTTCTTTGCATTCTTGCTCTCAACCTGTTTTCCAATCACAGCTAGTGCTGAGGAAAACCAACATGAACAATTCCTGGGGACTTCAGGCCGTGGGAGAGTAGCAACCACAAAGTCTGGTAACAACAGTTTTATTTGCCATGTGAGAAGGAGGAGGCAGAAGCCTGTGACTATCTTGTCTAAGATTTCAACATTTTGCCTATTAAAAATGAGTGCCATCCCACCAAACTAACCAGAGCAGGATGCTACAGCAAACCTGTTGCTTTGAGAAGGGGTGTCATAACCTCCAGGAGGAGGTCAAAGGTTGTGCTGAGGAGTACAGGCATCACCCAGGGCAGAATCACTCCAGTCTCAGAAGAGCAAGACAATATTACAACCTTCAGGATTTCTCCCTTTGGAAGAGATTTAGAATGTGTGAAACAAGGACTGACAAATTTTGACAGCTTGCATTTCCAGATGTCAGGGATTGGTTTAGCTACTTATAAGAATATTGCTGAACTGGAATTGAAATTACAAAAGATTTTTTTGTTTTATTACTTGCATGACTGTGGGATATTCAGACTTGCTATAATAACATGTTCTTTTAGTAGAAGATTAATAAATATGTTAACAGGAGTGTTTCTATTAGTACAATTTTGGATTTAGAACATCCATTAAAAAAATTTACTGTAGAATTCTAATCCAAAAAGCTTTCTACTACAACACATTCTAGCTTCTGTCTATGAAAAAAAACCAGGAACATTAATGAAAAGGAGATAGACATAATGCTTTTTACAATTGTCATAATTAATAAAATCATAGAATTATTTCAAATAGGAGGGACCTTTAAATCATTTACTTCCAACCCTCTGCCACAGTCAGGGACACCTTCCACTAGACCAGGTTGCTTCAGGGGCCCATGCAGCCTGGCCTCAAACACCTCCAGGGATGGGACATCCACAACCTCTCTGCACAACCTGTTCCAGTGCCTCCTCATCCTCACACTATAGAATGTCTTCCTAATACATAATCTAAATCTACCTTCTTTAATTTTTCCTTGTTCTATCACTCTATGGCCCTGTAAAAAGTCCCACTTCAACTTCCTTGTTGTACTCCTTTAGGTACAGTGATCTTTTCCAGGCTGAACAACCCCAGCTCCCAGCATGTCTTCATAGGATGTGTTTCAGCCCTCTGTCCATCTACGTTGCCCACCTTTGGGCTCACTCCAACAGGTCCATGTCCTTCGTACGGTGGGGTCCCCGGAGCTGGGTGCAGCACTGCAGGTGGGGGTCTCACCAGAGCAGAGCAGAGAGGGAGAATCAGCTCCCTCACCTGCTGCCTGCACTGCTCTGGATGCAGCCCAGGATGTGGGTTGGCCTCCTGGTCTGCAAATGCACTTTGCTGAGTCGTGGAGCTTCTCATCAACCAACACTTCCAAGTTCTGTTCAGGCTGCTCACAATCAGTTCTTCACCAGCCTGTATTTGTTCTGTGAATTGCCACGACACGTGTGCAGGATCTTGTGCTGAGCCTCGTTGAACCTCACTAGGGCCTCATGGACCCAAGACTGTGCAGGTCACCTTGAATGGCTTGACTGGGCAATGGGGCTTTCTACAGCTTTGTATATGACAACTGTTTGAATAGTTAATTGACTCATGATAGGAGTTTTGGTACTCCATATGCATCTTTAGTCTTTTCCCATACCCATTCTTTACAACAGCAGACAGGCTGTTTTCTTCAACTGGAGTAATCAGATACAGGAATAAAAAGTTACGAGAAGTGAACTTCTAAATGTTCAGCCCTGGTGTGACTTCCTATTTTTTTTATGAGACCTGTAAGAATGTAATAATCTTTAGAGGTACTATGGTTATTTCAATCAGTTTTGAGTTCAAAATTTTATGAGAAAATGGCAGAAAATAGAGCTCCATACTCAGTCCAAATAATCACACACTCTTCAAAACTCAAGGGAAAAAATGTTCTTTTTCACACTTCTCAGTAAGGTGAGAATTAACTTGCCAAGGTCAAACCAACCTGAGCACATGGAGGAACTTTCTCAGGTCTGCTGTAAGAGTAAAGTAGGAGGTGCTCAGTCAGCTGAGAGGATTCAAACTGCAGGACCAATGGAAACATCTGAGCCTGACAGCAGTTCCTGCATCATGCAGGCCTTGAAGACTGATTGCAAGAAACCTGAGATGGGATCAATCCATTGAGCTCCTTGGCTTTCCCAGGTTCCCAAGCAGTGTACTTGAGAAGCCAGTGGATACTGAAAGAAAAAGGGGGAGCTTGAAGAATGCAGGATGCTCTCTGTGCCTTTTGCTCTTATTCTTCATCTTCAGATGCCACTATTTCCAACACTGTTCCCATAGCAGCTCTCAACAAGGTCCTGTCTGTAGTGTCTGTAGTACCTTGTGCCACTGGAGCCAAAAAGGATCCAAATATAATTCATTTCTGGAGAAAATTCATCTTTTTTTATGATTTTTCCCGCTGTTAGGAAACATGTGGGATTTGTTTCTCTTTCCAAAATTTCCAGGGGTTATACAAATCTTGTATTTCAACCTCTGCCAGTTTAGATTTGAAGCAGGGAGGCAGGACAGGAGGTAGGATGGTGGGTGGAAGAATGGGTATGAGTGCACAGATGGGGGATTGTACAAACCTTATTACTGAGGAAGCCTGGCAAATAATGCTTAACAGATCATTATTATTGCTGTACACCATCTCCTCTGTAGACTTCAAAGATGCACTTTGTAACTGTGTAATATCATACTCTTAACTGCTCTATAAAAACCATTAAAGCTTCCTTTTCAATCACAGTCTTATGGAACTAAATCAATATGAACAGACTTAGCAGGCCTGGCAGGTTTTTACCTATTCACTTAGGGTAGAAGAGATCACAGACCTCTTCATGCTGCTTCCAGAGTTTTATTCTGAACTTTCTCTACATATGCACTTGACCTGTGAGTCTCTTTTCATTTACGAAAAGAGAGGAATGACTTTTTTAAGGTATGCAAGGCTCTTCTATACACAGCTTTATCATCAGTACTTTACAAGATAAAGAACCTTTCTTAATAATGAAAAAAAAATTTTAAAATAGTAAGATCATTCCGTTTTAGCTTTCAGCATATTCACTGTATTGGGTCTGGCTGAAATGGAGTTTATTTTCCCATAGCAGCTCTCACACAGCAAGTGCTCTTCCCACAGCAAGTGCTGTGCTTGGCATTGGTAGCTGGAAAGGTGTTGTATTTTCTCTCCCCTGTCCAGCAGCAAAGGGGAGTAATAGAAAGATTTTGGTGGGTGTCTGGCATCCAGCCAGGGTCAACCCACTGCAGTGGTTTTGGTGTCAAAACATGGGATCATGAAGATTTTGAGATAAAGATAGAAATTGAGAGAATAGGCAAAACAAGTAGTGAACACCAAAGAGTGGATTGATCATAGAGAATTTTTGTCATAATTGTGGTGAATGGACTAGAGTTGAATTTTGTGTAAATTGTCCATTCTTTTTCTGTATTGTGATGATGTTATTTTAGGTTTTGTGTAGGGATTTTGTTTTATTTAGTTTGGTTGCATTTGTTGATGCAAAGGCAAGTTGTGTGGTGAATGTGGATTTTAGTGATAATTCTTAAATATATGATTTTCAGAGGTGAGGGATGGAATGTATTGAGTTTGCATGGCCAGGTAGAAGGGGGGCTACAGAGGTTGCTTCAGTGAGAAGCTGCTAGAAGGTCTCTCCATGTTCAGCAGAGCCATTCCCTGGCAGCTCTAAGATGGATGTGCCACTGGCCAAGGCAAAACCAGTCAGAAATTAGAAGAATTAGTTAAGAAGAAGAAGAAGTTATTGCACAGCTGTAATTGCAGCTAGGGTGAGAATATGTGAGAGGAGCAACTCTGCAGACAGCAAGGTCAGTGGAGAAGGAGGGGAAGGAGGAGCCAGAGCAGAGATTCCCCTACAGCCCATGGTGCAGCCCATGGTGAGTTTGCTGTGCCCCTGCAGCACATGGAGGAGCACAGGGATGCTGAGATCCACCCACAGCCCATGGAGGAGATCAGTGCTGGAACAGGTGGATGCCTGAGAGGAGGCTGTGAAATCATGGGAGGCCTGTCTGGAGCAGGGTCCTGGCCAGGGCCTGCAGAGCCATGCAGAGAGGAGCTCATGCTAGAACAGGTTTCTTGGCAGGATTCCTGACCCAGTACCCACACTGGAACAGTCTGTGCCTGAGGAATGGTAGAACTGTGCCCTGTGGAAGGGTGGCCCATGTGGCAGCAGTTTGTGAAGAACTGTTTCCTGTGGGATGAGCACATGTTGGGGAGGATCATGGAGATCTTTGTCCCGTGGGAGGGATCCCACACCAGAGCAGGGCAAGGACTCCTCTCCCTGAGCAGCATCAGGAACAATGTGTGAAGAACTGACCATAACCCCCAATCCTCATCTCCCTGCACTACTGAGGGGAGGAGTTAGAGATGGGAAGGAAAGAGGAGTGGAGGGAAGGTGTTTTTAAGGTCTTATTTTACTTCTCATTTTTCTGTTCTGATTTTGTTGGTGATAAATTCAATTAATATCCCCAATTTGAGTCTGTTTTGCCCATGACAGTATTTGAGTGATCTCTCTTGGTCCTTTTCTCAACTCATGAGCCCTTCATTCTATTTTCTCTCCCCTGTCTGGTTCTGGAGGGGAGTGTTAGCTTTGGTGGATGTCTGACATCCAGCCAGGGTCAAGCCATTGCATTTACTCACGTAAAGATTAACTGTGTTTGTTGGATCTAAGTGTATGTTCTTATTTGGTGTGATTTCAGTGAGTTTTTGGAGTATATGTGTTTTGTTCTGTCTACTATTTCACATTGTTCTACAAAAACTTTTTATGGAAGATGGTGATAAAATTGAGGGCTTTCCTCTCCTCTTATCTTAGCTACATTTCTTCTTAAACCAAAAATAAAATGTCAGGAAGAGACAGGATAAGAGAAATATACTGATATTGCTGAAGCACACCTCATTCCATACAGGCATTCTAGGATGGAAGTAAAGGAATTCAAAATACAAGTAGCTGAACTCTCTGTGACTGTACAGTATTGGAGATCCCTGCTCTCTGCCCACCACAACAGAAGATTCAGTCTTTGTCTTCATGGACTTCTCTTCTGCTGCTGTTTTACCTTCAGTAATTCAGATAATAATGAGGGATTTTACAGCATCAAGCAGAACTAAACTCTACCCTAAATACTCATTGGTTACTAGTATTTTAAATAGTTTAAGAACATCAATACATAAATAATATCATTGGAATAAAAATAATACAATTAGTTTACTAATATCCTTTAAGCAGCTGTAATCTGCAAACTAAAGGAAGTTTTCTTAAAAGAAGAATTAATTTTAAATAAGATTCATGCTCAAATAGTTTCAGAATAGATATTACTGAAACCAATGTTTTTCATTCATCTGCTGGAAAGCACTACTACCAAAATCAGACATTTCTGAAAGCAATCATCCGCGTTATCTTACAATATTCCTTCTTTGGATCTTCTCTACAGTGCCTTAAAATGTACAGTCTGAAAGTAGACTGAATATTTCACTTGGAGTACTCCAGTTTTTCTAAGTGATATGTCCTGTTTCTTCACCAGTGCTCATATGCGTTGCTGTTTCGGCAGGGGTCAGCCTGACTGTCAGAGTAGATAACCATCACTGGGCCTGGCTTTACTGTAAACGTCCCAAGAGAGAGGGTAGACAGGAAATTTTAGATAAGCTACTGTTTTATGGGGCCAGTGTAATTTTGTTTCTGCAGTACAGATTTAACATTGCTAAAAGGTAGTGGCTGAAAAAAAAAAAATTACTTGAAGATGAGGCGTGGTTCTGAGTCACATTTGTGAAAACACAGGTTAGCGTGTCTACTCTCAGTGAAATTCTTTGTAGACTGAGGAATTCACAAGAACAAATCTGCAGTTACTGATACAGCCTAATAACTTCATTGCATATCTGATAAGAACTGTATCTGCTAAGAAATGTATAAAGTAGCCGAAGGCTGGATGGGAGGAAGGTTCTGGAGTTACTAAAGGCCTGAAAATCTACCTTTGGATTGAGAAACAGTCACTTTAATTTAAGACATATAAGGGCATAAAATAGTTCTGTCTCATAGCAGCAGGAGGGAATGTGGCTTATGGTAAGGGCTTCTGAAAAGGTTTATTGAAAAAACTCCAGAGCTGTTAGCTGGAAGTGGATACTGGACACATTTAGCTGCAGCTATGTATCAGTGGCTAATTACCAGAACAATTTTCTTGGAAATGAAGCAGATTCTGTTACTTCATAGCTTTAAAATCAGACTTGCTATCTTTCAACAAGGTGTACTCTATGTCAGCAATAAATTGTAGCTCCCCAGTAGCAGTTATGGATGGTTTTTATAAGCCTTATATCATATCTGAGGACAAACAGCATAGCCCACTGTGGCTCCTCCTGAACTTACACAATAATGCTGACATTTAACATATGATGAACCTCATGTTTTGAGGGGAAAGATGAGATTTCAGTTGAATAACTGAAAGATGTAATGAAGTGAAAGAAGCTGTGTGCTTTTTATTCAAGTTTAAGGGAGTATGTCTTTTTAGTACACAAATTGTATAAAGCACATAACCNCATTTAACATATGATGAACCTCATGTTTTGAGGGGAAAGATGAGATTTCAGTTGAATAACTGAAAGATGTAATGAAGTGAAAAAGCTGTGTGCTTTTTATTCACGTTTAAGGGAGTATGTCTTTTTGGTACACAAATTAAAGTAGATTGTATAAAGCACATAACGTTCACCTGGAAATGAAATTAGATTAAACAGGAAGGAGTAAGCAACAAGGAATTAACAAGACATTATGCATATATCACCACTTTGAGATATATATACATATACATATATATATATATAGTAGTCTGCTTATGGCATTACTCTTTTTAAAAATCATTTTTCTGAAGTATTTTCAATGCTATAGAACTATTTATTGCACACTTGCATATTACTCCGCAGGTATTTTTTACAGAACGTTAAAACTCAATTAAAAATAACTTAAAATACATTACTTCAGTAATTTTTTTTTTAAATACTCATGACAAGATGCTTTGCAAGAACCTAGAGATAAAGCTTTTCCCTTTAAAGCATATGGTATTCCAGTATACAAACACTCTATCATTTGCAATTACATGTAAAATAAATTTCAGGAATTCCTTAAGGTGTTTTTCATTTATGGTAGTTTTGTGTGATGAAGCAATGAGTTGCCAATAGCATTCTCTTTTAAAGTGCATTAATAATAGTTTTAAAATTCTAGCTACTTAATATTATTGAGAATACTTACTCTATACTATTACTTTAAGCCATCAAATATTAAAAGCAGAAATTAAGTTCATTGCATGATATTTGTGTTGGTCTCAGGAGCAATTCCATTGAGATCTGTGAAGTTACATCAAATTGGGGCATTGCTGGAAATAGTAACATGCAAAAAAAGGGAATTAATCTCATACTTCCTCCTTTTCCTTTAGTACTTTCTCTTCCACTCCTTCCCTCAATTCAATTTTTCTGTATCGATTAATGCTCCTTAATACAGCAAAGTTCAAGTGAAATTAAAATATTCTTGAGTATATTTTCCTTTATTTTGACTTCTTTATTCTCTATATAAAAAGAAAAATTTTAATTCCGTTCTTTATTATTGTGTTTCATGTCAGCAATGTGTGAAGTTCAGACAAGGCTAGTATAAAATACCAGAGTCTGGTGCTTTGGTATTCCCTTTGAGCCCCCAAGAGTGAAATATGCAGTGAATAAATGCCTAATGTGCTGATGGAGTCAAACACCCTTCAGGAGCAAGATGTTCATTTACCATTTTGTGTATCTCAGCACACTGATTTGTGATGAGCTTCTGTACAGAATGCACATCACAAATCCTGTGCACTCTGTACAGGAGAGAAATCATCTTCAAATCTGCATTTCTTACACACACGGATGTGAAGTTTATGCACAAGCTTTTTTGGTGGCACCTAATATAAGTGTACCATTACCACCATATTCCTCACAGTGTCAAAGCCTCAGAGTGAATCCTGTGTGGTTTCATCAAACTGATAAAAGATCAATCACAGCCTGTGGAAGTAAGCAAGTCACAGTTACATTCTGTGGCATTGCATAGCTGACCTGTGCGATTCAAGCTTAAAAGCATGTTTATTCATTTTTCCTCTTTGACCATCCAACAGCAGATTATTATTTATAATAATTCATTTCATCAAATAATTTTTTAAGTTATTTTTGCCTCTTCCTGATTTAAAAGCTATCCTGAAAGCCTTTTCTGAAACTTTTAAGTCATGTTCACTGTTTAGAAAATATTACTTCTCTGAATAGTTTTTAGCCTGCTTGCAAGGGTCCATTAGTTTGTATGCAGTAATTAAGTTTTGTTTTGATTTTACCTGTATATTAATAGAATCCTTTTCTGATTCGTTATTGGATAAACATACTTCCTACAATCAAATTCTTATCATGTACCATTTGTATGCAATAATTAAGAATATACAAAAGAAGTTCAAGATAAACTTCTCAAAAATATTCTTTAATCTTTAAATCTACTTGTTTCTAGGTATGTGCAGACCATTGGTTCTACTTATTGGAAAATGCACCCCCCCAAAAAAAGGACAAAAAAAAAGCAGGAGTGCAGTAGAAGCAAATTCCATGTGCATAAATAATAGCAGAAAAGTCTGAGATACTCCTCTTTACCTTTTTATGTTTACAATCAGAATCATATTCAAAAATGAAATGTACTGTTACAAGGTTTTGGTAAATTTTTTAATTATTGCTGTTGTAAATTAATAGATTAAATGTAGCTGATGGTGGTTTAGGTGGAGCTGAATGCAGGCTCAAAGCAGAATATGAGAAGTTGTATCCTCTGTTCAAGGGCAGAATTGTCTCCCAGAGGGGATGCAGACACTATCTTGTGCTGTGCCTGGAGAAGAACATTTTGCCCACAGACTTTCTCTTCCCTCTGCTGCCATATTTTACTCTATAACATACTTGATAAGCAGCTTTTTGAAAGTACCAGTACATTTTTTCTGACATTCTTAATAAATTAAGATTTATTTCCCTGTTTGTCATAGCTCAAAATCATTTCATGGAATTCTGTGAAAAATAGTCCTCTTTAAAAATGGTTGCTATTTCAATTTCTTCATAACTAAAATCTCTTGAGAAAAAAATTGTGGTAAATGTTTCCCTCTGAAAAGAAGATTTTTATGTTTCTTATTATTTTTTAATGCCAGTACAAGTGAAATGAGACAAGTTGATTTGAGCAAGCAGCTTAAGAGCTCTGCCAAATCTAATTCTATTTCATAGCATTGCTATAAAACTAGAAAGTATTTCCATTTCTTCTACTGTACAGCAACAAATATTGATCAGTTACTGTAGCCATGAAAGATAATATGGCTAAAGTTATTTAACTGCATTTCTATACCTCAGCAAATATGAGCATTTGGTTCCGTTTTTAGTTATATGTAGGCTTTTTTAAACCTTGTATTCATGAAGTTCAGTACTATAGCCATGCTTTAGGGAATAAAAAATCCTGTTACTCTCTGCCTTTTAATCAGGTGTGACATATTCAGTGCCTAACTGAGCTCACAATTGCTGGTTTTTACTTTTAGATTGAGCTGAGAGGAACAGGTTGAAATGAAAAAGATTAAGTTTTGATCTAAGCATGACTCTTTTCACCAGCCCAATGAGTTTTCTGCCCTGCTGGCCGAGCTCTTTTCTCTCATGCTCTCAGAGAGGTCTTTTTCTTGTTTCTCCCAAGAGTCAGTTTTCCCCCATGTAGGAGTTAGCTGGTCTTGCATACGAGCAGAACGTTCTTGGCACTGTGTGCCTCTCCTCTTTTCCCACTGCCTCGCTGGAGAAACCTGGCTTGGGCACACAGAACTTGGAACAAATGCATGACCAAGCAGGGTGATCATAATGGTGACATTTGTTGCTACAGTTAAAGCTCCATAATACCAAAATGACTATGAAGTGCATTTCCCAGGATGTTCTTACTCATAGTTATGATTGGGGACAGTTTCTCTGAGGCTTTGCAGGTTCTTTCTGGTGGGCTACTAGGGCTAACCAGTGGGCTAATGTGGTGATTAATATGGCCTGTATTGTCATTCTGTGAAAAGCAATGTCTCACCACTCCTACCCTTGGTCTTCACAGAGCTTGGTAGCATTTCCATGGAATTTCTCCACTAAGACACTTCTTCATTAGTTTCTGGGCTGACAACAGATGTTCAGGGAGGGAGACCATTCAAACAGAGCTACCAATTGAAAGCCAAGATAGGAGACCATCTGCAAGCATACAAATTCTGGTGCTTGTATGTTTTTATAGCACCCACTTTTGCTTGGACTTAAAATATTATAGTGCACTTGGAAGAATATTTTTTTCAAAGAACCATTGCAATTTCTGCTAAATAAGGTCAGAGTTTTGTAAGACTGAAGTTGTAGACAGAGTCTTGTAAAACTATGTAAAACTTCATTAAATTAAGTTGAGTGATTTTTCATGGAGCAAGAAACAGCTAACATTATGTTTCACTTGATTTCTAAATAGCAGGGAATAAAAAGCTTAGAGACAGTTTGGATTGTGAGATTTGCTGGTCAAGACCAGCAGAGTCATGTAATAATACAATCACACTGTCACTGCTTTCATAGAAATCAAAGAATGGACTCTCAGGTGTGTAGTGCATAGGACTAATGTCAGTTCCTTGGCTTTACAGTGAGTATTGGTCTTTTCAATGTATGTGTAGAAAAGCTCTAGAGAGCATGATAATCTACAGGCTCAGGCAATAATTTAACTCTGATATTTGTCACATTGCCATGCTGCAGAATTGCAAAACACTTCAAAAACTGGTAGAAAATGAGATGCAGAAGAGATTTGTGCAATATTGGTGCAAGGCCTGATTAGCAGCTTCCATTATATCCCTGTCAGTCACTAGCTGCTATAGTGGCTCCTAGACTTAGTCATGGTAGTGTCTTTGCAATGAAGATCAAGAGCTTCTTTTAGTACAAAAAAGTTCATTTTCACTATGTGACCACATTGAAGACCATGAATTTGTTTGCCTTTGACACGAAAAGTACACTTTGAATGTAGGTTTTATCCGCTGATCATCTCATTCCTACTAGAGAAATAAACCTTTGACATTCATAACTGATTGGCTTGCAGGAATCTAGACATATACCTGATATCTCTGTATCTGTATTAGTCATTTAATGGTGTACATTTTATGCCACTGTGATAGCCTCTCTATTTTTATCAGATGCCAGTGCTGTAGGAATGTTTGACCTGTCCCTCATACCTGCTTCCTTTCGTTATCCAGAGATAGTAGAAGATACCCATATCATACTGATTATTTGCAATTGATAGAAAGTAGTGACTGTAATCCTTTCATTTTAAGAAATCTTCTGTGAAGAAAGCAAAATAGACTAGCAAACTTAGGAGCAATAATAGGGTACCTCAGAGAGAGCAGCCCAGGTAAGTACATGTTAACCTCATTCCCAATTTTGGTGTATCTTCCTTTTCATTCCCTTTTGCTGTTTCCCCAGACAAAGCATTCTGGAAACGCATTGCAAGTTCTGCTTAAAAAAAAATATTAAGATCATAAAGTTCATCCCCCAGACTGAGAAGGTTAAAATGCAACATCTAAATTTGGGTATGAGGTACATGCTTCAACACTGCCTGTATGACATTTATTAAATGATTCAATTTAATATATTATTTTACTTGCACATTATACAGACATAATATCCTGTTTGTTTTCTTTCTGGGAGAAGAAAATGTCCATTGGCAGTTCTAAATTCACAACAGGCTTTCCAACTTACGTGCTGTACCTTATCGAGTCAGACTGTCCTACACCACAGGAAAGTAATGAGCAGTCTAATTGCACTGTAGATTATTACTCACTGAAGCAGATCAGAATTTTTTAAAAGTTGACTCTTAATTTGTGTGCAAATCAAGAGTGGAAGAGCAGACAATCACAGTTTATTAATTATTTTTGTAGAGCCAAGATCTTTGCAGGCAATCCTGCACATTGCCAGTCACACTCCTAAGAGGATTGAAAAAATCGGTCTCTTTGTGTCAAAATTTTGCTGACATATTATTGCTAGAATCTTGCAGACTCTGTAATGTGTTTAGCTATGACTCAGAGGTTAATTATGTGTTAGGTTACCTTAGTGACTACAGATTTCGTGACACTCCTAGTGGCGAATCTACTTGCTTTTAGCCACAGAAATGAAGAAAGTAAAGCCAAGCCCAAACTTTTAGGCACATACTGTCCTGGTACTGACCACCACAGTTGCCCACCAAAAGCACATGGATGGAAAGAGTAGTCAAATGTTAATGTGAAACCTGTCACCACAAATATATGCAAACTAAAACGTTTTGGATGCAGACAGCAAAAAAACCCCACCAATTTTTCTTATGCCATTGGTGACATGCCTCTCTTCTTGTTTTTTTTCTGTGTGCGTACCATTCACAAGGGCCTCCTCACAGATCAGCTAAAGCTTAATTATGTTTTTTTCCCCAGTTACTCCCACTTATTGATCTCCCCGTACACTTGGAATGAGTTGACTGGCCAATACATTTCTGTTTATGACTCCCTGTCCACTGTTCAAGATTAAATTATGTTGTAAATATCACTTGCCTGGTGTGATTGCTGACACAGAAGCAAAAATTAGATGTTCTCTTGAGAGTTTTACCCAAGGCAGTGAATTTTCATATTACATGCCAAAATGTGTTAGGAAGATAATCTGAGACCTCATTTTCTTTTGAACATCTTTAATAAAATATGTGGATAGATGAATTTTAGAATACATATCCTTTTATTGATGACTAGATTTTCATTAATGTGATGCAGTGTAACAAAAAGGCCACACATAATGGCTGCAAAGTACCAAGACCTTTGCAATAAAGCAATATCCTGCATGAGGAACATGTGGAAGTTTGATTCTCAGCATAATCTTATTTTCCATTTGTTTGTAAGTTTTGAGAACCAAGGGAAAGAATTTCACTGAGAACGTTCCATATTGTGGGATTAAATAAATAAGAAAATTCTGAGAACCTTGGGAGTTTAGTATGGAAACCAGAACCTATCTTTGTTTACCACAGAGCATAAAATGAGAGCACAGCTATAAGCAGTACTGCTCAGAAGCATCATTGGTTCAATTTGTGCACGTGATTAAATGCCCTGCTCACTCAGAGCTGTACATACACGTAAACACATTGTGTGTTTACATTGCCTTCCACCTCTGTCCCAGTGCTTCAATTTCTGGACCTAATTGACGCCTGAAGATTCAGAAGTGTCATCTGACTCACTGAATGGTATCTTAGAAGAACCACATCCACCAAACCATTAAAAAAATTCAATGTCCCTCACTCCTTGGTTTCTGAACAGACAAGGATATTAGATCCAAGGTGCTGTGGCCCTGATAATGCCTAATTAGGGTGTTTCTGTTGGGAACGTCTCTGTTGGAGAAAAGATGACTTCCCCATGCTTGAGGAGGATTAGCTTAGAGACCGTGGAGTCAAACGTGGCATCCAGAAGTCTGTGGACCCTGATGGGATGCCATGCACCCACAAGTGTTGAGGGAACTGGTGGACATGATTGTTAGACCACTCTCAATAATTTTAGAAAGGTCATGGTAGTCAGGAGAGGTACCTGAAGACTGGAGGAAGGCAAATGTTACCCCCATCTTCAAAAAGGGGCAAGAAGGAGGACCCAGGTCTGTCAGCCTGTGGGGTGTTGACCCTGGCAGGATGTCAGATGCCCACCAAAGTTATTCTATCACTCCCCTCCATGACTGGACTGGGGGAAATAAAACAAAAGTCTCATTAGTTAAGGGCAGGGAGAGATCACAAAGCAGTTACCATCATGGGTAACAGCCAAAACAGATTCAGCTCAGGGAAACCAATTGAATTATTAACAGTCAAAATGAGACCAGGATAATGAGAAGTAAAACTTGTATCTTGTCACCCCTCCCTCCTTCCTGAGGTCTACCTCTTCCCCTCCAAGTAGCACAGGGAGACAGGGATGCTGCTGCTCAAGAAGAGGAGTCATTCCTCTGCTCCAGCATATTCTGCATTCTGCAGTCTTGTTGGATGAAGTTGGAGGGGCTCTGGGGAATGTCAGTAAATCTTTTATAAGACAGAAGGTTGAACATATATCTAAGGGAAAGAATATGTTTCTCAAAGATGGGTTTAATGAGTAAATTTGGAACACGGGGGTAGAGAATATAGTTAAATGAAATTTGTAAAAAATAAGGTGATTTCTGCATTCAGAAATGTTATTTTGCATTCATTTTCATTTTAATTACATAGGATTTAAATAGGCATTTTTCTAGCCACTGAGTTATTCCAGGAACTTGTTATGCATTAGGGACACCACATTAGGGACAAGGATGAATATATTTGTATCCTTCTTACCAGGGCATCCTCAAGAAAACAAAAGCAAATATAACATGAATGTTGAAAGTAGTAAGCATCCTTCAGCCTCACAATGCTGCATCTCTTTAGCATCTCCTTTATTCCTATGCCATCAAGTGGTTTTGGTGTACTGTGTACAGAATTTCTATTTGCACTGTTTATTAATGTGTTCATCAATTGTCTTGCCCTATTTCATGAGTAATTAAATGTTCCTGTTTTGGCCAAAAAATACCAATAAAATACAAGCCTTAATTGGCTTCCTCTCAGCTACTCATGGCATGATCAGATAGCCCTGTGTCCAGCTGTTAATTGCATTAAACATTGATGTATAAGTTCAGCCAACACAGTCATGGAAGCTTACGCATATTCTTTGAAAAATACTGATGAAATCAGAGACTATAGGATAGACATTTTTCTAGACATCTATTAACATTATTAAAACAGGATTGAGGTGTGAGAGTGATTTAGGTTTTGTGTCTGGAGTGATTTTGTGCACAAGAATTGCTAAATATTGAAGAAAAGTAACACTTCTTTCTTCAATGTTGAGCATAGTATCCTTATTCTTTCCTTCCTGGGAGGTGCACTATGGCACATGACTGGGTTTTTTCCCAATTCATTGCATTTTCAATGCTGTGGTAGCAGTAATACAGTTAAGGTAAAATGAAGCTATATTCTAGCAAATGCTTATGTGAGACTTTTAAATCACAACATTTATGATAAAATAAATGTTTTCAGTGCTGTTGCACCTTCTTTTAATGCATCCAGCAGTCTAGGACTTGGGAATAAATTACCACTCATTACTCCTTTTTGGTACTCAGGTTGGTTTCTCCCTTTTGGTTTTTGCTTGATTTTTCTATGACTCTCTGGTTTTTGCTTCTTTTTTTGTTTGTTCTTTTTCCCTTCCTCTTTTAAATCTGATTTTTCATAACCCTATGATTTTTTGCTTTCTCAAGCATTTTCTCTGTTATTCTCCTTATCTGTTCATCTGATTCCTTTTGGGCAGATCATCCTATCTATCTTCTGCTTTTTTTCTCCTGTACTTCCTCATAAAAGATCCATTGACAGCTCAGACTCAAAATACATGTATTTTTTCTCCTAAACATTTCCATCCTACTTGCCATCCAGGCTCATATAGCAGTGCTTAGCCAATCTTCCTCCACAATTTTTTTGAAAGCCTGTCGCTTTCTCTCTACACAGACAAATGTCGCTTTTCATAAGCTTTTTCACTTTTTACCACTTCTTGCACATCCTCCTTAGCATCCATATTGCCAGTCCATCCAAAACACAGCTGGTAACTTGGCTGTTCTCATTGGTCAAACCATAGCTGCATCTTTTAAGCTCGTTTTTAGTTTTAAGGTTTTCCACAATATTCTGTCCCAGCCTATAAATCAAATCAGTGTTTCTTGATCCCAGCCATTTTGCTGTACCAGTATATTAAGGCTAAATTTTCTTAATAATTCCATTACATGCCCTGTGCCTGTCATGACTTCACTATGCTGTAAATTATTGGTCCTTTGGTTCTTTACCTACATATACTCTTTTTTCCACAGTATATGAAAATTACATAGCCATTCAGATAGGGAAAAAATGAAAATAAATCACTGTTTTAGGACATGTCCCAGTTAATTGTATTCTTTCATATCTTTTTCCTATCTTTGAGGCAAGGTTTAAATTTTTTTTATCTTATATAGCACACTAGTCTATTTTTAGCCTTAAGAGAATTTATCAATCATCCTAAGGACTGTTGCATGATTGCAAATGGATTTAAGTGAAAAAAAAAAAACTGGCTAAGTTTTTTTAGCCTTGATGTGTAAAAGATAGTCATAGATAGCAAAGATTGGACTATTTTTTATTTGGTCTCTATATCCTTTAGAAGTCCTCTGCTTGTATCTTTGTTCAAGTCACATTTTCAATTACCTAAGTAATTAAGCTACTGCTACATCCCTTTAGATGTTTCTCGATTACACAGACTAATAGATCATATTTTTTAAACTATGGTAGGGATGTAAAATTCTCTTTAGAAGTGCTAAGGATTGGCTACAGTATAATTGACACGTACAGCTCCCTGAATACATTATTTTCATGCTTTTAAAGGTGCCTTTAGCCATTCTTCTCTTTAGGTAAATCAGTCATCTTATCCATTTGGAGTATTTCAAGACCTTTTTGTGGTATTTTGAAAACTTTTTTTAATTCAAGGTCTCCTGAGAAAGAACATTTTCTGCATTGCAGGGATCCACTGAGGGGGAATAAAATGCAGGACATCCAGATTAGCTTTGAAGCATACTGAAAAAAACCCTCTTTGTCTTGCTGCAGATTCTGAAGAAAATATAAATAAGTTCTGATGATGTTCAGAGCATGCTTTTCCAGACTGACATTAACTTAATGCTATTTTAGAAAACTTCATTGTTACCAATTTGCCAGTGGGTACAATGTCTACAATCTGTTAAAACGTGAACTTTAGCTGAGAGAACACTGGAAACGTTTACAGTGGAAACCTGTTTGCCATGCATGTTTTTCCTTACTCCAAGAAAGATCTCAAGAGGTACATTTCCAAAAGTATTATGTGATTAGCCCTGCCAGAAAGGAATAAAGTAGCTGAGAGAGTCCCATTTTAGCGCTGTGAAAGAAAGCAAGTAAGGAGTCCTCTGCCCTTCAGCTTCTCAGATGACACCATGAGACTGCTTTGCCACGCCTGAAACATCATAATTTACATGTTAGTAGCTCATAGGTTGCATACAGGTTTTTGCTGGAGTTGAGGACTGATATGAGGGCATCTGACCTCAAACAGAGTGGTTATTATATCACTTGGGATGAAAATTTCCATTTTCAACTTGCTGTTATCCATATTCTACATCATTGTGAGTCACTTCAGGGACAAATAACTGCAATCAAGAATAAAGTGTTATTGTTATTAACTGTTATTGTTGTGTGCAAGGCTTGGCTATCCCAGTTCTTTCAGTGGTAGGAGTATGTAGGGATATTTGAACACCGCTTAGTATAATGAAAAATTATTGAGAAATAAATCAAGTCATGCATTAGCAGAATAAGATGGGGGGGTTTTAGTGAGTAGGAGTCAGCAAATAGTAAATACAAACCCCAGAGATACATAGCTTGTTAAATAGTTGGTTTGGATTCATTTTGATAGCTAGTGTAATTTATTGTTCTTTTACTCTTAATTTGAAAAGAACTTAGGGAGACAATGTTTTGCTGTTGTCTTGAGATGCTTACAGTCCAGGCAGCTGACATGGAGATTGAGTAAAAAAAAATTCATTCAAGTTAGAGAAAAGTTAATTGCACCATGGTTTGCGTTTGGCCAAAAGAAGCCCAGAAAGGGCTCCATTAAAGAAAAGATCTTTTTCAATGTGTTCATTTGGCCTTGAAAATATGCAGATGAGCAGTTAAGGCATCCTGGGAGGTCTCTGTCCGTGAATGTTTTCAGGAGTGAGGTTTCGGAGTTGAGGTGGCAGTACCTATTTTGCTTTTCATATTGGAAAAATTTTCTTACATCTGTTTGCAGCTAATGGAACGAGAAAATTTTTCTTGTGTGCTGTTTAGGTATCCTTATCACTGTGCTGGACATGGGAAAGATTAAAGGATAAGAAGAATCTGAGAATGTTTATTCCAATTATTTTTACAATAGGAGACAAAGAATGCTGAGCGTGCACACGCTGTTTATTCTCTCAGCTTGAATATCTTACGGCTCCTGTTGTACTTCTTTCTTTCAGGCCTTTCTCTGAGATCTGCCTGTCGCACAGCCATACGTATTAGATGACTTTGGGACTCGTTTTCCATCAGCGATGAAGGGATTATCTGGCAGCCGCAGTCACCACCACGGGGTTGCCTGTGACCCTGCGTGTGACAGCCTGCCACACCACCAGGACAGGAAGCCATATTTGTTAAACCCGGTGGACCCCCACCCCGCAGACCACCCCTACTACACTCAAAGGAACTCTTTCCAGGCCGAGTGCATGGTGCCCTACAACGATCAGATTGCCAGCAGCACGTTTCCCCGGAGGCATTACAGCTCCCACCATGAACTCAAGGACGAGTGTGCTCTGGTTCCTCACGGAACTGCCAACAAGACCAACCGCATTCCTGCCAACCTTTTGGACCAGTTTGAGCGGCAGCTGCCCCTGAATCGGGATGGCTACCACACTCTGCAGTACAAGCGAACTGCCATGGAGCACCGCAGTGACAGCCCGGGCAGGATCCGGCATCTGGTTCATTCTGTCCAAAAGCTCTTCACCAAGTCCCATTCGCTGGAAGGACCATCCAAGGGGAGCGTCAATGGGGGGAAAGCAAGCCCGGAGGAGTCACAGACGATGAGGTATGGGAAGCGCAGCAAGAGTAAAGAAAGGCGGTCAGAAGGTAAGCCCAGATCCAATGCGTCAGGATGGTGGAGTTCAGATGACAACTTGGACAATGATGTTTGCATTTATCATGGTCCCAGTGGGGTCATGACCATGGGAAGATGCCCTGATCGCTCTTCTTCCCAATACTTTATGGAAGCCTATAACACTATTAGTGAACATACTGTGAAGTCCTCCAGAAGCAATAATGATGTCAAATGCTCTACCTGTGCAAACCTGCCTGTGAATTTGGACTCCCAGTTAATGAAGAAAAGCTCTTGGTCCTCTACATTAACCGTGAGCAGAGCCCGTGAAGTTTACCAGAAAGCATCAGTTAACATGGACCAGACAGTGGTGAAGGCAGAGACGTGTCAGCAGGAACGGTCATGTCAGTACCTCCAGGTACAGTGTGGAGAACTGGTTGCTGTTAACTGTGCTCTGCCTTGTCTCAGGTGTTTGTGGGGGATAGAGGTTTGCTCTGATGTCTCAACTTTCCCCAGAGGTCACTGATCACCAAGCAAAGGGTGCTGCTGCTAAAATTAAAAATATATTAGCTTTTTTTTTTTTTTTNAGGAACAGTTCATATTAGAACAGGATTATTTTTTTTTCATGTGGGAAAAAATAAGAACTTTCTATGTACCTTTTGAATTTATAAGGCTGTCACAGTAGGGGTATGGGGAATTTGATGTTTTAGTGCTTTCATTTAGCATTACAATGTCAATTAACTGAATGTTACCAGGATACAAATTCTTTGATTTCTGTAATTTCAATTTTCTTTCATTTAGTGCTCATTTTTTATGAAAGCTTTTGAGATCCTTTTGAGAAACTATGGGGTACCTTAATACTTTCTCCAGCAGGAAAACAACCTACTTTTCTTTTTGCCATAGAATATAAATTCTCTTAAAACAGTTATTGTAACGAGTCCAGATTTGTTTATCAGGCTATTCCTCTTTTTTATGGCTCTGAGTCAAAAATAAAAAATCAAAAGGTTGAAATTATTGCTTGTTCTGATTATACATTTTAGGAGTACATCACCTACTCCCTCACAAGCTGTTTGCAGTTAATACAGCGTCACTATTTTTCACCAGTATTGTATCTTTAAATGTCAAGAATCAGATGTCTCCTCTTGGAGCTATCATACTGCCGGTGAATGTTTGTGGCAGGAACATGGATCAGAAAATATTAAAACTGTTTCATTCTTAGGAGAGCTGTGGATAGCTTTTATGCACTTTAAAAGAAGCACTTATGGCACATCTAAGTGTGTGTGTAAGATGGAACAACGTTGCACAGAGAAGAGAGAAGACCATGAGGAAAAAAGAGGTTTGCTAAGATGATTCAGTTTCATTTTAATGTACTGGGACTATTTTCTATTTGTATAGAACTGTAGCAAGTTCTCTCATATGGGTGCTTTAATGAGACAGTCAGCTTCCACATTCTGTTGTTTAAGTCAGTATGCAGAGAAAGCGTAGGACTGAGGCATCAGCATTTAAAAATTGATCTTAAAAGGTTTTATGGAGTGTCATGCAAAATTATTTTGAATGCCAGCCTCTGGGATTCTAAGTCTTAAATGTAAAGGAATATATATGTATATTTTCTATCAATTGTTTAGGAGAGTCGGGTGGGGGAAGAGGGGGCAATACAAATGCTCAGTGTGTTTACAGCTCTGAGTATGGGCTGGGGAGGGAGAGGGGTTTCAAAACAGCCTCAGGCTGCAACCTTTTGAAGTTTTGTGGGTTTTTTATTAAGTATCTTTTGTGTGATTTTTGTGAGTAAGAAGAAATCATAACTTTAGGCTTGATTGTTGTGGTGTCTTTGAATCTTGAGATTTCTTTTGTCGGTATTTTTGTTTACTCCTTCAGCCTTCTCTTGGGTTTAGGTAAAATAGCTGACAATTCAGTATGTGACCAGATGGCTAGAAAAGAGTGAAAAACTGTGCCAACATCAGCTTTAAACGAACACCTCCGTAGGGACCTTTAGATAATGTTTAACTGACAGGAATAGACTCCTCAAGTGGAATTAGAGGACATTATCTGTGTCTGTATGAAAATATGTCCAACAATTGTCAAGGGCAAGAATAACTAAATTCTCACTTAGAATAACTACATTCTCACTGTGTTTCACATTCTCAATGGCAAGTTCTATTTCAGTTTTCACTTAATTTTGTTTCATTCTTTCTAATTGCATGCCATTGTAAAATTAAGGGAAATATAATTGGTTTGAAACTGTTTTGGTTTTTTGTTTTTTTGTTTTTTTTTTTTTAAAGGAGAATCTTAACCAGGCATCAGTTAACATTGGAAGTAATATTCAAACAGAGTACAGTAGATTTGAGGAAGCAGGTCAGGATTATTCTTCTCTCTTGGCAGCTTGAAGGGATGACAAATGCATTTGGGTATTTCAAAAGTCAGTCTATTTTGAATGCATCCCATTGCTTTTCTCTTCACTATATCACTTATCTTTTTTACACTGCAAGCCCTTTGGGGCTTGGACTTTGTTCTCTTTTGTGTTTCCACAATGCCCAGCACAATGGGGCACATAACCTATTTGAGGCCTTTTGCCTGTCCTGCAATATAAATAAATATATATTAACAGCAGCAGAGTTCTATTCGGTTTGTGAGATGTAGAGTTACTGTGTATCTGTTATTTTCCAGGTGCCCTTCTCATTATTGTGTCAAAAGGCTGGTGTCCTGTGTTAGAACAATTGGAAAGGCATAAAATTAGAAGAAAGCTGCAAATTCACAACAACACTGGACAACCTTGATAATTTAATTTCATTATTATGATGCTTCTTTGTTGCTTTCTTTAATTCACTAAATATTAATACATGCTTTTATCTACTCACTTTAAATTTAAGTTTTTGTCTATGGTCCAGGACATAAACTGTCAGGACATAAACTCTGATCATTCAAAGAGCAGCTACTTCTTCATGCAATCTTGTCTTGGCACAGTATCTCTATTCAATGAAGGAATGACTTTTTTTCAACTCAGGGTACTCAGGATAATTTTCTTTACCCTTATAGATCTGAGTATATCAGAGATCACAGGTGACAGTGACTTCACATTTGTTTGTAAGGGCTTTTATCACAAAAGTATCTGCATGAATTCTCAGTGTAAAGACATGGAAACAGCAAACAATTATTTCACTTGCTGTGATATTTTCCACTTAACTGTTCTGTGGAAGGAGTTGGCAGTAGTTCGTATTACAGATGGGCTTATTTCTCATAATTTGGAATTTTTATCAAGTGCAGAGTCCTCCTGCATTGCACTGTTTTTCTTTACCCTACCAGGCTCCATTTCCAGCCCTGGTGCTGAGGCACAGTCTCCATACTTGGAGTTCTGGGGGAGGCTTGGGTCAACACTCTGCATCTTCAGAAACAGATATTATCCTAGAATAGTCTAAAGACTGTCAAGCAAATCTTTTCCTCTTACCTGCATTTTGGGAATGGGATTGCATTTTTATCTTCTATTTCTCCTTTCAAGAGTGAGCAGCTGGATAGTAGAAAGATAAGGTTCTTTTTTTCAGCTGATTTTTATTTCAGCAAAGTGCTACTGTTTGATCCAGCTTTACAGTTGGACTACAGAGAAGGAACATGAGAAGGAATTGTTCATGTTTTATCAAAATGCTTTTTCAAAATTGTTTCCCTCCCTTGAAAGAAAAATTTTTAGAGCAGTGGACAGCCTCTACTTCTCTGCTAGCTTCTCCTCTAGAAAAAAAATGAAATTAAGCAAAACTACCAAAGACAAAATGCAAGCAGCAGTCCTTTGCTGTGAACAATAGGATCTAAATTCATGGGGAGATGTTTTTTACTCTCTTGTTTTCTATGAATTCATTATTTTTGGAGCTAATCCTGTATCAAATACACTGCAGAGTTTGTCTCTGATTATGTTTTGTCATTTAATGTTCCCTTTAATTACCATCCCTGTTGTCCTTGGTCCATTTGTTAAGAGACTGAGAAAAATACAAAGAATTATGTTTTTCAAATTAATTTCCTTTTCTTATGTGGGTCAGTCATAAGTTTTCTTTCCACTGCAGCTGATGAGACTGATATCAGTTGTGTCAGACACTTGAGGCTAAGGATGGAAATTTTACTTCTGAAAACTGAAGTGCAGAAGGTGGGGGCAGCAGTGCAGTCCTTCAAGCTCCACATTTGCTTTGCTTGTCCTTTGGTGGGATACTGTGAGAAATACTGTTTAAAAATATAAACCAAGTTTCTGGGTGTAATAAGCATTTTCTGGTGACAAAGGGTTCTGGTTAGTACTGCACTCAGTTTCCTGGGTGAAGGTTGCCTGTAATGTGCATTGATATACAATGTGTAGTGCTAAGAAACTCATTATCCAAATGACTTGTTCTCCAGTCTCAGGACAAGGCACAGTTTCTTAGGAAAGACAGCTGAATTCCACTTCCAGCCAGCCTCTTTTTGTTGCCTGTGTCCATGGATGACCAAACACACCTAAGGGTCAGGGTGCTAATAAGGACCAGTAAGTGTAGTGTGATTTGTTAACATGGTACCTTACATTATAAAGTGTTTATCCTTATGACACAGCACCCTGTTAGATCTGTTATACTAAATTTACCTATGCAAGTTTTTCTGCATTTTCGGTTTGTGTTTTCCTCATTTATGGTGTTTGCATTTCAGATGCAACTACCATATTCAAATTAATCTTCCAGGATAACCTTTTATATATATATATATATAGATGTGTGTATATATATATATGAAAGTTGTAGTAACATCCATTAATATAAATCTTTCATTTTTCATGTATCTAATTACCTTTTTTAGCTCATATTCCATTATAAATTGAAAATTAATGAAGCATGTGTTATTTCTCTTTCAATTTTCCAGTCAGAACTACAAAGTAGATGAGGTATAAGTTTCAAGTATTTTTTATGAGCTCATGTGAAAGATAATTCTTAGTAAAGCAAGTGAAACAATTTGGACAAATGTGAAATAAAGTGTCAAATGTTTTAATGTATTCTAGGTCTTCCAGGTAATGCAATAATCATGGAAACATTTGGAAATTCTTAAATGCTCTTTAATTTTAAAATGAACAGGTATCTAAGTTTATTAATACTGAAAAATATATTCTCAGAAAGCTAATTTATTTTGGTTTTAAAATCGTATGGTGGGCAATATGAATAATGGCTATAGCTAGGGAATTTGTGAAAAATATAGATTAGGCACAAAACAGCTTATTCACAAAATGTATATTACTAACAGATAATTCCTTTAAACTGGCATCTTGGTTATTTAGCCTACCTGCAAACCCACCCAAGATGTGATTGCTATACTGAGAGAAACATGTAGGAGAGCATTTCAATATACTCATCTTCCTCATCTTTGCAGTCCTTTAATTTAGCTAAAAAACAAACAAAAAAAAAAAAACAAACAAAATTGTCAGCTGTGTTGGTGATAATGATCCTTCCACTCATTTCACCTTAACGACTGGTGCGTTCTTACTTGCTTAATTGAAAGCTGTGCTGACCTTTGGTGTCTTGAGTAAAGGGGACCTCCTAAGTACAAAGAAAGCTCTTCAACAGCAATTTCAGCTGCAATTTTATCTGCCAATGTTCCGTAATCTGCTGTCCTTTAGTTTTATTGCCATGCTGTAACTTCTAAGTATTGAATATACTGGCACTGACCTTATTTTTTCCAGATTAACTTGAATTACCGTCAATTCATTCTGTTAGCATCCCTACTTTCTAATAGTGCATCCATTAATGAACACAATTCTGGCAGCTGGAACCTGTTGCTGGCATACTATTTATAGGATATAGCAACCTACTTGGGTGACACTGCATTACATATGCTGTTAGGTCAGAAATGTTTACTAAAATGATGGCTGCACTTAATATCTGGCATTTGGTATCTATGTCAATTACTTCCTGGATAAGGTTTGTTTCAGTCATGGATCTGATTCCTTTTTGTAGCCTTAAATATTTTGAGTATTCTGATCATATTCTTTTCAGTAATTTCACTGTAAAAAAATAAAATTTAAAAAAAAGAATAAACAAAAAAATCTTCAAGACAAGTGAAGTCCAGCAAAAAGAATAATTTAATCTGCCTATGAGTTTGAAACCTTAACTTTAATTGTGAAAACATGTGAAGAAGGTGGGGAAGAAACCACTGGGCAATGATATTTTCCTCATTCAGTGCAAATTAATAAGGAATATTTCCCTTCATCCACTTATTGAGTTGGGTTTTTGTGCTTGTTGGAATGGAATTCACAGTACAGATCTTGAGTGAGGAAATACTACAGTGCCAGGAGAGTGGTTTTGGCTGGGTTATCTGGCCACAGTTTTTGCTCTGCTTTACAAATGCTCTTGTGCTGTTCTTCTTGCACAGGTGAGCTTCTGTCACTAGGGAATTAAGCAATAAGAACATCAATCTGTTGTATATTGTTTGTCCTTTCATCCTCTTACCCTGAAACAGTGCAATGGACTATCTTCTTTGGGTTTCTGGTAAATATGTGTTTCTCTCACCAAAGACTAAGCAATGTGTCATGCAGTTGGATAAGGCATTGTGACAGTTCTGAAGGGCCAAGGCTTTCAAATAAAATCTTTGAATAGTGTCCAGGAGTCTTTTATGCAAATAAGTTTGTGTCTAATCTTGCTTTGCTGTCATAACCCCAGCCTGCGAACCAGTTTGTTGGGAAGTCTTTGAGGTTTCCTGGTCTGTAGCAATTCAGTTTCCAGCAGATGAGAGTCAAGACTATGACCTTAATTTCATATCCTATGGGACACTACTGCAGAACAGAGGTGACCATTTGGTGCCCACTTGGGGTTGCTGAGAAGACACTCTAGGACATTCTGAAACCAGGACAGTTTCCTTACAGCCAAATGAAAGCTTACTTCACAGGTGTAAAGCATTGCTTTAATCTAAAAGAAATAATTGTAAAAGTGTCAGTGAAGTCTCTCCACTGGCCACTAAAATGTGGCAGAAGCCACCAGCCAGCAGGAGATGGTAGTTTAAGGGCATCACGTAGAGCCTCTCCCTGTGAGAGCACATTAGCAAAGCACCAGGGATTACTGAGTTACAGTCAGCCAAAAGAAACAGCATAAGGGCTGCTTCTCAAAATGCTCTCCCCAACACATCTGTTTTATTCCAAGGATACAGATTCAGCTACATGTTCTCCACCCACCAGCCAGTTTCCTGCTGTCTGCTTGATGGGCTTGTGCCTATGTGTAGTGAAAGAAAGGTAAAATGGTATCTCATCTAACAGTATTGCTTTGGATGCCAACCAGTCACCGTATGCAGGTGTTGAAGTGACTCACCACAAAAGAAGATATAAAGGAGAAATGAAAGAACATTTCTCTTTGCTAGTAATTGAAAGTGTCCTTTCAAGGATTGGTATTTGTGTTAGCAGTCATCCTGTCATCCTTGATTGGGCATGAAACCATATGTCCTTATGACCAATGGCATTGAATGCTTCAAGGTTACTGCGAAAGATAAGAATGAATGTCTGCCCTCTGCCACTGGAGAATATCATCCATGAGTATCACTGAAGCAGTTCCAGTCGGAGGTCCTGGCCAAGAGCCCTGCTCTGTGACCTACAGTCATGTTCCCCTCACCTAATGGATGTGGAAGTTGCTGTTTGGCTTCCTTTCTGCAGAAGGTGTTCACAGGTGGCAAATCTGCAAGGCAGCGGATGGAATCATTGTATCGGTGTGCCTCTCTTCATGGTCTGCTGGATTTTTACACATAAAGCAGAAGGAGAAAAATTTATGTGGAATCAAGACATGGTAATTTCATTTAGAAGACACACATTTCTCTTCATAAAATGGAATGTGAATCAGATTGACGAGCCAGTGGTCAAGACACCTTTTGGTGAATGGACATCATAAACTGGAGTGGCACTTGAAGAATTTTGTCTGTTGGCTGGTTGTCCATTGTACTGGTTTAGAAGACTTTCCAAACTACTGTTATGTGAAGGAAGATTTCAGTTCTTTACCCTGTTTGTTCAGATTTGATGCAAGGGGTGGGCAAAGGATAGGGGAAGTAATACTCCATCTTGGACAGGTCTTTGTTGTGTCGTTAATTCCCCTCTTGTAAAAAAAAATTGAGATAAGTCAGCGAAATTAAATTAATTTATAGTAGAACATGATTGCTTAAATAGTACAAGCTAAAGCAAATATTGCTGTGGATACTGAGGATATTAAATTTTTCCTAAATAAAGGCAACCTTCCTGACTGCCTTTTTGAAAACACTTGAGGCTTATTAAACATATATTTTTCTTTCTGCTTTCGAAGACTTTCTTTTTTTTTGCATACTTCGGTGATTCTTAGCATATGCACATTGATAGAAAGAAATTCTGCTCATCCTTATTGGTCTGATTAATTCAATATTCATGACTGCTGGGAATAGGCTCAGTAAGTGGAAGACAGCAATTGAAACTTCCTTTACAACATGCAGAAGAGGGGTAATAATGGCTAAGAAGACCAAATTGTGTGGGTTTGAAAAATCTGCACTGAGCAGTCATTAGGCATTGTTCTGCAGTTGTGTGATTTCATTTCATTAAGTATTTGCATACTAATAGAAAGCTAAAGTTACAAGTCTACTGCTGTGCGTGATGGTTAGCCACTCCTTCCAGTCCTTTTGTTTACTTCTATAGTCATCCACATTGCTTTGGCAAAGCACAGGGAGAAGCTTTAATGCTGTAAACTGCAATAAACCAAAGCAAACTAGAGATCAATAATGAACTTAATTTGCTATAGAGACAGTCTGCTTGCTATTTCATCCAGCAAGGTAAGTTAATAACTATTTTGGGGAAAAAATTTTTAAAAAGGGAATTACATATTCTAATTTTATTGTTAAGAAATTGAATAAAAAAGTGTTTTCTTTACCTTTGTCATTGCAATCTAGGCTTATTATTTCCCATACTACTACATGTCAGCTTATGAAGTGAATGTTTGAGAGCTGTGGGACCAGTATACCTCTTTGTTTCTAGGGGTCCTAGACCATCTATTAAAAAATCCAGTTCTTTTATATCAAAAAGTGCATGAAAGGAAATGACAAATCAGTACAATCTGGCTAATGACAAAGTTTGAACACTTGCAGAGCAACATAAGTTTAGTTTAAGACTGGGACAGGTAATCTATACACTAAATGATGCTAAATCCAGGTAAGATGTTGGCAAGTAGCAGTACTTCATCTGTATAGTCTGCTCTTGTTTACAAAAGAATGTTATATCAGCCATTTATTCAAAAGAAAGAAACTGTTGTCAGGCTTAGTGTTCATACATGTAGCAATTTATTACCAAGGGTTTGCTGAAGTTTTAAGTTTCAGTAAAGCTGCATGGTTCAGAGGCCTTTGCTGAATATTTCTTACCTCTATTCAAGTAATAATGGTGTTCTGTTTCACTATGCTTTTTGTATAAGTGAAGTTCACTCTTGATTTCTAGGCTTGTAAAGATTTGTACATAAGCTTAAAGATAATTTAGAGAACTAAATGTTTCCAGGATCATTATTACTTTTATAGTGTGAATAATAATAGTTCTGTTTTAATAAAAACAATGAACACATTGTTAGATCTGAGTTTAGTTCTTCCCCCTTTTTCATGAGAGTTAAAACAATCATGCAAATTATGTTCTCTCTTGATATTCTGATACTGGAAAATGGTATTGCCAAGGTAATTGGATAATATGATTTTCTTAAAAGCATGAAACAGCTTTATCTCAAGTATGTCAATCTTAATCCCATTAATCCTCTAAGGCAGAAGATACTGTGCATTTGCACTTGTGTGCAGCATAGTATGTGACCTTGCAAGGTATAATATTGGCCATTCAGATAAAGTGAGAGCCTGTGGGAACATTTGTGCAGACCCCCTGACTGAAAAAAAAAAAAGAGAGCTGGAGGTTCACATAGTTATTTCTCCCAGCTTTTTCTCCAGATCAGTAGAAAAAAATCACACTACAAGTTGTGTAGTACCATATGTGTAGAAACAGAATGTATTAAATGATCTGACTGATTTTATTTTTGCAGTTTGCATTTTGGAGAGAGCTTTCTGTTTTACTTTTTTTCTCATGATATGAAACAGTTTGTTGCAAGAGTGGACTGCACTGTCTGCATGAGCTGTTTAGGCACCAAAAAAACACTCTGAAAGTCACTTCTTTGAGCAGGTATTGCTTGAGGTATTTGACTATAGGTGCAGCAGTATTAAAATGTTGACATAATTTTATCTGCTTGATATGAAAGGAAATGCTGAGCTTTAAGGGTTGTTTGTCCTACTCAGGTAAGACACAGACAGAGACCCTTTCATAAAAAGTGTTACAGTTGTTAATAGCCAAGGCAGAACTTCTGAAGGGTTTCTTTTATCAGTTATATGATGCTTTAGAGTTTTCTCCTACACCAAATTCTGAAATCAGGGTTTCTTGCTCTTGTGAATGTAATATAAGAAACAAGAAAAAATAAGATAAAGGGGAGCTGGACTCGAATTTTCATCTACAAAATCAATTACATACTGAAATTTTACTGTAATCAAACAACAAAAAGAGTAAAAACAATCCCTAGAAAAAAACAAATCAAACTTAAATACCTTAAAAAACCAAACAAACAAACAAAAAAATCTTGGTCAAACTTTTAACTAAAATAGCTTTTTAAATATCCATTACATTCTTGTATTGCAGTTTGTCTAGGTAGGTNTACAAACACTCTGGATTCCTCAGTGTGTTCTGTGAAATTAGAAGCATATCTGGGTTGGTATTTTAGTCTGTTCTCTAAATCTGGATGGCTTTTTAACCGCAGCCATCCTTTTCTCTTTGGCACATAGAGGGTTTATCCATAAACTCATAGTTTGGAAAGAGAAGGTGAGTCACTTTTTTTGTGCATTCGGTTTTGTGCATTCGGGTGACTTCCCATACCCAAAAAAGCCAGTGGGTTTGTAGCATTCACTGAGGCTGCTTTGTCCTAGTATCTGTGTGAACAGCTTAGCTTTCTTTCTCTGCAACTAGTGTTTTTTAAAAAGTGGAAAAGCTACTAAAAACATAGAGATTGCTTTTCAGTGATTGCTCACTTTGCTGATAGGCACAGAGCTCAAACTGGAAACTTCCAATCATATCAAACAAAGTGAGGGGCTAGAGCAATGCATTCAAACTCATCATGGTACACAGCATTTGCATGTGTAAATAGCAAGTTTTGGGGTAAATCCATTGCAACCAGCATTCAAAACCTGGCCTATTGTATCTAAATAATTTTTAGAAGCTTTGGGATAAAAGGTCTTGTACTTATACATGGGGTTATTGCTCACGGAACTCAATAGTTCCAAAGTAAGAGTTTCCACAGTAACTGTCTCCTCCCTTGTATTGCACTGATAAACTATGGCATTAAATTTAACAATGTATCTATTATTTAATACAACTACCAGTGTTCAGCTTGCCTGAATTATAGGTGCAATATGAACATTGTAACTTTATCTCCCCTAACTTTGTTAAAGACACCAACCTTAACAATATACTAACATAGTTTATTTAGTGCATTAAAGATTAATTCACTAATTTATCCTAATGAGAGAAAGCAAAGATCTTCAATTAAAGCATAATGAATAAAATATTACACATATCAAAGTGCATATCCTCTGAGAATTCACAGATTCTCTACATACTCTGACTTCAATATCTAGTAGCTGCCTAAAAACTGATTGGAAATACACCATTACAGGTCTCAAACTGCTGACTGGAGTCTGAGCATGGCATCAAAATGTCAGCAGAGCTTGATTTTACTAAACCTGTCTTAAATTCTTTTTGTATGAGTGATTTGAAAAGTCAAGGTTTTACCCTGACAAGCAGAAACTGTACGTTCCAAAATGTGTGTGAGAGGTGGTATGAATATAGATTCTATACTCACTATTTGATGATGTTCTAGGCCTAGAACTAATGCAAGAGTAAGACCTGAAAAAAAATATTATACCCTTTCTGTCATGAGTGGCTAAGGGAGGAATGTAAATGCTCTGCACTCTTCTATATCAAAAATCAAAACCACTACTGAGTGTTACCTGCATTTTGAAAGCGGCAGCTTTCCAGATCAGGTGTCTAGGCATAAACTTAGAAGCCACAGAATAGAAATATTGCTTCTTCTTCCCTTTTTTTTTTTTTTTTTTTTTTTTTTTATTTGGGNNNTTTTTTTTTTTTAATGTGGAAAAGTATTAGAGCTATTCATTCACTCCTGTTCTTTCAGTAGATTCTGGTAATACTTGGTACTCTTAGTTTAAGAGTACTTTACCCTTTCCTAGAAGAATATTTCAATTGTTTTTATGAGTATTTATTCAGTAATATCCTATAGATGCACAAGTCTGCGTGTTGTCATTCAGCAAGAAAACTGGACTTAGAACTATATTCCTGCCTTAAGGAACTTAGATTCTTTGAGCCCATGAAAATAAATTTTTAAAAATAGAAAACAAACAAACACACACACACACAAACCCCCAAACCCACAACAACAAACTTTGCATGCTGATGGAAGATAAGAATTGTAGAGCCATTAACTTAAGGATTTTTAAAGACAACGTGGAAATTTATTTTAAAAAGGCGCAAGGAAAGAATTAGCTAAATAAAAAATGGAGCAATTGAGAACAACTAAGTCCTGAGAAGGAAGACAGGATCTTAAGGAAGAATATTGATAAAGGTACAATCTAGAGTAGATCTCCAGAATTTAATCTTCAGTCCTTTGAGGAAAATACTGGATATCCAAGTGAGTTTCAAGGCTGGTCTTGACCAAGAGAGAATGGGGAGAACAGAACACAAGAGGAAAGAAGGACTGTTTGAGCCTGGCAGCTTAAGGAAGGCCCTAAATAATTATGTCAGAAGCAGGAAAAGAAAAATCAGTGAAGGAAGAAGGTTGAAAGGTCTTGGGTTTTTAAATCATCAGGAAACAAAGCAAAGACATAGGTTTTTAGTAGTTTAATTAATAAAATAATTAATTATAACAAATAAAAAGCCTAAATGGACTGAAAACCATTAAATATCTTTGTTCTATTGTATAGCACAGTGGATTTAGGGTTACAGTTTATAGCAGTACAGATTGATAGAAGGCCATAAAAAGGCCATAAAATTTTTATTGTATTAACAGTAACACTTGAAAGGCCTTGCAGCCTCTGGACTTGGACTAATGTTTGTATTGGGAATTAACAGCTAAGCCTTTAGCAAGCATTCCAATATTTTAGTTTTGGTTGCCTAAACAAACTGGCACTTATATGCTCTAGCTGAAATCTGCAATGGGATTCACAAGACCCTCAGCTGAAGGTAAATGTTGATGAAAAAAAACTTCGCATAGAAAAGATTATTCTGGTAGGTGAGAGTATTTGTAAGTTACAAGACTAATTTAGTAAGCCAGATTCATTCCTCCTTATTTTATGTGGCTTGTAAGGTTTCCTGAGCATTATAGCTATGGCTGGTTTATAGAGTTGATTCACTGGGAAGAATCAGAGAAGCAGAAAACTAGAGATTCACAACTACTTGTATTTAAGTCTAACCAAAACTCTTTTGCAGGTACATCTTTAGATAAAAATGGGGTTTTTTACCATTTTTACCAAACTGCAAAATAGTTTAAACGACCCTGTTCCACTGCATGTTTCTGCAGTTACAGGAAAGAGAAAGATGCTGGTTTACATGGTCAGAAGCCCCAGGGGCAGAGGAAGGGAGACAATGGGTGGGCAAGAGCACTCTGCTCTTGGACTGTCCTTTGTTATGTCCCAAAATCTCGTGAATGCACATTCCCACCAGTCCAGATTTCCAAAACAAAGAAGGGACAGCACTGACTTCAGATCAAGAGAAATCATGCATGTCATTTAGAAGAAAAAGGAGGGAATAAAGATAGGACTTTTTTGTAGGACTCAAAACACTCCGACTAACGGAATTCAGGAGGAATAAAGGAGGCTCACTGGAAGCAGCAGGTGTGCAGTTGTACCAATTAAACTATAGAAGCAATAGTAGTAGAATTTCACACTTGCAAACCTACTTTTGTGATGATTAGAGCATACCTCCACTAATTTGAAATGTATCTTGTGTCAAAATCATCCAGGTGAATGTCCCTGTGTGCACTCTGTCAGAAAAGATTGTCTTACAAGGATTCATATTTCAGTTTTTGTGCCTCCCCAAAGATGTTCAATATGTTGAGCTGAACAAAAAATACTGTTCTGGTTTGTAAAGGCTTTGAATGAAAATAGCTGAAAAAACCCAAGATTTTTCCAGCCCAATATTAAATCTAACCAAGCCTTCTATGTCAGCATGTTTGCCAGAAACTTCCCGGATAAGTAATGGAAAATAGCTAAGAAATCCAGAGGTGCTTGTGACTAGTGAGAAGTGTGTCTCCATTGCAACAGCAACCCTTGGTTAAATGAGATTAAGAAGGGGCCTTTGGCCATCTGAGTTTTTGTTATGGCTCTGCTATGGCTTTCCAATAACATCAGGGAGGAGTGTGCTAACAAGAGAATTGTGTTTATCACTTCAGGTTCCTCAAGATGAATGGACTGGCTACACTCCACGAGGGAAAGATGACGAGATTCCCTGCCGCCGGATGCGCAGTGGCAGTTACATCAAAGCCATGGGGGACGATGACAGTGGAGACTCAGACACGAGTCCAAAGCCATCTCCCAAGGTTGCTGCACGGAGAGAGAGTTATCTCAAGGCCACCCAGCCATCCCTTACCGAGCTCACCACCCTCAAGTAAGTCCATGTGCTGCTGTGTCACAGACAGCTCTCCATTAACACATACGTTTTCTCTGTTTGTTTCTCCTCTTTATATTTTCTATGTTTGTTTCCGCTCTTTACATCTAGCTACCAGTTCAGGAACGTATTTGAAAAAGTTTGTTCAGTCACGCTTATTTTTGCATGGGTTTTTTTCTGAACAAGAGTAAATCTGGGAGTGTATTTCAATGTTATTCTGAAAAGGAACCTGCTCGGTGAATTTGCTAAGTATTTTAACCTGTTAGTGTTAAGTGAGCATCCAGGTATTTACAGTAGGTATGCTCTTTGAATGCTTTGCTAAAATACAGCTTTGGCCTGCAAAAGCCTTGTGTAACTGTATTTATATATACTCAGCATGTGAAATTATCCCTAAGATAGTCTTTGCAACTCCAGAGAGAATCTGACATTTAATTAAAAAGAACAAAGACCATCTGAAAGTAGACAAACACATGTTTTCCACTCAGAATTGTACTGTATTTTGTGGAGAACCCAAAACTGATATTTTTTTAATTGCTTATGAAAGCTTTAGCCAAAAGGAATCGTGAGTTTGTGGTTTTTTAAATGTCACTAATTGTTTTTCCTTTATTTGGGACTTTTTAAAAAGCCACCCAAATTGTAAAGAAAATTGCAAAAATGGACAATTTTTTATTTTTGTATTAACAATTTATTTTTATTTTAAAATAGAAAGGTCCCTTAAAGCAAGAAAATAAATTATATCCTTTAAATAAAATAGTGTGGATTTAAAATCAACAATTGTTTCTGTCTTTTTGAAAATTCTTAGCTATAAACTGAATCATAGTTCACTGGACCAAAAATAACCCATTTTTAGTATAATTTGCCTAAAGCTCTATCTTTAAAACAGGGGAAAAAATATTAAAAGGATCTCTTATCTCTTCTAGTATCCATGATCAGTGACAGAAGACTCCTTCTGCATTTACTTCATTAATTTCTTCTCCTTCCTTGTCCTCCTCTACTCCATTTTTTCCCAGAGACCTTATCTGAGAAACAGATTTTAGAGAAAACTGTTTGATCCTTGTTAAGAATGTCATGCTCTTGACATCAGTGGTGAATAGACCAGCAGAAGAAAGCAAGCTTACTGCAGCTCCCTATAGCAGCCTGCCTGATTTTGTCTCAAGGGAAGCCTGGGATTGCTTCTTCTCTGTCTTTCCATTAGTGTCCAAAGGAGAAAGCAATCTCATTTTCTGCAGGGATTTTCATAATCTAGCTGGCTTTTGCTCAAGGGATTCAGTGACTCCTTTCATCATCCTGAAGACTTTACCACATCCTTTCCTGAGCCAAAACTCCTCCTGTGAGATCAGTTACTGCAGCCTCTGCAAGGTGAATGTGAATGTTATTTACCACCACAAACTCCATCCAGCCATGCTTCATGCATGGACACACTTTCAGGCACAGAGCTTATTCTTTTTCAGTTTTTAGGAGCATGCTTTACAGAGTTCCAAAGCATACGTGAAGCACAATGCATCACAATGAGTGTGTTTGCTCTTGGTAATTTCTATTATTACATCTCTATAGATGCGAGATTTGCAAAAAATACAGATTTATGAAAAATCAAAATTCCTGCATGGATTCACCCATGGAGGATGTCAGACCAGAGGTGCCAGGCAGCAGAAGCTTTTAGCTTTCAAGTCATTTTAATTCAGCAAAGTGCTTGTATAAATACTTAATTTCCCATGTTTTTTAATCCCTTCCTATTTGGGAAAGCTTTTAGGAATGTGCCTAATTTTCAGCTGCACTCTGTAAAATTCATGGAAGTTTAGGAGTTGTGCAGAAGTAGGATGTAAGTCATGGGGTAGAAGAAGGAAGGAAAAATGGTAAATGGTAGTAAAACAAAAAAGAGGAGAAAGCATGAAATAACTTTTTCAGCGTACACTGGGATGAAATAGATTTTTTTTCTTTTCATCTATGCTGATATTTTAAAGAAATACCTCTTCCTGAGAAACCATTCACTTTCAGAGACAATTTGTATAATACATAATTATGCAGTGCTTTCATTCTTTCTGCTGAACATGATAATTTCTGGGGGTTTTATGAGAAACAGCTGAGTGCTTGCTCTGGGAATTGAAGTCCTCTGTTAAGCTAGGTCTTTGTCTGCAGACTTCTCCATACTCTCTTAATAGTGTGACTTGACCTTCACGATTACCTTAGTTTTTCATCCCATGGCTACCCCGATTACTCCGAGAGCTGTGTTAGAGTTTTGCAGGTGTGTTGGATAGAGACTAAACTAGGGCCCCTAACTCACTGAATATAGGTCATCAAGCAATTGTGTGATGTGTGATAACAAGTTATTTCCTTGCCTTGCTGTTGACTTGGGTTCAATTTGCACCTGAATAAGAGCTTTGTGGAAATGAGCCAAAGGCTGCTCTAGGCAGCAGGCAGCCTTTTACTGTCACTAGTGGACCTTCTAGTTGACCTCAAAGGGTATTATTAACACCCTAAAGCTGAGTGGTATTTCACTCCTTTAATTATGGTTTTTTTCTGTCTGTGAAGAACAAAACACGCTGTGAAAGGAGTGTTTCTACAGCAGTAATTGTCAGGGATCTTCCTGATGCGCTTCTTCCTGCTACTCCCTTTCTCAGTTTGCTGTATGCAGTCTCTATTTGGCTGCACTTTCATCTCTGGCAGAGCAAACAACTTAAAAACATGTTCCCTTTTGCTTTCACTGTTGTTTTTGAAGAGATTTTTCATCTTTTGGGACTTTTCCTCTCTGACTCCTTTAAGTCTAATATTGGTCTCACAACCCACACTGCTCCTCCCACCTACCTACCTACCGCTGCTCATGCGCCTACTCTTCTAAGAAAGTATTTTTGTTATTACCAATGTTTCTTTTTATATAAGGAATAACCTTTGAACAGCACAACTGTGTCATATCTCCTTTACATAATACAAATTTATTTTCCTGGTCTTGCCGAGGATTTTTTCCCTGCCATACTGTACAATCTCCCTCCTACAATTTTCCTCCATTGCCATGGTTTCCATGTGGTTACAGCACATGTGTCAAATGCTGTGGTACCATTCTGGATAAAGCACAGCTTGCACTGATTTTGAAATACACACCTCCACTGCTGCATTCTCATTATCTTTTCAGGAAGTAAGCAGGTTATTGGGTTTTTTCTGTCTTTGCTGGCAGTGTGCTCTTGGTGTTTAAGCTTTCAGTCTACATCAACTGATTCAGCTGGGCAAAAAAAGGTAGTATTTTCTTGCCATTCCTAAAAAGTGGCAAAAGTTTATCTTTCACTTGCAAGCAGATGGAAAATGGATTGGTTAGCAAACTACTGAAGAAGGTGCAGCTGACAGATAATGGACAATTCTGTTTCAGCTGAGCTTGATTCAGGACATCTTCCTTCACTATTTGTATGTGCCTTTTTTATGTTTAGCATGGTTTTTGTTAGGACAAAAAGTGACTAATTATATTGCTGTCCACATGCCAACCTCTCACCTCCAGCTCCCAGTAACGCTTAAATCCATTGTCCGACTACAACCAAGCTTGCTAGAGAGACTGAAATCTGAAAGATAGGAAGTTCCAGAAAGCTTTTTCAAGATCTGTAGCTGGATAAGGCAAAAAAGGATCTGAAGCCATTCCTTTTGTTCTTTTGAAGGACTATAGGCAAAGTAGCCGGTGGGTCAGCACAAGGAATAACATAACAGCATTTTCCCAGCCTAAAAAGATAAGGAATATGGAAGGGACTGGAAAACTCTGTTGAGGACAAGAGGGCTAAGAGATGGATCCATGTCACAGGTTTTCTACTCCATTTTCCCCCTTTCCTCTTCTCCATTGTAGGCACACTCACAGCTTAAAATACAGATTCAAATTATGCTTCTCAACTCATTGTTGCTGCTATTGTGGGGACTTCATCCATTTGAATTTTTTATTTGGGGTTTGTTTTTAGTGGGGTTTTGTAACATATTACAGGACTTAATGGTAATTTATTAATAGACATGGATTTTGGGTTAAATACAGTTACAGAATTTTTCTTTTCAACTCACATTTGATCACGTAAACTTTTTTCTGAAACAAGTTGTACTCTGTGATCACTAGTGAGTTGAAGATTTTAATGATCTTGATACTTTGTAGATGCATTTGTAAAATTTATGTAAAAAGAATAGAAGGAAGAACAGAAATTAGGTATTTTTCTTAGCACATCTTTATGTTCAAGGTATTTTACTTGACATGTGATGTTTTTCCAGTCAGCTGTGATTAGGAGAAACTCAGTTATAAACACCAAGACCCCCTTTTAATGCACACCAAGTTTCACCACTGATGATGAAGAGAGTGTATGAGCATATAAGCATTAGACTTTTCTCCTTTTTATGCCATAGTAAAGAATTTTTCTGTATAAACTCCATCACAGCTGCATCTCTTCCTATTAATTCCTCCATAGATGACTTAAACCAAACAAATCCTACCTTTAATGTTTATCAGATGCATTCCAAAAATAAATCTCAAAATAGAGCCATGTTATTTGTTTACACACCTGTTTATATTTTTATGTGTTAATACAAGTAGCGTAAGTATTGTAAGTAGTGTAAGTGAAAGTAGTACTTTCTACTTGTATGTTTATGGGAATCTGGAGACAAAACTCTTTTGAAAACCAAATCACAATTAATTATCAAGCTCAATTAAGTGGTATAATCTGTTAGCAAGCTTAGCAGCAGTGACAAGAGCAGGGAAAAAGAGGTAGATCTGATTTCTACTTCCTGAACTAAAACATTCATATCACCTCACTGAGAACTGATCAAGTCAGTTCCTGGAGGACAAACCACCAAGCTGGAGGTGAACCTATATTACTAACCAAATCTTGACCAACTGCTAGGATGACTTGGAAGGAAAATCAAACCACTCCACTGTTACTTGGTATAAGACATATTTCAAGGTAGGAAATCCCCTGGCCCTCCTAAAAGTGATCCTTGGGAAGTGTCTGCACTGAGGGAAATGATAAGGGTTGTATGGATAGTTTTAGCCTGAAACAGTGCCCAGGCTGTTCTGTCGTTTGAGGAACCTGAAGCTGATGTCCTTACACTACATTTCACCATACAGCACATCATAAATCCTTAGGTAGGAAAACCATTCCAGTCTTGGGAATGAGTGCCTGTTTACTTTGAGGTGTTTCTATATTACTATAATATACTCCAAAATATCCAGGGGAGGGGGGGAAGCACACTTCTTTTTCCTTTTTCTTTTATTTTCTTTTTTTATAAATGAGGTGGTGTCCTCATTCTGTTAGAGTGATCTGATCCAGATCACAGATAGGGGGAAGGGAGAGGTGGTGCAATACCACATTTTCATTATGGTGAATATTTTTAGATACATAGAGGGAAGCTTGTTAATTTTCTTTCTTGCTGAGCGACTTCCAATTAGGGAACAATGACTTTGCTAATTAGTACAAAAGGAATAAGTCTGATTAATCTTTTACTAGTGTTTTACAGTATGTTTTCAGTGCAGTTGGTGTAATTGTTTCATGTTGCAGTCTCTTTCATTTTTATCAAACCTGTAGCTAGCAAAAGAATTGTTTCAGTGTTCCTTGAGGTGTGTTTTGTTTCTTTTATTGAACTGAGATTTTTTTTTTCTTTTTTTTGCATTAAAGAGACAGAAGCATCTTCATGCACTTTGGACATACAGCCTAAGAATCAGTATTCTGGAACTATTACTGGCCTAGGTAGTAACTTTACCGGCTCACATTCACTGATGCATGATATATTATTTAACTTTTTATTCATCCTATTGCAATCCATTCTCTCTTCTCTCTGAAACAAGGCAGAAGCTGTTGGACACATTTCTCACTTTTCAGGCTTGTGTGTCAAGTATGATTAAGTTCGGTGAATAATTTATAAGTCAGAAAAAATTTTAAAGGCAAGGCAATGAAAACTATATTTATTTTGAGGTAGTAGTAGATGGTCATACTTCGGAAGCCAGTGGTTTCCTCATGGCAGCTGACATCTGTTTTTTGTATGTGATATTTAAGGCGAGGATATTGATTTTTAGGAGGAACTTAGAGCTTGGAGCTTTTAATGAACAGTTGTTTGGTGGTGGATTTATAAGGCATGTTCAGTCAGTTAAGCCTTTAGTATCACTGATGGGCATGAGAAAAATCTTGTGCCCCATGGCAGCTTCCCCTCAGGGTTTTGTGTTCCCCCTACACAGAGGTATGGATGCCTTTACAGCACAGAAGTGAACCCACAATTGTCTGTGGAGCCAGGACACCCCACATTTCATTGCACAGGACATGGGTAAGATGAACACTCCTCTCTACTTCTGTGATGATCCTCACCAGTTTACCTTGCAATGAAACTGAGATTCCCTAGATATAACAGTCTCACTGGTAGCAATCACTGCTTATCACATGGTAAAACCTCACTTTCTGTTTGTCCACGCCTAGCTACATACGGTCTGTTACGTCAGTATTACTATATTTGTAGAAATATTATTTCTTGTTTCTCTGAGATGAGAAGTGAAAATTTTGTTGTAATCTATGATGTATTCTATTGTTATTGTCCCACTTGTACTTCTACCTTTACTTGCTGAAATTTGAGGCAATAATACTGCCAATTACAATAAATTTGCATGATATCCCTAGAATCACGGAATGGTTTGGGTTAGACGGGAATTTAAAGATCATCCTGTTCCAACCCCCCCCACCATGCACAGGGACACCTTCCACCGGACCAGGCTGCTCAAAGCCCTGCTCAGCCAGGCCTTAAACACTTCCAGGAATGTGGCATCCACAACTCCTCTGGGCAACCTCTCACCACAGATATATTTAAGAATTTCTTCCTAATATCTAATCTAATATCTTCACTTGCTTTTTTTTCAGTGTGAAGCCATTCCCCCTTGTCCTATCACTACATGCTCTGGTAAAAGTCACTCTCCAGCTCTCTTGTAGGCCCCCTTTAGGTACTGAAAGGCTGCAATAAGGTCACCCCAGAGCATTCTCTTCTCCAGGCATAAAGATTGGCAAAAAATGCTTATAAACGCCTAGGAAACGCCTATAACTTTTCTAGCCAAAATGTGATTTTTCTGGCAATACTATAGAAAACTTTTGCAAGTCAGTAATCTGTAAAAGAAAAGCAGCAACATCTGTCTTACTTGCAGACATGAAAGTCCTTGTCCTGTGTCTGGTTATCTGCTTCACTTTTACACAAGATTTAGCTTTATATGGAACATAGCAACAGAAGAAGGTTAGGACTTCCAATATCCTAGCTTCTCCCAATTAAATCCTAGAAACATTTGCATTTTACAGCAAATGATGTTGATGAATGCAAGGTAGCACTGTTGTCTCTTAAGAAGCAAAGCCTATCATGGTACTTTAGGTATCAAATGGGTACTTCTAGGGCTTGTGTGGAGAAAAAACGTTATAAATACTGAACCAAAATGTGTTTTTCAGCCATCTCTTTCAGTGCATAATCTTTACAGAACCAACATGTATGTGGGCAAAACTGGTCTTTTTTATTTTTAGCCCTACTTCTGCCCACATACTTAAAATGCTGCCTCAGAAAGGGAGTTAATATTGTCCAGTGGAGACAGGGGGAAAAAAAAAAGACTGCAAAGGCATACTCAAGCTATATGTTATGAAAATTTTCCTAGCAGTAATGATAGTTAAGCGTGGGAGTTGATTGCCAAAAGAAATCACTTCACTGGACATTTTCAAGAAAAGGGTAAAAAATGTCTGTCAGAACAAATTTAGGTATTGCTGATCCTGCTTTAGGGTGGAAGGAGGGACCAAATGACCTCTTGAAGACCCCTCCAGACGTAGCTTTTTTGATTCTCTGTCTGTCTTTCTCAGGCTATTGAATATGCCCACTATCACTGTTCTAACTTCCTTTTCTTGACTTATTTTTAAATGTAAAAATAAAACTCTCATCAGGACCAAATTATTCCTGAAGGCCTGCTGTTGAACAGTAAATATAGATATCCCACCCACAGCAGTTCTGCACAATTCTTTCATGTTCTTTAAATGTTATTTCATTGCTAGTGTTTTGAAATCATGTTCCCACTGCTGCCAGCCATACCGTGCTTGACCCTTGGTATGTGATCTCCTACTATCTGGTTTAGTTTGCTGAGGGGAGCTCAGCTGATGTATTGAACCTGCCATGCAGAAAATTCACAGGCATAAAAAGAGATGTGCATTTGCAAAAAAAATCAGTCTGAAGTCCTTAATGTTCTACATAACAGGACAAGCAAACAGGCAACAACAATTTAGTTAATTTTTCATAATAATTTTCTATTCTGATCTGCTAGAAGTGCAATCATTTTTCACTCTGAATTGGTGGAGCTTTTTCAGATTAAAAAATAGAAAAAGTTAAAATAGTATACATTGCTTTAGTTTTAATGTGAAAGTACAAGAGTGTTTCTGCTGACATGCTTTGGGATCTTCTGTTAATTGGCATCATATTAGGATGAGAGGAAAAGAGATTAAGTTGAAAATTTGTTCTACCCTTACAAATAAAAGCATTACTGTCTAAGTCACATTGACACCCAGTCATTTGGTTCTTCTATTTTCTTGTGCTTGTATTACTGTTAAGAAAGAAGAACTTTCAGCTTAATTTAGTAATTTTCTGCTGGCTTGGGTTCAGAGTGAAGTGTGGGAGCATGGGGCAGCAAAGAAAGTCTATGGCCCCTGTAATAGGTGCAGCATCAAATACCACTGTCCTCCCTGTGACATGTGTGAATCAATGTTCATCTGAAGAGACCTGACTTTTTAAAATCTCCTCTCCTCCTAAAGAAGTTAAAAATCTCTTTAGGAGTGTGGAAATGAGGGAAAATCCTTAAAAGCTTTTTTACATTGTGCCTGCTTTCTTACCCATTGTACACCACAAGGGCAGAGAACCCTCATACCATTGTTTACTTTGCTGGTGTGGGAAAATAAATTGTTGAAAGCACCTTTGAAGCAGCTGCTGAGTTCTTGTGAGAGATTTCCCTGATTCCATCTGCAGCTGAGCTATGCAGCAATTTCCCATTCCCCTCCAGAATGGCTGTGCTACCAAGCAGCCTGCACCTCAGCTGCCCAGCAGCTTTGCCTCCAGCAAGCCCAGCAACTGCAGAAAGCACTAACGGGTTTTGTCATCCCCAAATGCCAGCAGCCACATCCACAGCACCCAAATCCTTCTGTTTCTTCAAGTGATGTAGGGCTGGCAGACATACTTGAGCTGTGTCTGTGCAGCTCTGCATTGTGACAGTGATGTATCATGCTGAAGGCAATCTCAGGAGATTTCGGGACTAGTATATAAATCTCTCCTGTTTTATATATGACAATTGCTCTAACAAATCTGTGCTAAGCTTTCATTACTCTATGCTTGAAAGGAAACCTTGAGAGACTACATTTGGGGGGTCGTCCTAAAAACCTACAATTTGGGTTAAACCCTACATTTGGGTTAGTCCTAAAAATCTTCACAGTTATTTTTTATTACTTTATCACACCAAAATAGGTACCATGTAGACATTTACTAAAACTGTCTCACAGTGATCAGTATTTAGTACTGTCTCCATAACAAAAATTGGAAGATGTACTATAATGCCAAATAATATAAGGTTCTTATTTCATTTATTACTTTTCCTCTTTGTTTTACAAAACTTAAAACTGCTACTTTGCTTTTACTGCATTTGAAGAAATAATTTGGTTCTGAACTTTGCATAAATCTCAAAAATAAGCATAAATACATAATGCAAAAAGCTTAGAAACACTCAGATGTCAACTGAGTTGGAGCATCAGTTATGTCTGTAGAAGTGATAAATTTTTATTTACAAAAAATGAAATTTTAAGGGAAGACAGTTTTTACTTTGAATAGGTCTTTTCTTCTCTATTCTAGTGAGATGTAACCAACATGTCATTAAACCATCCTCATGAAGTTGAAATCAAAAAACGTTAGAAATATCAGAAACGCTGGCACTGCCTTGCCAATAAGGTCCAATCTAAATCTCGAGCCAAGGATTCCATCCTTGCACAGGATCTGTTGGACTCATGTCAGCCATGTGGCTGTAAGAGCTGTGAGACAACAGAGCTTTGGCAGAGATATGTTCAGACTTGTTTGAAATGCTGGTGAGTCAGGCTGTTCCCCTGCAGTTGTTCAGTCCTTTGCTGTGGGGTAAGATGTTATTTCTGGCAGAGAAGTAATTCTCTGTCTATTACTTCCTGTCCTCCACCACTTCCCTGCCCCCTGCAAAAACACCATTTGACTTAGGGCACAAATTAATTGTGGTTTTCCTGTGATGAACAAGTTTGAATTGAGAGGGAGTGCCTTGTTCCTAAATGAGATGTTAGACTGACAGCAGCTGGAATGAATGTCAGTACCACGTCACTAATTCTGTTTTTCCTTTTCTCTCTCTTTTTTTTTTTTAATAAGTGATTCCTTAATATTCTTACAAACCTCAGGACTTAGCTAAGTGTCCCTCCTCCATTAAGAGACAAGACTTGCATGAAGAACAGCATAATTACAGTCACTGTCCCTTCACTCAGTGAATGAATGTCCTATCTACTATTTCTATATTTCCATCTCCACATTGCTTATTTTATTTCCTTTTATTATGAGTTTCACACTTTGAAAATAATCAGTATGTGGCGGCTTCTTCTGCTTTCATTTATTATAATCCTGATCTTTACAAATCCTCCTGCTAGAATTTCATCAGTGGTTATTTAATTATTAATATTTTTTTCATTAGTTCAGTTATTAACGTCATTCTTATGAGTCCTCCACAGTTCTTTCATCCCCCAGTTTCTTGTCCTGACTGGAGCTAGTCTGTTAGCACTCCTGGATCTCTTTCTTTTCATCCTTTCTCACTGGGGAGGCATGCAGCTTGTGTTGAAAACAGCTCTGCCTTCCTTCAGTTTTGGTGCTCCATTGCTGCCACCATACATGTGGTGGGTAGCTGCACTCAGTCACGCTTCAAGCTATCTTTGGAGTGATTTCCTCAGCAACTGGGTTTGCTCCCTGCTCCATTTCTCCAGGCAGAAGTTGCTGCAGTGGCTCACGACCACAGCCCGGCAGCTGAGGTGCCCTTGTCAGTGGCCAGCGGTCAGCTGGTCCTTGCACACTGATCCCTGAGCAAACACACGTGAGCGCCAGGGAGGCTTGATCCCATCAGCTCTAATTGTTCCTTCTCCAGAGAAGCTAATCAGATTCGTTATGTCTCTGTGATGACTGCGGTATCCGTCTGAGTGCTTTGCCTCTGGCAGAATATGGACAAGCCTGCATTTTCAACTGAAATTGCCTTTTATGACTATATTTCTTCCCCTTTTCTTGGAATCAGTATGTCCATATAATGGCAGTTTGTTATTTAATGTAACTAGTTCCCCTAAGGGCAACAGCCCAAAGAATAATAAAATAATCCATTTGAAGTTCATACAAACAATGAATCACCTGAACAGCTGTCTCTTTAAAAACAGGGCTGTAGTTTGATGTTGATGTTGTAGAGATTGTTCTTTTAAATATATTCCCAAATTATGTATTTTATGTATTTTCCTTTAAAACCAGTACAAAATAGAGAACAGTAAAAAATACATAGAGGAAGGTTTTTTTATTTTTAAGGAATATGTTTAAAGAAGAGGATGAAATAAAATTGGCATGTAAAGTAAAATTTAGAACTCTGATTTTAAAATTTTTTGAGATTTATCTGCAAGCCTCTTTTACAACATTTTTAGCTATCAATTTTTTTTTTTTAATCTAAACCTTTCTCATAGTATTTATATTTCTAGAGATGAAAAGTAAAATTAATCTTTTTTAGTAGCCAGACAGAGGTAAAAGTTTACTTCTGGGTTGAAGCCTACAGTTTCTGTTGTGCTATCCTATATTTCACAGTTACTCCCTCAATGGTTCTTTGATGGGCAGCACTGAAGCCAGCTAGTATGGGAGGGTTAGATGTGATCCAGGTTAGATGTGAGATGAATGCAAATCTCTTGCCCTTCTCCTGGGGCTACCCACTGCCCACAGTAAAGGCCTGAGATATCCATTGGGATGGTATCATGCTCCATGGAGAGGTATTGTGCTCCATGGGGAGGAATGCAGCAGTCATGAAATCAACACTAGTTTTTCTCCCCAAGGTATGAGACTTAATAGGAATAAGACACATGAAAGTGGTTGCTGGCTGTTTCTCTGACAGTCCTTGGGAATACTATGCAATTGGGATCTGGGTCCTCAGTGCTGGATTGTGCAGTGGGTTGTTTACAAGTCTCGAGTGTAGCATTTAAAATCTGATCTATCAAGGCTTTTTTCTCCCCTGGACAAAGTTGATAAGAGGTTTCAAATGTCTGCCTCCTACTCAACACAATGGGATGATAACTTCTGCCTCGAATAAATCAAGCTGCTTGTTAAAAAAACATTATCTTGCCACTCTTCTTCCAAGTCCTTTTGAATTCAGACAAATTTAACTGCTTTCTCTTCCATAAAAGTGATACACTGAAGTTAATTATAGTTCAGGAGCACTCTAAGGTATGATTTTGCTGCGTGGTGTTTCTCAGGTTGAAAAAGAGCCTGAGGGGTGCACCTGGAATGAGAGCCCGGCTTGGATTGTTCCCTTAGGGAAGGGGCGGATCAGTTGAGCAATTAAAATGAAGGACTGAAATTGCAAAGCTCTCAGGTGCCATGCCCCTTTCTCTGCCAGAGGGGAGCAGGGTGGTGGGAGAGTGTGTCCCCCACCGCATTATTCTGTGCCTCATGGCAGGAGGCTGTGCCCTGGAGAGCAGGGAGCATCCCACTGCTGCTGTTCCCTGCCCGGCCGCTTTCCAGGCACGACCATCCGCACGCCTCCAGCTCTGGGCAAAAAGGGATGATGGCACTCACCTCCTGGGTTGTCACGAAGATTGATTCATTACACCTAGTGCAACAACTAGAGAACCTTCTACAGAGACTGATGAGATGGTGTACAGTCAGTGTTAGTCATTGTGCCCTTGCTCTTGGCTCCTGTTGTGTGCCCCTGTAGAGAGGATTGTGGCAGCATTTCCTAGTGCTCACTGAGATGTCTGGGAAGAGCCCCACCATACTGCATGAGCAGAGAGGCACAGCATGGGGAGAGGAAGTTAAATCATCCTCATGCTTCCCTGCCAGAGGCAGAACTGCAGAGGCTGGCAAAGCCTCACCAAGGAATAAAAGGGTCCGTTCTTGTAGTTCCTCCTCAGCTGTGCTTCCCTTCTCTCCTTCCACCTGCTGCACATCTTTGCTCTCCCTGTGCCATGTGAAAGCCCAGAGGGGAGCAAGCTACTCCCAGCAGTAACACCAAGAAATGTTACATTTTTCTGTGCCTGTTGAAATGCATAGGCTTGATCTTTTCCTGACTTGACAGACCTCCCATCTCTTACCACCATGCAGCCCACACCAAGTGCTAACTTATGTCCTAGAGGTGGTTCAGATATCCTCACAGAGGGCATCCTGCCCTTCAGCTGCCTGTACGTCTCCTCTTCCCTCCGCAACCTGCCCACGTACGCTAACGCACAGCTTCCCACTCGCTTCTGTATAAATTTTCTTTTTATTTGTTACTCTTCACACTATAACAGAAGGGAATCTTAAACAGCCTTTTTTTCTTTTTTTTTTTTTTTTCTTTTTTTTTCCATAGGGTAGGCCTTTAGAGCTAGGAAAAGATATTTTAGTACTTTTCAGAGCCTGAGCTGCCATGGTGAGTGCTGCAAGAGAAGCAAGCACACCACACACTGAAAATCACAGTCTGGTTGAGTGGAGGGGGTTCCCACTGTATGCTCTCTGAGTGACTATTCCTGGAAAACCTGTGAATTTGCTGATAAAAAGCCATTTGGAAGGCTGTGGGAAAGATTTGTCTCTGACATATTGTCTCCTGATTTCTCTTCTTTGAAGAAGGTAGACAGCAGCACCAATGGTTCTACAATGATGACAGCCTCATTATCTAACAAGAGCCAGCTACAGTAAAACCCACAAGGGCTAGGGGAGGAGCAATTTTCTACTTACATCCCAAACTCTTAGTGCACTCTAAACTAGATTACCCATGAGCTTTCTGCAGTCTTTTTATGAAAAAGTTTTTTCTGCTTAGTTTAAGCATGGCTTTTTCCTGTTTGGAAAAACAGAACTGGGCCTGCTAACTTAGCAGAATTTGTCTAAGTTGTGGAAAAAAAAATGTGACTCAGACTTTTCCATTGACAGGCCTCTAGCAAAACTCTAAGATTTGACCTGCTAAACATCTATCAATTCCCTATCTCATTAACTACTTGCTTTTCTTCAGACAAAAACAACTTTTTAATTTTACTTAGCATTTTCCTGCTACTGAATATCTTCTTATCAGTGAATAGTGAATAGCTCTACACACAAAACCCTGCTTCACATATACAAATTGCTTCCTTCCTGCTATAAATGGATATTTAGCATAGTAATCTGGAGTGAAAGGCACAAGATTAGCAATGCAGCCACTGAGAGTGTGGTATTGTTTTGGGCTTTTCTTTGGTTTCTACTTTCAAATAGCTTTATTCCTAAAGAATTTGGAAGTTACATTTTTAGCAAGTTGCTAGTTTCTGTACAGAAGGAAAATACCTTTTTCAACCCCAGTACTGACCTGCCCTTTCTAGTCTCTAAGAAAAGTACTTTGAAACACAAAAGGCACATAAAAAAGCTTTCAAGCCTACAATTTTTGTTAATTATTTGCTGAATGCTATGAAATTAAACTGCCCTTTGAATCCTAATTAATTGAAAATCAGGTCCACAATTCATCTGGGCTATAAAAATCAAAATATATTCCTAAGGAGACATACAGATTCTCTTTCTATATGTTTTCTGTCTCTTGAGCCCTTGAACTTTCTGTTTGTGTGCTTTCTTCACCAGCTGTGAAAGATGGATATTTTTTTTCCTTTAACTGGAAAGGTTTTGCAAGCCTCATGAGATGAGCTTTAAGAAAAACATAATGAATTGCGGAAGCATAATAAATAGCAGTCGCTGGCAGCACTAGATCATTCCTCCCTCTAGTGGCTGGCTGGCTCCAGTGACAATAAGTGGGGCTCTTTATTAACGTCTCGAGGAAATATTCCCTTAGTTTAGCTACTGTGGACTTATTTTTTCAGGCGAGCATCCTCCAGCTCCCTGCCTGCTGGGTAATCCATGGTGCCTCTGTGTACATAACCGTGACTGTGTTATGTGACCAGACTTTCAGTTTTTCAAGGTCATCTCTACAGTGCTCTCAAGCTTTTCCAATCCCTTCTGTACGTTTTATTATATGATTACAAACAGCAGTCAGGTAAAGAAGGTTGCCCCAGTTCTACTGCATTTCTGTGGTCCAATGCAGTGATTTATCACAGCTGATCTCTGATGTATACTAAATTGAAAAAGTGATGAATTTGAAGCAGCTTAGCTTGTCTAATCATGGTGCAATGCTGTGTTTAGACAGTGAGCAGTAGACCAGTGCTTCTTTCATCTCCTTGGAAGAGTCAGTGCATGTCCATACAACAGCAGGCAGCTCAGGTGTGCTCAAGTCATTAACAACTGACCCATTCCTTCCTGGATAGTTCCAGAAAATGTAAAGCTGCTGCAGAGTTGAAATGTTCAACCTAATTTTGCTTAGCTTCAACCCCCATACATATTTAGTTGGAGGGACAGAATTCAATGGATTGACAAGTTGGTCCTTACCTGACACTCACAGGAGAAACCAGAGCCCCAGGACCCTGAGCAGCCCTTCAAAGGTGGCATCCCACCTACACACAAAGACATGCAGGTGTTCCAACATCATCACACAGGTCTCTGCCCAGGTGATCCTGACAATAAGAAATTGGTTAATGTTACCGTGTTGTTGTTGTTTTCCTAATCAAGGTGACAGAGCAGTAAAAATACCTACTGTATGTGCAGCAGCCATGTAAGGAGGAGGTCATCTGAGAGAGAGCATACTTACTCATATAACAAAATTAAATTATGTAAGTTCAGGGCAAAATTCTGCCCTCCTCACAAGAGTTGTGAGGCTTTATTAAGTAATACAGGTTTCATGACAATTTACTTAAAATTGACATTTTAGGCATGAAACTTTTCAGTAGGTTACTGAAGTTTTATTAGGCTGAAGCGTTTTTCAAGCAGTTCTGTTGTACCTCAGCAAAAACAATGACTTGAGATTATACCATATCCATACCAATAATAATCCACAGTCAATAATGATTTTAATCAGAATATATTCTTCTTCTCAAGTACCTTTTGACCATCACTCCAAACATTCTTTAGTCTTGATTAACGAGGTATTCTACTTTACATACAATACCAATCTTTGGGGCTGAAGATTACTATTTCAGTTGTTCTGTGACCTTAGCTTCCTGTAATACAATAAAAATTTGGGACTGCTGTTCATTTCCATCAAAGAAGCTCAGTTATGTTTGCTGACTTTAGTTCAGCATCACAAGGCCATCTAGAGCCATGGAGGTGCTGTAGGGAAGTATTAACACACATGTTTTCTGAGACTGAGGGTTTATATGACTTCTCCTCCAGGTTACACAGCAAATTTCAGTCCACAATGAAATCTGAACCCATGAACCACCAACAATTGCCTGTAGTTTTAAATGTCAGTAGATGATATTTATCCAGAAAAATTTAGAGAGGTTTTTGGGGTTGTTTTTTTTGGGGGGGTGGGTTTTTTTTCTGCTACGGTGTTTTTATCAAAAGCATAGATATCCAAGTATTTTCATCTTCTGAGCAGGACCAAAGGCCATCTTCAGTTTCACACATATCCTTCACCATTATATACAATGCATATTATGTCCTGAAAAGAAGAGGGATTGTTTTCTTAACTCATTCAGCAAGTGTTTGTTTGTTTTGTGATTTAGATGCGATAGAGAGCACACTATAAATCAGTAAGGAACTAGCTTTATTCCCTTCAATGCAAACACAGACATTGCCACTTTTTTAGATTTTTTTTTTTTCTTTGTTTTTTATTTGGAAAAGAGAAGTGTACCAATTCAATAAACCATATATTTTCATTCCAGGTATGGAAACTAAATTCAGACAAATATTTGGAAATATGTGAGAATGTCAAGATGCCACCTGACTTCCTCAGGAATTAAGACTTTCTTCCTTTAAAATGAGCTGCACAACCCTTTAAACGTTCCACAACCCCGAAGGGCATCCACTCTTTGGAAATATTTTTTACATTCTCATTGCCTCTATCTGAATCATTGTACTTGACACTGACAGTGTGATGAATGACATGACAACTGGTTGTCCATTCCTTTACTAACATGCCCAAATAAATGATACAGGGTGTTTCTGGTTCAGGGGATTAAAAAGTACCTGCTTTAAGGAATTGCAAAAGAAAGATCCCTTTCAGTCCCAAGCAGGATTTTGCATTACTATGCAGATTTCTTAAGACATGTATTTCTTTGGTTCTCTTATGCTCAAAAATAAAATTAGTTCTACTTTATCAGGATTTATTCTGTACAAGTTTGGCCCAACAACAGCCTGTAACACAAAAAGCATATTTATAAAATGTGGGGTTTTTTACAAGGAGGAAAAAAAAAATTAAAACGTGTGTTAAGCATAATTTCACATCTTTGCAACAAACTTCTGCTTGTCAGAAGATATTCATAATGGATATTTACTTCAGACTTCCACCTTGAGATTTTAGTGCTTTGGCCCTCTTTATAAAAGCATTGGCAACACAACTTGCCGAGACCACTGTATATATACCTGAAATAACAGGTTATCACCTTATGCTGTATCTTGGTACAGCAAACAGGTCCTTTTGTAATTACTGCAGAACAAAACCAGAAACACTTTGGAATGGGAAAAGAGAATATTAAAATATACGTGGATAGCTGGGGGTTTGGAATCAGCTGGGTTTGTTTTGAGGAATTTCTTTTGATGTAAAAGCATCTGAAGGGAAAGTGATAGCTTCCCCTTTCCCTCTGAGGAATAGCTGTGGTCAAGTTACATGGAGAGAAATTATCTCTGCTGCTGGGGTATTGCTTTTGGTTTGTAAGATCAGTAAGAAAAGGGAAAATCCCCCAGAGCAGCAGACTGCTGCCCAGATTATCAGTAAAGAATTTTCCAGAAACCCTACTGCAAACAATTTTTACATTACTTGCAATCCAGACATTACTTTAAATAAAAACATAGATTAAAAGTTACTATTTCTAGCTTCTTTGGTATGACAGGAGAAATAGCAGGGTTTTATTTTAGTTAGCGTCCCCAAAAATTTTTGCTTTTTTCATCAGGAACTGAAAGTCATATCTGGGCTCCAACCTGTACTTATCCAAACACATCTCCAGAAAATAGCTATGGAGTTACCCAGGAGCTCACTGCTCTGTCTTATCACACCCCCGTCCCCAACCCCTGTGCCTCAGGAGTAGCTGGATCCTATTTCAAATTACCATCTTCCAGGTGTCTACAGAGAAGCAAAATGTCCTAAGTGAGAAGTACTGGCTTATAAAAGAAGAAAAGGCATTTCTCTTCAGGCATTTTAAACTGCTTGGTGTTCTTCAAACACAATCCATCTAAAACAGAGAATACTGAAGTATCCACTTAGTAAGAGGACATCTATGATGATTCAAAATAATCCCATCAAGAGAGAAGAGAATATCCATGGTCACCACCAGCACCTATTACACTCCAAGCTAACAAATTGAAAGTGTTACCAAGAAATAATATATGCTCACAATGGGTGAGATACTCACAGCATTTGTTAGGTAGATTCAACCTTGTGTTGAATTTTGCTGCCTCAAATTTTCATTTGGACATAGAGCTGTTACTCAGAGAAGTAAGAAGACGAGCTCACCCCCTTAGCTTAGTTGGATTTGAGATTATTCCCTTCTCCCTGGGAGAGTTACTAACCTACCCTCCTCATTGCTTTAAAATGTGCTTGCTTTTCAGTTTCTCCAGTAGTTTGGCTTGTGTTGCACATCTGTACAGATGGTATTGAATCTGCTGCTTTTGCTTTTTTTCCCCCCTTTACTAGGTAGCCAAAAGTTTTGAAATGACAGAATACTGAATAGGAAGTAAAAAATTGCTGCATATGTAAAACGCGTTTTTTGGAAAATGCAGGTGGCTGTTTATGTATGTGAAGGTTTTGGAGTAATGTTGTTGACTTGCAAAACTAAGATATTTCCCTAATCTCACTGGGAGCTGTTTATGCAGATCTAATCTGGATGTTTGGCAATGTCTTTCAGAAGGAGGTGACTCAAATGCAGATACGTGACAGGGCTTGCAGGCACATGGCCATGCAGTGTGTGGGTGATCATTGCCTGGTTTCAAGTCCAGGAGGACCTGTGGAGTTGAAGACACTGAAAGCTCAAAATGCATTGCAAGTTTTCAGAAAAAATTGCTCTTTAAATAAATACTGCAGTGACATTCACGACAGCAAATACTTTCTTAGTATTTACCTAGAAAACATTGCTTCTAGATAAATACTGCCCAGTATTGTAACTTGGGGAGGGAGGGCCTCTCAGTTACGGGAAGTCTGCCCAGAAGATGCCTTTTAGTGAGCTGGAGCTCCATCCTCCCACTCCCAGGAGCAAGCCAGAGCTTCTGCATAAATCGTGGTGCTAAGCAGGCAGAGCTGGTTGTGCTGCCAGCTCAGCACACAGCCAGGTGACATTCCTGAAAAGTAACTGCTTTCCTCTTGTGGTTTGGCAGAGAACTGTAACTTTGGTGTTCCCACTGGCAGAATTAATCAAACTTTTAATATAGGAATGGGGGAGACCTGAAAATTTAGCTAAGCAGGTGAGGTCTGAGCTTGTGGAGACTGTGATTTTACTAGATTGCAATAGGGGATATCTCCTTTATGTTCTTTAGGCCTTCCAGTAACTAAAGGGTGTCTACAAGAGAGCTGGAGAGGGACTTTTTACCTTGGCATGTAGAGATAGGACAAGGGGGAATGCTTGGATTCCTAAAATAAGAATTTCATCTGAGCAGACTGCAGATGGCTTTTGAGTCTCATAGTGAGGAGAGGTGGTGCTGAAGTAACCAAGAATGGAAAGTGATGTGGAATCAGGTGGATAAGCCTGGCCTTGATGGGGAGAGCTGAAAGAGTGGCTTCTGCAGGAAGGAGGGTATAACTTTTGTGCTTGCCAAGAGTTCATCGAAGCAGTGGTGGAGGGCTTCATTCTCACCCCAGCAGGGTCCAAAGGGCTTCAGGCAAGGCTGTGAGTATGACTGACCTGCTCAGGCCCTCAGGCAGTCTGCATTCTCAGTTCATTATAACTGATGAAAGGCAAGATCTTTTCCAACTTGGGTAAATCTATTTCTCTGTGCTGAGCAGCACTGGTTCCCAGGATCATTAGTGCCCACTCAAAACAGAGTTGAGCTGAAAAAAAGGCCTTTGTCGTACATTTGGTCTAGACTTAGACAAACTGCCTCCAGCTAGGACCTCCAAAAAACCCCTTTGAACACGTACCCAGTAAGATTGGCAGCAGGGGGACATTAAGGCCTACAGCTTATCTCAAAGGGCCTTCTGAGAGGAGAACTATTCTTCTCAAGGTGGCTGCTCTCAACAATGTCACATCTTACCCTGCTTCTTGTGATAAGATAGGGTGGATTTGTCTTCTAGTATGAACAAAAAATTATTTTACACAGAAGCAGCTTACCCTGGCATCACTGGATTAAGCTGGTTCATCTGGGCAGAACCGTTTCCACCTTTGGGAATCTCTTTTCACTCTCCAGGGTGGAAGAGAAGAGTGCTCACAACTATTCCCCCCATACAAGCACATGGCAATCAGAAGCAGCACATAGACAAGATTTCTGATTAAAGAGAATTTTATAACATCTGTCTGCATCATCTTCTATCTTTTCTTGCCAACTAAATTGCACATGTGCCACTTCTGTGCTGTGCTCTATTATTTCACCATGTCTAAAAAGCAAGGAGAAAATATGGTATGTAAAAGACAAGGGAAATGTTCCTTAAATACATTAGCCTGTGCTATTTTTTGATTGTACAAAGCACTGAGAGGATCTTTGAGATAAAAGGGCAGGTTTGTTTTAATGTATACATGAATTTTTATTCAGTAGTCATCTTTGTTTGCTAATATTTTAATAACTAAAGATTGCTCATGAAATAAATTCATACAACCTCAATACTTCCACATCCCAAAAAGAGAAAAGGACCCCCAAAGCTTCTGTGTCCTTTGAGAGGAAAGCAAGATTGTAACAAAGTCACAAAGTAGTCCCGTGGTTGATTCTGAAGCTGGCAGTAGTCAGATGTGGAGGGTTTTAAACGAGACTGGGCTTTTTAGAAACATTCTCTACCATAAAACATTGATCCACTTCCTGCTGCCCTCAAACAAACAAACAGAAGCTCTCTGGCAGGACACCATGTGCTCACTCAAAAACTGCACAACAGCTGGAGATGGAGATGCATAACACCAAATTGTGGGGGCTTTTGGACTGGGTTTTTTTTCCTTTTTAAGTGTTTTCTTCTGCTTCCCAAGAGAATCTGCAAAATCAGCCAGAGACAAATACACCACACTGCAATTTCCACCTTTTCTCAGCATGGGAAAAACTCTGTGTCACAGGTATATCCATGCAGTTTTGTGGCTTGTGTTGGCTGGTCCACGCAGCAAGGACGATTTCTGGTCTGGTAGTAGAAGCAAAATGAAGAAATGCCATTTTTGTATTGATAACATTGTTTTGCTCTTCAGCAGATAAGCTTTTTCTGAGTAACTCCAAGTTTTAGAATTTTCTTTCTCACTTGACCCTTTAGCAGAGTCTGGACTTAAAGGAATGGGAATTTCTTTTTTAGCTTCAAGGCAAGAAATCCCCATATGGAGGTTCACTTGTTGAGATCTGGAGTGCGGAGGGCAAATGCTAAAACTGTTTATGTGCTGCCCTTGTCTCCATCAGTGACATGACAGCTCCTTGTTCATTGCACCAAAAAGCAGGAGAACATCGATGCCAACATGGAAAAATTACCCCAGCCTGTTTGATCCCTGTCATAACTAGGATCAGACAGATGTACATCAGTAAATTCTCTACATCTTCCTCTCTGGTGTCCTTCAGTGTTCACCTTGTGTCAGGCTGCACTGGATTATTCTACCTTCTAGCAACACTAAAATGCAAATAAAATTAAGCAGAGAAATGTATGTTGGATGTGCCCACCAGCCATGCCAGAGGTGGGGCATTCAGCAGAGGATAATTTATTCCCATGGAACCAAGCTTCCAGTTGTATGCAGCAGAATTGAGAGCTGGGATACTTAACAGTAGCAGTGGCTTTCAGATTTATTTTTTCTTGGTTTCATGTTGCATGTGGTGTATTTTTTGAGGTCTTTGTGTGAAGGCAAATTTTAGCAGACTCCTCTGCTGGCTTGCAGAAGCATTCAGGACATGTTTCTGGACTTTTACTTTACTCTGCTTTGTCATTTTCTGTTGGCAGAACACAGTACCCATCTGGCACTACACTGTACTTCATGCTAGGATTCTGACTGCTGAATACAGTCAGAATACAGCATCAGTACTATGTTTTATTGTATTGTGTCTGGCCTAAAGGAAAAAAAAAAAAGCAGCCATCATAAGGCTTGGTTTTCCCTTTCTTCATTCAGAAATGAAATGTGATAAATGAAAGTGCTTTTTATAAAGAGCACAGATATGACAGAGTGCATTGTGCATTTCTAAATTAAAAGGAAATATTTGAAACTAAAATTGCCTGCTTATGTAAATCCCAGTTGTCTATCTTCTCTTTGTCATTTGAAAGACATTTTCAAAGCATAGGAACTCTTCCAAGAATATATTTAAAGTTATTTCACTGTTAATTGGTAACACTGCATTTCAAAACTTTGATATAAAATCACAGAATCCTAGAATGTTAAGGGGTTGGATTGGACCTTAAAGATCATCTAGCCCCCTACCCCACTGCCATGGGCAGGGACACCTCTGCTAGGTTGTTCAAGGCTTTATCCAAATTGGTTTTGAATACTGCCAGGGTTGGGGCATCCACAAGCTCCCTGGGTAACCTGTTCCAATGTCTAACCATCCTCACAGTAAAGAATTTCTTCCTAATACCTAGCCTGATTATTCCTTTTTTCAGTTCATAGCTTTTACTCCTTGTCCTTTCACTACAATTCCCAGTGAAGGGTCCCTCTCTGGCTTTCCTGCAGCCTCCAGAGCAAAGCAGCTGAGTCTAGCTCTTCTCACAAATGCCTGCACCAACCAACCTCTTACTCCATAAATGAGGGACCAGAATGTTCTTTCATCTGAATTAAATCATGTAGATCGTGGTAGTATCAAGTAAATACAAACACTTGTAACAGTGAGTTAAAAGTATTTCTTACCATGCATGTTGCAACAGTGGTAGGATGATTAAATGTGCATGTTTTAAATACTTTCTTTTCTCTATTTGAATGAAATCAGGAGAATAGGCTTCAGCATGTTCAAAATGTACAGAGCAGAAATCTCAGTGCCGTATGCAAAGATTTCCTTTATACATCTTCATGATCTTCTGGTTCAGATGCTTCACTAGAACATGTTTTCTGATGAAATGAACACTTTCCTGCCTCTCAGACCTCCTCATGGAATTTCTGTAGCATTTTGGTCTCATTGGCAAAGTGCCTTGATCTTCTCTGATGCGCAGAGTAGATCAGAGGCACTTGCCTTCCTCTCCCCAGGGGAGTATTTACTAATCTGCTGGGACTCTGCAGACTCCATTTCCACCCACTTCAGCTCAGGGCTGGTTCTTCCTCTTGTCAGTCCTCTTGGGAAACCCACAATGGCATTCAGCACAGGAGCAGCAACACAGGGCCCTCATATCCTGGTGCCTCTTGCTGTGGTTTTTGGGAAGCACATCCAGTAGTGCTGTGGCTCCCACCCTTTGTGGTGTCAGTGTGATGCTGTTGTGGCTGTGCTCCCATCCTCTGGGGTGAGGCCTGGGGAAAGGGCAGCAGTGTGGGGAAAGAGCATGGTGCAGCCAGTGTGAGGACTGGCCACTTGTGAGTGCAGAAATGATGGAGCATGCTTGAGGAGCTTGTTTAAGAATCTAAACAATTCACATCCCACTTCTGCCAGTTGATACATCCAACGCAGTGAGTGGCAAAAGACCATTTTGTATTGGCCAAAGAGCTGTCCCAAAGTCTCAGTCCCTGGCATGTTGTACTCACTCTGGAAATCACAATGGCACAAACAGAAATTTAGGTAATGCAGGATAAATAAGAGATGGACTTGAACCCTCAAGGAAGAAAAAGGCATTTTCACTTACACAGTACTGGTAATAGTAACTCCAAGAAAATTAATTATACTTTCAGATCTTGCACATCATTCATAGTCATATTTATTCCTAAATGGAAAATTATCAAAATTTCCAGTGGCATTTCAGCCGTTCATTAAACTTTACTGCAGAACATAGTGACAATTTATTACACTACTATAAAAGCAGCAGTAATCATTAGAAATGCAAACCTTCAATGTTTTTCTATGTTTAAGTGCTTTTATTTTCCTTTTTTCCCGCATCACTACATCTAATGAAACAGAGATTGTAGCAATTGGTAAGCATGGAGCCACCTCCATCAACAGCAGCCAGTTACCTCCTCTGGTTTATACAGGAGGTGGGAGATGTGCACAGATTAAGATAAGTAGCCCCCTGTAAAATATGCTTGTGGATTTGTGTCTGACTGGCCAGCTGCATAGCGAGGAACAAAAACAAAAAAAAGGCAACTGCACTGCTGAGAACCCACATCTGAAAAAAAGGGGAACATCTACTTTTATGAGGAATTCCATTGTTCAAAGCAGAGTTGGGAAAATAATATGCAACACTAATGCATATAGAAAATTCATTTCTATACTCTTTGTGGTGGCTTTCCATAACACTTCCATGAGTATCTTATATGATCTTTACTCTGGCTCCCACAGCAAAATCTTTATGCTTTGGATACCTGCATCTTGTTATATTGGTTCCACTCTTTAAAAGGCACGTGCCTTGGCACTTGCAGATTTCTATCTGGCAGTATCTGAATTGAAATATCTGGTTGAATCTTGTGATGTGCTGCAGCCTTCTTGCAAGCTCAGCTAATCAGTGGGCAGCAACAAGCCCCAGGTGACGTATTTGGCTAACTGGCAGCTAATCAAGCTTATTTGAATTTCCCATGTCACGTGTTGGCAGCAAAGTGCTCACATCATCATTATAAAATATGTTTTGAACCAATCTAGGAAATGCATTTCAGGCGATGCCGATCAGTTTGCAGTGTGGTGAAGTAGCTCACATGCATCAGAAAAATTATGTCTGTTGAATTATTCATTCTATTTTTTTTTAATCCAATAGCAGGCAATAAATTTTTTTCTAAGAGTTACATGATTAGTGTTAGTTACCAAAATGAAGTAAACAAATGGAACCATTACTGACAGTTGACTTTTCACCAATTTTTCTGCCTTTTTTTTTTTGAGTTGTTTGGAGCTCCACTTATTCTGATGTCCAAACAGGTTTTGTCATGTGGAATCAAGTGGTGTAAGGAGTCAGAGAGTGTGGAGATGGCTGCTGTATTGCACTGTATGCACAGTGAAAATGGCAAGCAAAGGCTTTCTCTTCATCCTGTGACAGAAGTATCGGGTAATTAGCATAAGTTTACGTATTTTTATTAGGAAGGTAATTAGCAGCCAGAGAATATGGTATTGTAGAGATGGCCTAGATTTTGTAACAGTATTGGACCATTCAGAAACAGACCCAGTTTCTGAACTACTTAGGTGAGTGATTACACAATGGAATCATCCTCCCAAAATGCATTGACAATTACCAGAATTGTGCATGCCACTGGGAAATTGCTGATACTAATTACCATCATTACATACTTGAATACAAAATATCTGCAAATGCTTCAGGAATTAGACATTAAATGGATTCTCTTCTTTCAGGTCAGCTGTGCATGTATTTCTAGAGACTAGGAGACAAAGATTAAGCCTGTAATTAGGTTACAGATTTTTCTTTCATATACCTGTAAACATCTCTATGAGATTTACATTTTAAAATGGAAAATTTAGTTAATATTTTAATTAGTTTGCTTGGTGATACATGAAGAATATTTTAAAATCAAAAAATATATCGAAGGCTCACCCTTTTGGTACTTTATCCACTGAGGAGTTCTTTCAAAAGATATATCCTCCAAATTAATTGCATTTCATACAAGTGTATTTCACACACTTTTTGTGACTCACATGTTTATAGGATGCCTCAGGTTGTGAAGATAGCACTTAGCCAGCATATTCAGAGGATAAAACATCTCACAGGTGGAGGATTGTTCTAGCTGACTCTAAGCACATATGGCAGGAATGCAGTAGAAGTACAAATTCCTGGGGAATGGCAGGGGGTGGGGGGGAGGGGAGGGGGTGTTATTTGGTTTTGATTACTTGTACGTCTCACCCGTCACTTCTATTGAAAAACTAGGCAAAGTTATCACTTCAGAAATACAACTGTGACTTTTAAACTTCTAATTTGACATCATTTTGTAAAGCTACAAAATGTAGCATACATTTTGTTAAGTCGCATCTTAAGCCAGGTCTAAAATAAAATTTAAAGCATATCAAACCTTATCAGGTGTCCTATGCTTTTGGAATGGTTTCCCAGGTTAAGGTATGATATGAGTGCATTTTGCATGGTTTATATGATCTGCCTGCCCTATTGGCCTGTACATCCTTGAAAGGCCCAGGAGAAACAGTTCCATTTCATGAGTACATAGATGAGAACATGTCAGAGTCACATCACCAGCAGCATTTTGAGATGTGGATGTTCAGTTGATTAATTTAGGATCATCCAGTTGATTGAACTATCAGGCCTCTTTTTCTTTACCTGTCTCCCCAGCTGGTTTTTATGGTTGCTGCATTCATCTCTGTAAGGCCACAGGGTTTTCCCTGCTCATCTCAATGGCTCCTCTTACTCTTTAAAATCGACTCATGAAGTCATTTCAGTATTGTCACTTCAAAAGTCCCACATAGTGGCAGGGTGCTGGAGCTGGATGCTGTTATTTTCAGTACAGTGTAAAATTTTTCCATTCTGCTGTAAAGAAAATGAAAGTGATTTTGCTATTATGCTTAGTATTGGTTTACAAAAAATGAAAAGAAAATCCTTTCCATCCTTTTCGCTTCCTTCCACCAAATAAAAGGGTGGGGTAATCCAAGTAAAAGCACTGACACTGCCTTTATTTTATAAGTATACATGGACTGTGTCAAGACTTGTTCAAGTCATGCTGTTCCAGCGAAAAATATCTGGTTATTCTCACTCCTGGTGAGGCCATTTGGATATGACAGAATATCTTTTTTCCTTCTTTTTCTTTTTTTCCTCACCCAAAACTCCCAGGATATCCAGTGAACACTCGCCAAAGCTTCAGATCCGGAGCCACAGTTACCTGAGGGCAGTGAGCGAGGTCTCCATCAACAGGAGCCTGGACAGCCTGGACCCCGCGGGGCTGCTGACGTCCCCCAAGTTCCGCTCCCGCAACGAGAGCTACATGAGAGCCATGAGCACCATCAGCTCTTTTGGTGACATGCTCCTGGGGCAGCCTGGAGAGCAGGTGTCACTCTGGACACTGCTTGAAATAGGAGAAACTGGATTTTGCTTTAAGTGGTGCTCACCAACACTGCCATTAAACAGGTTCTTAAGGATCTTGTGCTTAGTACCTCCAAGCAAAAATTTTCCAATGCCTCAAAAAAAAAGTTTGTATGGCTGAGTGAGATGCTAAAGTAAAATTAGGCTATTATTAGAGATTTTAGTTTCTTTATGCTATTTTATGCATTCTTTACCTTGTGTATGTCCAGGCTTTTCACCTAAATAGTACAAATATTACCATATATTTAAGTGCAAAAATATGTCTGTATTTTTTCCCTGAAGTCCTGTAAGAGATCTTCATGCTCCTAAACAAAAAGAAAAATGAAGTCCACTGTGACAGATTCAGTTTATCTGTTTTAATGTTATAAAATAGCTTGTCCTTGCATTCAGCATGCTTGTACAGTTGAGTTCATAGGGAACAGATCTGAAAGTGCAAAAGTGCCAGTATGCCACAGGGCAGAGGCTCAGTAGTTCATCTGCTACATCCTCTAGCTCCTTGGTGTGATTTGTGGCTTGTTAGCTTCAGTGGGTCATTTGGGTAAATCACTTGGATGAAAGAACTTCCTTACACTAGTCCAGAAGCGCAGCAGGCAGGATGTGTGGTGCCAGATTCTGATCCCTTATGACTGGCATATCAAGTCATTGCAATGTCAAAAAAAGTGCATGACATCAGTGACACCAGGACTTCAGCTGTGGCCATAACATATACATGAGCCATTCAATATGGAGCTGTGGTTTCCCTTTCTGCAGTACACTATATTTAGACACTTCAGAGTATTCACCTGTGTATTTTGTAGTGAGGCATTTTGCATAGGGCATGGGCTGATGCTCTAAAAGGAGAGTCAGGATGAATCTAGGAGAAAATAGCACAGAAATTTAGGTCTCAGAGGCAACTGCATGAACATTAAGTCAGGTTACTTGTTTAGCTGCACACCTAACACACAAAGCTGTCAGCCAAGGAGTGGTTATCATTTGCCAAGGTGAACAAGTTTTTTTAGTTTAAAAATGCATTAATGCAGAGATATTTACTTGAAGATTGGATATTCTCTGTCATAGTAAAATTATTATTTCTGTTGTACTACCTACTACTTTTCCATGCGTTTTAAAGTAGTTTTCCTTTGGAAAAAAAAAGCAGTTTACTGTCTGAGATTTTTCAGTTATGTGTACAAAGACTCCACAAAACATTTTTCTTGGTACCGCTAATCCTGGCAGAGAATTTCTAATGGGATTTTTTTTTAACCATGCTGACGTAGTCTTATCTTCTCCTGCTAACTTGGCCTTGTACATGCTTGAAAACTAACAAAATCCTCAAGTGATGGCTTCCATCTGCATGTTTCCTACAGTGATAATAATTGTGCTTTAGTGCCAAACTCAGGGCTCAATTCTCAGTTTAGAAACACGAGCATTCATTATTAATTACACCAAGGCAAAGCATTTCCAGATTCTTAAGACCTGCAGGAAGTTTGTGAATGGTCTTTGACCACCGTGAGCACAAGTCTTTGTCACCACCTAGTGTCTGCTACACAAAGGCTCTAAGGATTCCTTTGAATCTGCTCTCAGCCAGGAATTGGGTTCTACAAACATTTTTCCCAAGCAGCAAAGCTGATTCCCTTACCAACCTTTCTTTCCTGTGTTTGCTTCCCTTCAGCTTCCCAGATACTCAGGTTTTTATCCCTGTGATTGCCTGTGGGTTGCATTGATAATGTAGTGGGATTAAGCTGACCCTTTTTGGTTTTTTCCTCAACCTGTGAGGAAAGTGTGATTTTTGTTTTACATGTAATGATCGTAATGACCAAACACTCAATCTGTGCTGTGGGCCCAGGCTGACATAAAACAGAAGCTGCTGTGAGGGCTCCAGGCTTCCCGCCAGAAGAGCCAGGAGCCCAAACTCTGCTGAATCTTTGCCTAACACCTTTGTGTCCCCTTTTTGTACGTTGGTTTCTTCCCCCCACAATTGCTGCTCTGGGATGTCCCATTTACCTTTCCCCACGTGCAAAGGCAGCGCTGCCCATTGTGCCGCTTTGGCTGGAGAGTGTTTGTTCCGGGCAGCGTGGCGTATCCGTGCCGGGGGTGCCCTGAGCTGCCGGGTGTGTCTGCAGGTGAGCGAGATGGAGGTGAATGGGCAGTTCGAGTCCGTCTGCGAGTCGGTGTTCAGCGAGCTGGAGTCCCAGGCCGTGGAGGCGCTGGACCTGCCCATGCCCGGCTGCTTCCGCATGCGGAGCCACAGCTACGTGCGGGCCATCGAGAAGGGCTGCTCCCAGGACGACGAGTGCATCTCGCTGCGCTCCTCATCGCCCCCGCGCACAACCACCACGGTGAGGACCATCCAGAGCAGTACTGGTGAGTAACACAAAGGGAAATCCGCGGGGGAGGCAGAAAGGGAAGGTACTTCGAGGGCGTTTCCATCAGATCGAGCTTTTCTCTGCCAGACGCCAAGCCCGTAAGAGAGTCTGTGTTCCACCAGGGAGCTGGACAGGCTAATCAGCCTCAAACCACACACAGATGAAGGCCGACACAGTTGTGGTTCCTTCTGTGTCCAAGCTAATTTATTCTGAGCTAAAAGCACATAGAAGGGAAGTCCAAGGTCATGTCTCCTCTCGCTATCCTCCCCAACAGAGCAATCACAATTTGGCAGGGCTGAGCAAGAAGGCTCTGGGTTAGCAGTTCTGCTGGCTGTGACCAGCAGAGGAGGGTCCCTCTGATGAGGTCTTCTACAAAGTTGAAGTGATTGGATAAATTACTGGATGTGGTTTTTACTGGCTTGAAGAGACTGTTCCAGCTCGCTAGGCCCCATCTAAGATGTGAGAATGAAGAAAGGAAGAAGCAGTCTGCAGGTGAAAACATGCATGTTCACATTTTGCTGTTGCATTCTTTCTGCTGTTCAAACTATTGAAACCTTGCTAAAGGGAGAGGTTTTGGTGTAAAAATGAGACTTCAAACCTTCCTTTTAATGTTTGAGGTTGCTTTTCTTTTGGAAATAACCGTGATTAATTTCAGATTTTGTCACCAAAATAGTGCTTAAGGGGAAGAAAAACCAAGTGAAACCAAATTCCAAATCTGCCTCTCTCATTCAGGAAAGCAAGAGGCAGGAGCCATTACATGTGTGTGCTCTTCCCTGTGGCAGGATGAGAGAGAGCCTCTTTCTTTTGACTTCTGTGCAACCATTCCACTGTTTTACACAAGCTTCATTTACTATTCATATACTGTTCATATACTAACCATATTTTGACTAATATTGACTATTATATGTATTTCACTGTACTTACTATCTTTTTGCTGTATTTTTTCATTTCTGTTTTCTGTAAACTTTTGTCGTATGGTGTGTTATCCCACAGGTGCAGTTGTTTATTGCTTGTAAGTCTTTTTAAAGCTGCTTGTCAATTGTTTTATGTCATCAAACACTTTAAATCCTTTTACCAAAAATGTTCAGCTAAATTAAAGATTTTTCTAAAAGTAGCAAGTTTAAGTACTGTTGGAAATATATTGGCAGGGCATCACAAACATCAAAACATTTTTAACAAATGCTGCAGAGCAGTTCTCATCTAAATCTCTAAAGAAATAGTATTCACATGACAGCATTTCTGCTATAGAAATAGCCCTTGTAAGCACACAGGGTTTGCACCAAACCACAAAGACAGGATTTGCATAAGGTGTGTGCTACATCATTGTGTGGTATTAGTTTGTGTCAAACGTATTCTGAGGCAAAAGCTGAAGGATGGGAGTTTTCAGGGATTTTTCAGTGTGCACTCGTCTTTGTTGGATCAGCTTGGGTTGATCCCAGAGAGAGTTTTCTGTTTTGTGAGAATGGCTTTGATAACACTTTTCCTTTATAAAAATAACTGTGATCATTAATACAAAAGAGAATAACTATTTTTTCATTATCTGTATGTAAGAATTTGTTTCTGTCACTTAGGAGAATGATGCTAGTGTCTGGGGATGATGGTGTATAAATGGAGAAGGCTGGTTGTGTGTGCCAGCCAAAAACACTGAAAACATGAAAAAGGAAAATCTGTACTCTAAACTATCTCTTGTTTATGGTCCCTTTTTTGTAGTGCAACCTGAGCTCTTCTCTGGGTAGCTGGCTTTATTTTAAAAAGTGAACAAAACTGTGATATTGAAAAACATCAGCCAGTGAGTATGTCTTAGGTTATTGCTTCAGTAGCCAGGCTGTTAAAAGCAGAGAGGAATGATTTGCAGTGCTCTCTTTGGAGGTACCTAGAAGCATTTAAAGGTTGCTGTAGATGCCTATTTTCTGCTGTGGGAATTTTATTGAGTTATCTTTTTTATTTTCTAATTCTTGAGCTCCAAGGGTCCATCCCTTCCACAGGTAGCATTTCAGACATCTTGTCTCTTTTCGTACCTGACTTACATACATCTGTTTAATGGGGATTAGAATTGAATTAATTCTATTCAAAAGCATCTATATTGACTACCTTGGTGTTGCTTTTGCCTGGCTCAGAGAACAGAAATATGAAAGGCAGTGTTGATGGTTTCTATTAAAATCTGCTTCAATAAATTGGGAAATGTCACCACAACTAGGTGGATGTGAAGAAAGGAGAACAGTATCTCAGGTTTATCTCCACTGAGGTGATTTTGCAAAGGCTTTTGTGGGAGACATGGGAGCAGTTATGATCTAAAAATGGTTTTAACATCTCCAGATGAGAGAACAGTCCTCCTGCCCCTAAAGCATCTCTGTCTCTTCAAGCAAGAAAGATTCCTTTCATCAACATCAGCAATTCCTTCAAGAACATGGCTTTTAATTCACTGATACCAAAGCTGTGATCATACACTGATATTGAGTATCTCTTTGGCTGAAAGTGCCAGCTTGATGATAGAAAGACAGGAGAGCAATTGGTTTACTGGATTCAAAATTGTTCCTCTAGAGCAATGATCCACAGCTTTCCAGGGCATCTGAATAAAGCAAGAGCTATGGACAAAAATCACACTTTGCCTGTTAACCTTTGCTGTTGTGGTGGCAGCCTCAGGTTTTTATTTCCTTTTCCCACATAGTGTTGTTAGTTCTGCAATCAGGAATTGCACCTCTATCTCAGTTCCTGAGGATGTGCCCAATCTAACTACAAATCTGTGTCCTGGCTATGGCACAGAGCTCAGCTGAGGGTGACTGCCCAGCTGGTGGCCTCTGCAGCCTGCACTGACCCCAGCACTGCTGTGGGGACACTGAGGGGTGGCTGCAGCTGGATGAAACAGAGCCCAAGTGTAAAAATGGAAGTGGAGGCACAAACCTGATGTCACCAAAGGGGTGAAATGTTATGCTATGAGTGGGGAGGCAGATCCTAACCTCACCAAAGTCGGCCACCAGAGCTCCTCCTAATGTCCAACCTAAACCTTCCCTGGCACAGCTTAGGTCTAAGTCCCCTAATCCTGCCGCTGTTTGCCTGGGAGGAGAGGGCAGTCCCCATGTGTGAGTCAACACATACAGGTAATGATAGCAACCACCAAACCACAGCTGACATGCAAAGAGTAGACTGATTTCATTGCTTCACCAGCATCACTGGGCAGCAGAGACACACTGGGACACGGGCTCTGCTTGGCTTAGTTCATCCTAGTGAAAAGAGACACACAGAGGCACAGGCTCCATTAGGCTGGGTTCATCCTAGCACACAGCAGCGAGGAGACCCACTGCCTGCCCCAGATATCAAAGGGCTTTGCACACATGCAATTTATCACAAGGCTGTACTTTTGTGATGTCTCACTTCCAGCAGAAGGCTCAAGCATGTCTGTAAGCGTGTTGTCTCTACACAGGAATTTTACTTCTTAAAACCAGCAGAGGATGAATAACACTAGGCATAATAAATGGATACTCTTTCCCACTCTGACATTCTTAGCATTCCCAGCTGCAAGGTCACTTTGAGTAAAAACTATTCCCTCCTTGCCAAATCTTCCAGTTTTAACCCTTTCCTCCCAACACCCTACCTGGCTACAAACTCCCTTTATCCTTGTTTTTAAATGAAGGGTTTTGGAATAAGGAAGGGAAAATGCAATCTTGACACTTTATATGGAATTATAAATAACTTCTATGCCACAACTGAATCCTATCTTGAAAGCTAATCAGCTCCATTCACCCTCATATTTGTTCTCTCAGTATCAGTGGTACCCCTGGAGGCATCCTGAATGGGGCCATCCCTGGGAGCAGGGCTGTGCAGGCTGGGAGGCAGAGCAGATCTGGAGTGCTGACATATGTTATACACCATAGACTGCACTAAAAATTAACACCCAGGTCATTTGATCTCTTCAGAGGAGTTTAATGAGCTGTGAGTTATTACATCATTTGATCCCAGGTTATTTGCAGATGCAACTATTGTAGCTGAAGTGTTTCAGCCAACATATCCAGTCACTAAATAAGTAGCCTTTTAACAATTTAAAGTCTGTGAATTATTTCAATGAGCTTGAAGAATGCAGTAATTAAGAAACAATGAAATATTAAAGTAGTCTAAATAATACCTTTCTCCCATATTTATTGTGTCTATGTCTCTAAACTTTCCCTATGTAGCCATGCATGATCCTTTGCTGTAAACAAACCTTACGACATTGTGAGGGCTCAGGCATGAGCACACGTGCATACAAATATATAATATAGTATAATATGCAAATATGTAATGACATCTCTGTAACACAGTTCAAGGAGTAACATCAGGAGAAACTGCACTAGATTGCAATTCAGTACCTATCCTCTGTAGAGTTAGGTGAAGAGAAGTACCAGACTTATCTGCAGCAATGCCATCTGGTGATTCTCAGTCACATTACACTTCTGCTTAAAAGCAAAATAAGTAAAAATCCCAAGGAAATCATGCTGTGTAGCCAGCAGGTTAGAGAAGGACAGATAGTTAGCACAGTATATGCTAATTACATATTACATATATTTGCTCTTTCAGCTGAGCAAACCATTTTCCTTCCATTCATTGGAACATCTGATCAAGACAAGTCAGATATTCTGTGGAAAATCTCGAAGGGGCTGCCTAGCCAATTAAAAATAAATAAATAAATAGGCATATAAAATGCAAACAAGTCTAAAAACTGACTTGTGCCATTCAGAATTCAAAAATAAAATCAAATCCTGTGGAAAAGGAAGCTGTAACTGAGTGTTATGCCAGTTGCAAGTTGTTAGGATTGCTCAAAGCTGGCCTTTTAGAGATTGCTCTGTTCAAAAGGAAACAAGGAACTAGGATTTCACATGTGATTTCCAGCTGAAGCTAAGGTTGGTGTCTGGATCTGTACCAAAATTAAGGTATTTCCACAGAAGGTCTGAAGAAATATAACTACATTAAGGCCTTCATGCAGATGTTGGAACTTAAAATAAATCTGAAGATTAGACAACTGCTTGACGAAGAATTTACATGGTTCATTTCCTCTCTTTCCCTAAGTAATCCTAAAATGTGTTCTGCCTTTGGATATGCTATCAAATTGCTTAAATCAGCACTTAAAAATGTTTTCCTTTACTAATGAGGATCTGACCTTGGAGGAGAACATTGTTTCCAATTTCAGAGGTGCCTAACTGTAGCTAGTACAAGATTCATCTTGTCTATCCTAGTAGTCAGTTTGATGAATGTTGAGCTCCACATCACTCCAAGAAAACACCACTTTTATGAAACCAGTGAAGGCTTTTTATGAGAAATTCAGAAAAGGACTTTGTTTTGTAGGGCATGACCTAATTTATTTTTTTTTTTCATGTCTGAAAACATCATTTGGAGGAGTTTACAGCAGTCTCCAAATTTATAAATGTGTTTCAAAAAGAGGGAATGAAAAACCACTATTACCCTTTGGTATTCCATCTTTGCTTACTATTCTTATTCTTTGTGTCCTTGATACACTCCTAAACATTTGTGCTAAGGCTCATAGTGAGGTAAGAATGTGAGAAAGATCTTTATTCAAAACTGCAAGCTTAAAATGTCTTGAAGGAAAATGTTGTCTTACTTTGTGAACACTCCCAGAAACACAGACCAACTCTGCTATTTTGTTGAGACAGCACTTGCTTGGTTGACTTCTTCAGTTGTCCAAACAACTTGGACGTCTCCAAGGTTGAAAATGGGTAAATCATACTCATGCCCCACCAACTCTGCCAATGTCTGTGTGTCTCTCACAGACATTGAGATGACTTCAGATGTGGACTCACCAGGACTCTGCCTCCCTCAAACCTCCAGCTGTGCTTTGGCAAAGCCTGGCATGCAGTCAGCAGTCCTCAGTGCAAGGACACACTGCCATGTGCTGCTCAGCTTCCTGCTCTGTAAGACCCTGTTGACCTTTTGAGATGCTGGGAGTAAGATGGCCATCAGACCTGTGAGCTGACAGTCTCAAATGAAATGGGAAAAAGCATGATTTTAGAGGAGAAGGAAAACTTTAACAGAAATTCCTATTGTTCTGTATAAAGAACTGTTAAGTGCATTTCTTATCAAGTGGAGCACAAATAAAAAGGATGCAGGGAAACATGTAATGTTTCATTATTTATTAATCTTGCATTGATTTCATTATAGATACGAAAAATTTTGTGGAAGCCCTTTGCATATATTTGTATGGAATGTGCTAAAATTAATTTCTTCATTAATTCATTTCTTTTGATTATATTGCACACACAAAGAGTGATAATCATTTGAGGTGTTCAGATTTACACAGTTCTCCCTAAAGATGTACAAAGCATGTTTGGATTTGAACTCTGCTTTAGTTTCAGACTGTCGGGTTTTCTGCTGCTGCAGAAATTGCTCCCGAGGTATTAAAAGTCTTTTTCTCCCACACCCAAGGTGAAAGAAGAAGCTGAGAATCTTCGGCTCTTATTTTGAAGGTTGTTTATTATATCTTATCCATAACATTCTTTCTCTGACCTGCTGAGGTCCTTCTGGCAGGACAATCCGAGTCACACTCTACGCTCTTCAAGTGGCATTAATATTTTATACTAAAAACTCTGTGTACATTATTTACAATTATTTTCCAATACCTATCACCTATGTTAGACAGTCGGTAGCTACTCTAAACCAATCACCAGTGCCACCATCACCACAGGAAAATGGAGTAGGTGAACAAGGGGGAAGAAGCCTAAAAACCACAAGGTTCCTCCATCTTGTCCTCACTTACTCCAATATACTAAACCCCAAAATCTCCTTTTTCACCCTGTGATAAATTAATTATCATTCTATTCAAATTCTTGTGACTTCCAGTTCTTCATGTAAAGCTGACAATCGTTCCCATGGGCTAAAATCCAAACCACAGGTGTCTTGGGCTCTGTGCCAAGGTCTCTGAGCCTCCTGCCTGGGTCTCTGAGCCTCCAGGGCAGTCAGGACGAGCCCTGGGTTCCCACATCAGACTAGGTAGGTGTGTTATCAACTGCACCACTACTGGAGATCTTTGTGGGGATGTTCAAGACCCCAGTTTCATGGAGACCTCCCAGTGTGCTAATGCAGTGAGAGAGTCCTGATCCCATGATTGTGTACCCCACTCCTGCTGGTGTGCATGTTCTTGTGGAAGTGCCCTGATGGAGCCTGCAGCCGTGCCTGTGTATTACAGCACCTGAATGTCCAGCACCTAGCTGAGAATAAATGCCACTTGATGTATCATAACAAATGTACAGGAAGTCATTACAAGCAAAACAGTAATTTAAAAGTTGTTCTGCTGACTGAGCACTGCATGCCTCAAGTCTCATTAGCTGAGAATTAACATTTTTCTGAGCCCGTAAACAAGCGTGAAACCTCAGTGATTTTGCCACAATCCAAGGAGAAATGGATTGTGGCAAACAGTCTCTCCTGCTCACTGCTGCAAGGCAAGCCTGCCCCTTGCCAGCAGTTTGGGCTGACAGCTCTGCCCCAGACAGGGGCAGCAGTCTGGCTCAGGTCAGGTGTCCCAGGAGCAAACTCAGGTGCAGGGCAAGGCTGAGGTGATTTCAGCAGCTCTGACTCAGCAGCCTTGTGTATCTGTGGTTTTGGGGACAGTGTTACCTGACTTGAACACTGAGGTAGGACACAACCTTCTTTGAAATACACCTGGAATCACATCACAAGGAGGCAGGTTTCCCACAGCAGTGCCAGCTTATAATTGCAAACTAATGGGTGGAATATGCAGCAGGGTATAAAATAAAATAAAATAGAACCACAGTCCTTTTCCATTTGTAAATTGTGAGGGGGGCAATATAACTTTTATCTCAAAATTCTCAGTACTCTGAGAATTAGAGATACATCATTCCTTAGCTCAAGAGCAAATAATTAAATTTTCACTTTATGGAAAAGTACAACAAAGACCACAATCTTTCTTTGTTCAAGCTTATTTCCATTGCAATCTTTTTGTGATGGCAGTGACAGAAATGAGCTGAATCAGTAGCTGAAGACATGCCCCAATTTATATAATGAGATCACATTTTGAGTAATAATTCCTGCCATTTTCCTAAAATAGACTAATGTGCTTTTAACTACAGTTGTCTTTTGGGTAGCAAGACTTAGGCCTCTTTCCTGAAGAAGCTATGCTTAATTAATACATCCAGTGTGTAAAAAAAAAAACTCAGGCTTTTCTTTTTAGTTTGTGCTACTGTCCAATCTCCAGCTATGTGCTGCCAGTCACCTGCACTAAGTTACACATCATTCCTTTAGGACAAGCCTCAATATTTTGGTTTTCCCCAGATATATTACTTGCAAAGCTCTCTTGAGCAATAGGATTTTGCTCAGATGATACAGATGAGATATTTGGTGATGTAGAGCTTTTTTAACTGAGGGTAATTTTTGATTTCAAAAAACTAAGAATTTTTAATAAGTGTGTTTAATGAGTACATCTCTACAGGGCCCCTCTTGTAGTACAGCAATTTTTTTGGAGCCATTATATTTCATCATGTCAGTAATTCTCATTTTGGAGCTCAAATATGATGTATTAGGTACTGAATACTGTAAATAATTGCACATTTCCATGCTTCCTTAATACATGTTTATGCAACAGTGTAACAGTAATTGGCTCTTTGAAGCTATGGTAGACTGTGGGCTGCGTACATTATGAACCACTTTTTGGAAACAAACACTGCTTTGTTTCTTTAATAATATGACAGACAAACCCAAAGGAAATGTGGCAGCGAAGAAAACTGTGCATTAAAAAAATTGCAGAACCTCTGAAGTATACACAGAGATGTGATTTACTCTTTTTATTTCTTGCTATTACACCAGTCTCACTGCACTGCTTCTTACAAAGCTCAATAACAAGCACAATGCAACTCATATACTGGGATCTGGAAAACCCCTAATGCTATTTTGCAGAGAGGGACAGTCTCGCTGACATCAGTGTCTAACAGTTCCTTTTATCCAAAGCACACTGTAGACAGATGTTGGTAATCTGTTCTAATGCCACAACCTTTGTCTGGCCTCTCAAGGGACAAATGGATGTGTTGGTCTTTGGAAATTGTTTTCCCTTACCGAATTTAGCTTTGGTCAGATGGGAGTGCTAAATTGCATCCCACTTAAAATGCAGTAAGCTATCTGAGCAGAACAATTCCTAGTTGCTTTGATCAAGGATTTGAGCTAAGCTATCAGAGGAGGGGAAAAAAACCCTAAAAAACAATAAATAATACTGCAGAACCCTCTACTGTGACAGATCTCTTGCCTGTTCTGTTGAGAAAGATGCCTACTTTTTGTCTCTGCACAGTCAAGATGATGTCTTGATAACCATCCTCTTTCCTGCAATAATTTTCAAACTAATTCTGTCTTTAGCTAAAGTAAAATGTAGATATCCCCCTGGGAAGGTTTAGATGGAAGTCAGAATATTGTAATAGGATAACAAAAAAAACGCTGGCAGGCTATTTCTGTTTTCAAATTTTTTTCTCTCAATTTCTTTTAACTTTCTTCTGAACTTTGTGAAGAATCAAATAAAATTATGTAGATCTGCGGCAGAAAAAATCAGGGTCTACTAGACCAAAATAACCAAGCTATGAATAAAACTCCTCCACGAGCCTCAATCTGACTGCCACACAAAGTCCTGAGAAAACCTACTGCTTTCCATTTTGCAGGATGGGTAATTGGCACCCAAGTAACAGAACAAGTTGTCACCTGGTACCATGGCTTTACACTGTCTTATCTCACACAGCCCCCTGAATGCTCATGTGACATTGTACCATTTGCCTCTTTTATTTAAAAAGAGGGAAGCAAAAGGAGAAGGGTTCCAGAGAGATGGAGGAGGGGTGAAGGGAAGTATTGCGTCTGTGTTGGAAGCTCTGATGGTGGGGTTGGCAGGGCTGCATGCTCTGATCTAGGTGAAGTCAGTTTCTGTCTTGTAACATACTTCCAAGGAAGCTTGTCTTGCCCTGTTTAGGATGTGGTTATGGGGGAGTTAGATCATGTTAGAAGTTAAATTAATGCACAGTTAAGACCAAAATGCTTATTCTCCTTGCAGGAAAAAAAAAAAAAAGCCAACAAAAAAATGATAAGTAAGGACAATGAGTCATTAGAGATTTTCAATACCAACACCATCATTCAGTCTTCCTAAATCTTCTAGAAGTTTGCCCATAGCCAAAAAGCTGCATCACGTTCACCAGATGTGTACAGTGTCATTTTGTGTAAATAGGCAGTTGTGTTTAACCTCACCTGCTACCTGCAGGGTTAGTGCTTAAACAGGCACTCCTTGTCTACACAGACTCTGCAGCCTGCGGCACATCAACATCTGTTCTGGTGTCGCTTACTTCCACAGACTGCACATGGCATTATGAATAAGAAATCCCTCCCATAATCTGATTTATATTGTCCCCTTTTCTGGGCTTCAAATATGTGCTGCAGTCCTTTTTCTGTTTCTGTCAGACCTTACTGAGAACATAAGTGTGTATCTCCCTTTTGGAGGGTGCTTACTGCTACTTTAGCTGAGAAGGCTCTCACTGAGCACAAAGGTTGGTCTTAATGTTCTGTGATCTTGGGTGGCATAGTCGAGGAATACCTACAGGGTGAAGGAGTTCTGAAACTGAAACATGTGAGTGGTCTTCTTTTTATTGAATAGAATACAATAGCCCACCCTACAGGTGACATGCACCACTGGAGAAAATGTGTATCTGTAGCCGTTAAAGCAGCTTTTACTCTTAACACTTATTTTTCCTAATTCAACATACCTGCTTTCATTGAAGGGCAAAGGGTTTGATGGTTAAGTAAAAAAAAGGTGAGAAGAATTGACAATAGGGGAAGGAGAAGGACAAAGGAAAAAACCAGATTTTGAGTAGCAAAATAGGTCTGGAAGAATTTCATAAAACAGAATTGTGGCTTGCACTTCAAAAATCATTCATTATATAGAATCAGTAACACCTTTCCCTATGTGAATAGTTGATGGTGAGAAACAGATGCATGGAGCTTTTAACCTGAATATTTCCAAAATACTTTGTCTTCTCCTTTTTCCTTCATTATGTATGAATTGGTGTGTAGACTAGGTGGAGATGATGTGCTGTCTAGCACGTTTTATTGATGCTGTTTGAGCTCTCAGTGTAGTCAGTTTTTGACATTTATTTTAGAATATATTTCCTGGTTGTGATGAGAATCCAGTTTTCCTGCAGGCAGGAGATACAGAGGGATATGAAATGGCCATCAAGTTAATGGTGTTCAGAATCCCTTTATTGCCTTCAAAGGGCTGGCAAAACTAGTGAATGGAAAATAATGAATATGACAGATAAGTAGGCACCAGATAGAAAGCTTGAATCGCTGTGGGAATTTTTGGGACCACAGCAGCCGTGTTGGAATTTCATCAAATGAAGGGGAATGCTTTCCCCCATCTGTTCTGCAGATAAATTTCTTAATATTTTAAGTACAATATTGCAGACCAGAGCAGTCTGTTAAGTTACAAAGCTGAGACATGAGTCTTTCTTTTCCTACAAAATTTGCTCACTAAGGGTCTAGTTGTGTAAGGTGCTGAGTGTTTCTCAGCTGCCACCATCATGGAATCAGTTCATGATTTCTGTATGCCTGGTGTCACAGAAACATCTGGCTCCTCTACTTCACTGCCAGTACCCTCACAAGCAGAGGAGTCTGGGGCAGGAGCGTGCATCTGTTGGAATCCAGTTTAGGATATTTTTTTCAGAAGATAAAAATGTAAGCTTTTCTAGTCCTTTTGCTGTTGAAATCTTAAACTGGGCAACGAGATTCTAGGGCATAATACGGACATGGCTTGCAAAACAATTTCCAGGGGATTTTTCAGATTTTGGGGTTGGGGTTTTTATCCATTTTGCTGCTAAAAAAAATTAGATCTTGAGGAGTGTCAGTGAGGTAAATATTTACACTTCCTCTATCCTATAATAGCAGGCAAATTTGCAGCACAATAAAAACTGATTTTTTCTTTTACCCAATGTCAGGATTGTTTCTGTCACATCCATAAATGGAAGAGATTGAATGGGCAGCTGTATCTTTCCTTTTCCAGGATTAGCAAGGGGATCACACTCAGTAGAATAAGATGGAGAAATACTGGGTGCCTTGCACCTGTTGTCCATAACACCATGTTGAGAATTGGCCACTGCCACGATATTTCATGTATGTGTGCTAAACAATGATTAAAACAAAGACCACCCATTGCAAACTAGCATGACTCTGTTAAAGGGGCTGTTTCTATTTGCACTGCAATTATGTGCATTTCTCCCAGACCATTTGTTGTCTCCTCCTCTGCACATTAAGTTTGGCATATGCATGTCTTTTAAAGAACTGGCAAAAAACTAACTTTGCCAGCTATTACTGATGTGGAGAGGAAGCCTCACTCCATCTTCAGACAACTGCCTCTTCAGCAGGCATGGAAAAGTGTCAGGAACTCTTTTAGGTTGGCATACTGGCCAATGCCTATGCAGATTCACAAGAGCAAAGTGTTTTTTATCAAAGCCAAAACCTATGTAATTGAAATTGTCAATTACCATCACTAATTAAAAAAAAGAAGAACCCAGTGTGGTTGTCAAACAACATCAGTGTGGTAATTGGGAACATGTGACATTAACATTGGGTGCAGGATTAGGCATACCCACCTGGTCTAGGCTTCCTTTTTCTCACTTTCAACATGACATTAACTAATTTGGGGCCTGAGGAGTTGTCAGTTTCTGACGCTGAAGTGTACTGGCTGTATCAGCATCATCTGGCATCATCTTTTACACCTAATTTTATTCTCCTGAAAAGTCTATTATTATTATTATTATTATTATTATTATTATTGAGGCATGACAATATGCTTCTTAGGAGAGAGGAAAAAGCCCAGGGAAATTATTAATTCAAGCTGTCAGCAATATCTAGCTCATTCATATTGTCATGAAAAACATTTCACTTGTAAAATAAAACTGTTGCATGTTTGCTTTATGATAAAGTATCAGGAACAAGTGGGTATCTTTCTACTGGGGCAGTTTGTAGAAATTTTGCAAAATCTATATTAGCATGGATCTTCCTAAAATTGCAGTAAGTTACAAAATGATGGCTTTTCCTCAAAACAGTAAAGTTTTGCATTTCTCAGATTAAGTGAAAATAAGTTCACATTGCAAAACAGGTAATGTCATTAAATAATTTTATAGAGCAAGGCCTGCTAATGCCTTGTGTGCTGCTGATGTACATCGTCTGCCAGTCAGCTTTCCACTTATACTTAGCTGCTTTGCTGACTCTTATCAGTTTGTCTGCTTAAAATGTGTTTTTATAAAAGACTTTTTTATTTAGTACACTTCGACTCATCTTTACTCTCACTGCAGATTTCCTATTTATCTCCTATTTATCTTATTGAATTAATATTTTAACACTTGCTGAAGTCGAAGGCAACTGGCGTGTCTTCTCCTGGAGTTGTATTTGCACTGATTTCTCTGCAGTCCCTGACAACTTCTCACAATAATCAAGCCTGAACTGTTTGCCATGCTTCACAGAAGTGGTTAGTTAATGAAGATTTCTTTGGGGACAGGCTGAAGCTAATGGCATAGCTCATTTCCTCAATAAAAACTGCTGTTTAGTAAACTCAGTCTGATGACCTCATGACACTCCTGTCAGTCACCATCTTTCCTAGGACATTTATTCTTATTTGTACAGATAATGGCTCTCCAATCATTCTTTAATACTGTTTTAGAGAAAACTAATGATGAGTCCATAATTAATCCAATCTCAAAGATTTTTATCTTTCATCTTTTGCTGCCTATGAAAAATGTAGATATGTTTTCATTTTTCAGCCAGCAACACCCCTCCAGAAGTCAGACTACAGACTCCTCAGAGAGCATTCAGATTCCCATCACTTATATAGTCATATTTTATATCTGCTAACAGCATTATTGCATCGTATTACTGATGTGCAACATTCCCCACTGCACACATGCATATTAATCACCCGTGGCTCTAACAGTCATTTCCTCTAAATTTAGCCTGTATTTTAATTTTTTGGTTTCCCCCAGTTGCACCCTTCTAGTTTGCTCAAAGAAGAGCTCTCTTTCAATTCCAAGTCCAATGTGTTGCTGGGCAGCTTCATCAGACAAGTGTCATTCCTGTCTGAAGAAAGGGAATAGATCACAAGCAAGAAGTGAAGAGGATATGACAGTATTTTAGCTCTGGCAACTTGAGAGATTTTTCTGGGTTCCTACTAGGAAATTTCATTTGTCCTTTTTTTCCTTTTTGTGTTTTAATTAGTAGAATTATAGTGAGGCCATCTCAGCAGACTGGATATGGTGGCTTATAGAAATACAGCAGCTAAGGTCATTCACCCAGTAATGAACTATGAAACCATCACGTTTGCAACTTCTGAAATGGAAGAAATGGGGATAACTAGCACAGACTGCATTTAAAAAAAGATCATTGCTAATCTGTAAGCATACACTCCCAGTGCTTTTTTCCTAGCTCTTTTCAACTGTATATAATTATCTTTCAGACAAGCTGTCCTTTTTCACAGCGTCTTTCTTTTGTTTCCTTTTCCTCTGATTCTGTCTCATGTTGCTAGTTTGAGTAATTATGTAACTGTTTCTGATTTTTGAAAAGGAGAAGCGCTGAGATGGATTCCACTTGTGTAGCTGGGCTCAGAGTCCCTCTATGACCAAACTCAGAGGTGGGCCAGCAGTGCCCACCTCTCACCATTTCATTGTTGCTGTGCCACTGCACTCAGTAGCATCAAGGGCAATTCCCCCCCGTCTTGGTAAGCTATGTATCCTATTCCCTGTTGTGTTAATGAACCGTCTGTGTCTCTTCTGAATTCTTATTTCATTTTATTAGCACAATTCCACTTGCATAAGGAAGCAATGAGAAAGCTCCAAGCTGTGTGTTCCTTGCAGAAACAGAAGTTTGCAATCACTGAAGTCCTGTTGTGTTAGTAAAAACAGGAGAATTTGAGTCACAGCAACGTGAGGAGGAAGATTTCAGGTCAGACTGGCAATGAATTACAAAGATGTTGCCTTACCAGAATAGCATTTGAGGTGAGGCTATTCTGCATTGCCTGTATGAAATTCAGTGATTTTACTTCTTAAAATGAAAATTTCTGTTGAACAGAAGTTAGTTGGCTATTGGAGAAGTGCTGGTAAGGCAACCCCAATACCCCTTTCCACTCTCTAATCTTTAGGGGAAAAAATTACCAGCTTTTCAGAGCTTGGTCAGCTGCATCTCCATTTTTCTTAACATGATCTTTGTTTTACATGGACTAGATTGAAAAAGCAGATTATGCAAGAATGTTTCTTCTGGCCACTTGAGGAATTTAACAGCAGAATAATAACTAATTCCCCATCCTGCATATAATTACGGCAAATTCTGCTGAGAGGATCAGTTTTCTCCAGTCTCCATTCTCCCTCTATTTAATCATATTCAGCAGGAAGCTTTGCCAGTAATACGGCTGGCTCAGTTCCACTTCATGATAGTTCTTTTACAAAAATCTCTTCTTGAACAAATTGTTACAAATACAGTACAATTACAGTATATTATGTTCTTCCAACTTACAGATTTTAAAATGTAACATTTACGGTGAAAGCAAGGCCTATGGTTCATTCAGATGCATGAACTGTGTGGCACAGGGTCAAGTTTTTTAATAACTGCATTTACACATGTTGATTTATCTCATTTGATGCTTTCAGGGAGCCCTCCTCTTACTAATGGGTCAGAAATGGTCATAAGGATTTGCTCCAGCACAAGACACAAAACTGTTAGCTAAGTTTGCAATAAATACAGTTCCTTTTGCAAGAAAGAGGCTGATAATAACAGCAGTAGTTTGAATTAAGTGTAGTTCTGATATCTGAAAAGTTACAAGCTAATTCTNTCATATTCAGCAGGAAGCTTTGCCTAATAGTACTAATCAGCTAATTCCTTTTTTCTTTCAATGTACCCTAACTGAAATGTTAAAAACCCTTACTGCGCACTGAAAGCAAAACTGTTTCCATAGCCAAAACAAATTTTGCCCTGAAATTAATATATCCTAGATAATCCTCTTTGTATATCAGAAGGCAGCCCATTAATCTCATGTCTTTTGGAGCTGAGCAGCTGAGGATACCTGTGAAATCCTGACAAAATCGTGCAGGTGTGCTTGGTGCTCGTTCCTCCCTGGCTGGCGCTCCGGCCAGGCTGCCGTGTGTGACCGTGCCGTGCTGGAGCTCGCAGCGGCCGAGGCACAGCTCTGCATGTCACAGCTGCACACAGTGCTGAGGACAGGCAGCTCCAAGGAGTGAGCTTCAGCTGAGTGTGAGCTGCAGCACAGCGGGAACTGTGCCAGAGTACCCTTTGTCTTTCTTTCACTTTCCTGCAAGTTGTGCAACTGCCTTGATTCCATCACCCCCTTCATGTGCGAAAATGAAAACTGTTCTCACAATGTTTAGAAAAACAGGAGTGGTGGGATGCTTGGAAAGGCACAATGAGCCAGCACTGCTGAAAGTGAAACAGCGGATGTTATCGGCTGCACCTCCTGCTTCCAAGGAGACTGACATCTGATCCTGGAAACAAGGAATGTGAAATGACATTTTTGATTTGGAGGGCTATAAAAACACTTCAACAGGTGCTCTACTTGAAATGTGCCTGTTCTAGTGCAGAGGTTTGCAAATTCGTTATTAACGATGCTTATTTAGTTGAAAGCTGTTGTTGTGCCTCAGTTTTGTGAATTTTTAATTTGTCAGCTTTATTCAATCTTGAAAAATTTCTAAATGGATTTTCATGTCTACATTCCTTGCATCAACAACTTACATTACTTCCACCCCTAATTTAGTGCACAAATTGGTCCCAGGCAGGAAGTTGCAGTATGAGTCCACATTTCCCTGAAGGACACCTGCTTGTGCTTTTGACAAAGGATCATCTCAAACTGGAAATGGATAAATGAGAACTTTCTTGGAAGTATCTGCAAATGTGGGTCACATCTTTCCAACAGACCAGTGATGAAAATGAGTTGTGGCTGCTTCCTCCTCTGACCCAATTGTTCTTCATTAACATCAGCAATAAGCCCTACTAAGCAATGCTGCAGCTCTCTAGCCTTTTAAATTCACAGAGATAACTTTGTGAGGCCTGAGAACAGCTGGTTTTACTTATGCATATATGATCAGGTTGGAACAAAGGGAATCACTTAAAGCAAATAGCTAATAATTTCTTCCAGAGATCTTCATTTAATGTATGGGTGCCTGATTCCTTTAAAGTCTTGTTTATAGCAAGCATTGCTTCCTAGTAAAGAGCCTACAGCAGAAAGTAAGCACTTGCTGTCTTTCATGGTCATCTTTAAAAAAAAAAAGATAATGCATAACATGTTCAACAAGATATTTTTCTTCCCAAAACAAAAGCTTTCTCACTTGCTGAGGGGAAATAATAAAAAAAAACAAAAACTCTCAAATATCAGGCTATGGTGATGTACTTTGTATTTAAGAAAAAAAATTGGAAAGCAGATGTTTAACTCCAGGGCCAAGTGTTTGCCTAAGGAAACTCTCTCGGGGAGCTGCAAGAGCAATTATCAGGAAAACGAAATAGTCACCCCATAGGATACTTATAAACTACTTGTTGACTCTTGAGATAGGTAAGGAGACAGAACATCCATTTTTGTGAGCCTGGGACTAAAAATTAGGATGGTAGTGACAGACAAGGCAGGAAGACTTAGGTGGCAAGCCACAGGAGGAAGAGTGCTAAACTGCGATCTCTAAGAGGACCCACCATGATCTCAGGGAGATTCAGCTGGGACCAGCTGGGAGAGAACCTCAAGTCTGTTATGTTTTGAGGTAGATCATTTCCATCCTATTCCTTATAGTCAGTTTCCCAGAAAGCCCCAAAAGAGCTTTTAAACTTGAAAAGATAAATTTTACTATACTTTTACCTGAAGGAGTAATTTTTCACAATACAAGAAATTCAAAGTGACTCAACAAGATGGGATAGAAATTAATAAGACTGGAGAACATTTTGATGAAGAAGCTGTGAGTGAAAATTGCTCTGGAAGGCAGACGAAAGTTGTCCTGTGGAGCTGAATTGTTCCCTGCATTTGATAAAAAGCTCCTGTGTGGTGCTAAACAAGCAATTTCCTGTAGGTATCAGAGCAACACAGAATCACAGATTGGGTTGGAGGGGACCTTTAAATTCCGACCCCCTGCCACGGACAGGAGCATGTCTGCCTGCTTTGAACCTGTTTCATAGGTCTCTGGAGATGCTTATTTGGTTGGTTGATTGCTGAGGTAGAACTGAAGTCACAGGGAGCTCTCCTTTGCATGTAGGAGGTGATCACTTCCCACACCCAATCTCTACTGAATTAGTGGCCATTTTGTGAAGAAATAGCCAATTGGACTGAGTTAAGGCTTATGAGGGCTGTGGGGTTTTTTACAATTTGAGTGCAGGGCATATATTGAGAGCATCCTCAAGGAAAACTAATGTGTTCTGGGCAGATAGATGGCTATATTGATTATACAGAAAAATATATAGTATAGACTTCATAACTAATCTTCTGTCCTCTGATTTCTCCCCAGCTTCAATTTATTTTAAATTGTAGCTTTTGTCTCTCTGTGTGTTTTCTGGGATCTCCAATGTTTGGATTTTGTAACAATTTGTGTTAATAATGAGACTCTAAGGCATTTCCACTGTCATATGGAGTTTGTTTATAGGCAGAAGATGCAAATGCAGCTATACACTGTTGGTAATCCTATAGTGCCTGCCTAGCTCTCAGAGGTCCCCTAGGTTTTCCAGTATCCAGTGTTGGTACATGTAGAGCACTTTTGTATGCTCTCTGTGCAGTATTTAATGGTCTACAGATTTAACCAATCATCCTAATAAAATCTCAAATATAAAAAAGCTATTCTTTAAAAAAAATGCAGAGATTGAAAAAGGCTGGAATAAAGATGATCCCATAAGCCATTACCATTTTTGCGTTGAGTTGCAAGCCTTATCACACACAAATTCACTAGGACAGGTTGTAAACAAGGTTAAAAATCAAGTATTTTGGGAAAGGTAGAAGTAGTGATAAGTAATGCCTAAAAGAAAGGCTTAAACTTTGCTGTTTCAAACATATTTGCCATTTCAAAGAGCTCCCAGCTTTAGCCTTAATACCCTCCCAAAATGTTTCCTCTTTAAATTTGGCTCTACCCCCAGAAATAATTTCCTTCTTGAAACTGAAAACAGCAGTGACAGCTCTTCTGCATGTTAAGACGTCACTGCTTAAAATCTGATATCCCATATCCCTGCAGGCTCAGAAACTGGAGCTTTATATTGCTGCAGAAGGTTGATCTCCAGCTGCCTAATTGTTCTGTGCAGCTGCTTCTTTCAAATCCTGTAAGGGCCTGATGTATCAAAGTTGGAATTATCAATTTCTGCCATGAAAAGCTTTCATAAGTCTTTTATATATATATATAATATATATATTTAGCTTTATGATTTCAAAGCTTGATCCACAGAGAGTTGATCTCGTAGCAACTGTACAAGAAATTCTTTGAAAATTGAAATTCAATTTTTTTGGTTTTGTTTTTCTTGTAATATGTCTTCATTCAGGAAAGATGCAGTTTGGGAAGACTTGAGCCAGTGAAAACTTACACACCCTGACATTCACTGAGTGCCTTTTTATGGTATAGTGTAATACAATACAGTGATGGCTACAAAATATGTTTCTTGCACAGCTGTCCTTTGCATTCAGTTACTTGATTTCAGTACTAATGAAAAATAGCCTGTCCACAGTAGTGTTTCATAACACACTGTAAACAATATAATTTGATCTCAACAGCATTAGGATGGTCAATTAAACAGAAAGTCAAGCCACCAGCCACCTGTTAGATCCCTTCACTGTGCCTCCATCATCAAGAAAGCTTGCCCGGTGCTCAGGGTCTCCCAGGGTGTTTTAGAAAAGATGGAAAGCCCAGAAAGTGACACCAAGGGACTTCTGGGAGCAGAAGGAGGAGACAGGGAGGCTTGGAGCCCTCACAGAGGGGCTTGCTCCTGTGGCAAGCCTCACTAGAGCCAGCCAGCTGCTGACAACAGAGTCAGTGCTACTGCATTTAATACCTGCTGAAGTTGAATCTTGACAGATCTGGCAACACTAATCATGTGTTTGGTGTTAAAAGCTTAGGATTTGACATAGTGATAGACCTGCATATCTTAACTGAAGGGTTTTTTTACTTTGAAATGGAAAGGAACATCCTCATGGATAAGGAAAAAGCCAAGGTACCTAATACCTTCTTTGTCTCAATCTTTGTAAGATGAGTTGTTCTCCAGGTGCCCAGCCCCTGAGCTGGAAGACTGGAACAGGGAGCAGAGAGAAGCCCCCATAATCCAAGGGGAAATGGTCAGTGACCAAGCACCACTTGGACACACACTGGTCCATGGGACTGGTTGGGATCACCCGAGGGTACTGAGGGTGGAAGTGCTCACCAAGCCACTTTCCATCTTTTATCAGCAGTCCTGGCTAGTACACATGCACTTATATTATCATGGTGTTCTACTTTTGATGTCCTCTTGGCTCACTTTAACATTCTTCCACATTTTAATCAGGACTGAAAGGTGTAGCACCATGCAGGTAAGCATGTCAGCATGCAAAATCTAACAGTTTTAGAGCCACCTTTAAAATTCTGTCATTCTGGTTTTATCCTCTTACATAGTGCACAGAGGGATCCTCAGGTCACAAAAAGCATTGACACATCCATAGCAAATAGCAAGGTTCATAAACCTTGCTGCAGGTTATCCATGCTGTATTCCAGATTGACTTAATTGCCTTTAAAGTTTGGGGGTTTTTTTGTTAGAACAAAATTTTGGATGACCTTGAGTTTATTTTTGGAAGAATAACTACATTAGTGCCTGTTTCTGCAACCTAAACAAATGAAATTAGCTGAAAAATCACATGGGAGTTTGAGCCTTCATATTGATTTAGAAATGCCTAGAACATGAGCTGAGTTGGAATTTCTGTGTTTCAGCATAAATGTAAATGTAGGATTAATTTTGACTGAAAGGAAACTTGCCAGAGGCCCCTAAGTAACATTGTTTTGAATGATAAGCAGGTGTTTGCTGCTGTGAAGTTCTGCTGAGATTAGGAGTGAAAAAGTTAAAGGACAGAGTTTCCAAAGCATTTCACTCTCATGTTTGTCAGTGGAGTAAATCCTAAAAATCCACTGCAGAGAAGAGGTAAACAGCTGATGTCTTTGATTCAAAAAAGGGAGTCAGACCTTTGCCTGATATATTGACATAACTTTTACAGGGCAATATGGCTAAACTATTTTGTAAGCAACTGATAGATTGCTGTAACTTGTAAGGTTTGTCATTCATCTTGTTCTACTGACTGCCTAGAAAAGTAATAAGCCAATTATGCTTGTCGTGTGTTATCTGAAACTATGACTGATGGCTTCTGCTGACATTAATATTTTAAGGAGATTTCTTTTTCTTCTGTGGTTAGTTCTAATATTATGCTATTCGTGTCCTCTGTGAATTCTCCATGTGGGAAGAGTTAGTTTATTTTAATACAGATAGATAATTAAAAAGGACTTAGTAGTTTCCTTTTTCATGTATCACTAGCTGGTTTAGAATTCACTTAACTACAAAATTTTACTAGCTACAAAGAATCCTGTTCTTTGTCTGTGCAACCCCTCTTCTGTAAAGTGAAAATCTCAGACTCGACCCATAATTGCATCAAAAGATACTTGCACTTGTGATAGTATTAACTTTCAAAAATTGTTCCATAAACATTTTCAGAGTGGACCTCCTTAGTCAGAAATATGTGGGGGAAAAAACATCTTACGGTGATCTCTGAAATTTTGCTTCACTGCCACTGAAGAAAAAAAAATTAATTTCTTTTCCTCACCAATCACATATTTCCTGATGTGTTCAGTGTTGTGCATTTATGCCTTCAAACACCCAATTTCTTTACTTTTATGATATATCTTCCAGATTCCATTCCTGCTTATAAAACTAATTATGATAGTACTCAACATTGACATTACATTTTTCATCCTTGCAACAATCCACAAATGAGAAAAGTAAGGATTATTTGCCCTGTATCACTGATGAAAAAAACTGAAATAAAAAGGGAATTGGAGCTTGAATTTTACTCTAGACCTTCTGGTTCTAGTCTTGTGAGTGCTGATGACATTAAGCTTCACATCTGAACACCAAAGTTTTCTTCTTCTCATAGTATTACCACATATGCCATGGTTTTAAATTTGCCTCTATTTTAATTTCTGTTCATTTAAATTAAGATTTTAATTTTTTTTTAATATATAGTTACCTGAATAAATTGGTTTCAATCAACATTAAAGCAGTGATTTAGGAGTGAATGCCTGGATTTTAAAAGTTCAGAAACTGAACAAAGCAATATGTCAAAATTTAATAGTTCTGCTCGTCAAATCAATGCATTGCTAACAAAGATTGGAAAAGCGATTACTTAATTAAGGTTTGTCAGACTAGAGTTGTTTGTCATCACCTCGATGTGCACTAAAGAAAGCAAGGATGCTTCCTGTGATAGCTGGACTTTTGATCCTCCTTAGAGAACTGGAAGAGATCAGGTCACTTTTTTTTATAGATGCATTGGTACATCTGCGTGAAAAATTTTGTTCAGCATCTTCCTAGAGATCTTGTTCATAACCTTGGTGTTATACCTCACTTTTTTTTCTGCTCACCGAATTAAACCTGATTCCTTTTGACAAGTGTTTGCCATCAATGTTTAGAATCTAAATCTTCATGCAAAGAGTCAAGTTACCTAAGTTATTTTATATCTATCTGAAGTTTCTGGATTTCATGTAAGATGGGAAGATTAGCACTTATAGTTGATAAGTTAACTTTATTTCCTAAAAATGGATTAAATTCTTGAGCTTCTTATTTTTTGCAACACAAATGTTTGCACTCATGAGAAAATTCAGCTGACATCGTTTTGGGAAATCAAGGAAATAAATGGCGAAAACAGCTGTAAGGAAATTAATATTTGGCTAGTTTGCTTGGAGTACAGTGAATTTCTCAGTCAGAGCAGAGTTTCTATCTGCTACAACCATTAATTTTGCTGATTTACTGTAAACATTTGAAATGGCATAAGAGAGCCTAATTTCCTGCCTTTCTTTTAGAAATAGTACTGCCTGATTCCCACATGCAGCCCACTTCAGCTTGGAGTGTTTATTGGTACTATTTATTGTTCTTGTTAAGCCTGGGTGGCGTTCTTTGAGCTACCACAGTTCACTGCAAAGAGAGACCTGCAGATCTGTGAGGCATCCCTGAACATTGAAAGCTCAAAGCTGCTTAGGTTGAGAAACCATCAAGATCCCTTTCCTCAGACTCTTGAAATTGGGAAGTTTGTGTTCTGGTTTGTGACTTGTGAGATGCAGGTTATAATATGTAGGAAGGAAGTGCAAAACTATCTTGATTTTGTACAAGAAGGAGAGTTTCACAGAACTTCAGGAGCAACTTTAAGCCTCTTACAGTGACAAGATCAGACAACAAGCACAGCGAAACGCTAACTCCCAGAGAGCTGTGCTGTTCAGCTGGGGTCTATGTATCCATCATCCCCGGGCAGCTGCTGTGAGTCAGCAGCTGACCCAGAGCCCAGGACTGATCCCTCCCTCTGCCTGCTCTGATGGCTCCAGAGAGGGGGGATTACACGTCTGTGTAGGCCAGATCAACACAGAGGGGTTGTGGACGGGTAATTCCCTTGCCCAAGGATGGCAGGAACCACCTTCCAACAATGGCAAAAAAGTAAAATGTTCCTAGGCATCAGGAGTAGAACCAGGATCTGTCCTGCTGACAGAACAGCAGACTCTACTCTCTGTAAAAAGCAAACCTGGAGAGATTTCTGTGCTTAGCCTTTTGGGGAGTGAGTGAGGTAAACTGGCTGATTTTGGACAGACAAGATGAGGTGGTCTGATCAGCAGGTTGTGCTGTTGTATCATTGGAAGCTGTGCCTCAGCCCTCCTCCTAGTTTGCTACAAATTTCTTATGGCCGTGTGCACATTTACCAACAAATAAAAATATCTTCTAAGACCTTTTAAAGATCTCTCTTTTTTAACTCTTAGGCTCATATTCGTCATGTCCTGCAATTGATGCAATTTATGTCATTTAGGATCTTACATTTGACCTGATGAGACTTCCATTCCAATCATCACCTTTTGTCATGATTAGATCATTTAAATCAACATGCTGATCTGATTAAGTAATTCTAGTCTCAACCACACCTCTCATTTAAGGTGGCAATATCTAAAATATTTAGCCTTACAGTAATGAAACTTTGAGTAGCCAGTAGCATGTTTCTAAGTGTCCAGGAGCCAGTGCTAGGGGGCTTGATTATTACTGCTGAGGAGATGAGAATTTTCCTTTTACTAGCTTGTTTTAATAGTCCAGGAGAACATGTTCTTTAATCATTTTAGCCCACTAAACTTCATTTTCTGTTTTATAACCCAAATAAAATTGTCATTTTACTCGTTTCCTGTTAACTCTCCCAAACATCTTGTGCCTCTGCCTTGGCCAAACAATCCACACACTGTGGTTCTGTTGGACAACTAGAAACTGTTTGCTCATTCTGTTGACCCAGTTCCAGACAAGCAGTGGAATACAAAAAATTCAGATTGTTTTGGTCAAAGTCGGAAGAATCTGGTTTTCTGTAATATTTAGTTGCCAGTGCCCAGAAAAATGGGTGTGAATACTTTCCAAAAGAAAAGCTTTAAAGAGCATATGTGATTTTGAGGATTACCATGAGCAAGAGGATTATTATTTGAGAGACAAAGGGAATAAGAGATTACAGCACATTAAAAGAGAGTTGTTTAACATCAAAGGTGTAGGATGGTTACACAGTGTATAATACAAGGCATTGGCCAGGGAGCCAGATATTTGGGATTTAGATTGAGCTCTCAAGCTCTTTTAGCTTTTCTGATTTCAACTCTATATAGCAGTGTCTGAAATATGCAATGTTTGCATTCAGAAGTGAATTAAGCAACAGTAATCAGCTTACAGATTTCTGTTCTGTGATATGCTGAAGAAAAGAGAAAAAATCCAGACATTTAGGTCAAATATAAAAAGCCTCTGGGCTGTTTGGACTGAGCATCCAGTTGAATGATCACAGGAATAAATTTCGATTAAACAGCCCATCAGAATAGCCTCTTCTCTTTGGTAAAATGCATAACTCACACATTTAGTGTCTTTCATCTTGTCTTGAGATTTGTTTTCATCATCTGATAGCAGCTGAAATCTGAAAAAAAAAATTGAGTGTGTACTTAAAAATTATTGTAAAATATATATTTAAGATTAATAGTTTAGATTTTCTCATAAATTTTAGATTAAGAAAATTTACAATCAGCATTATTATGGCAATAGATCAATACAGTCTAGCCCATAGGGCAGGAGCTTAATTCTCTTGCATCTCATTTTTCTTCCTCTGCCTGCAAATGTAGCTTGTAACTTACTTGTAGGTCAGATTTGAGCCTCAAAGCTGTGACAGCATTCCTGTAAATATGTTTGCAGCTGAATGGCAGTTCCACATTGTCTGTCCCAAGAGCTGAGCACAGCAATTCATTAACTCTGAACTATCATCCAGCCATTTGACATATCCCTGTGTGTATCCCAACCCTCTCGGGACTGGATTGGTAAGTTCCAGCATTCATCAAATAAAGCATCCAGACACATTGCAATAAACCTACTGTTCATGTAATTAAATAAATGCAGGGAGCATGTAAATGAGTCTTTGGCAGCATGAGCCCTCGGCAGCAGTGGAGTTCGGCATTCCACTTTTCCCGATGCAGTGATGTTCCCTGCAGACCTGAGTGCCCCTGGGGCCGGCCCGCAGGGAGCAATGGCCTTTCTGCCCAAAGTGTAAAATGCCATCGCTTAAGGAAAGAATGTTTGTAGTTCATACATCACCTGACAGAGTTTCCCTCCTCTGGCAGGGTTTCCCAGGGCTGTGGCTGAGGCAGTAACAATAGCAGGCAAACACCAGAGGGAGTTATTGTTCTGCTGGAGAAAGGAGTGCCTCAGGACACAGCGTTGGTAAATAGTGCGAGGTTTCTACCCAGAGAAAAATGTTCAGGCGACATGACTCCACAAAATGTAAATGGTGAAACCATTAATTCTAATGATATTTGAAAGAATTGGTGTTCTTCACCAGTTTTCAGTGCTGATTCCAATGTACTGCCTCTTTGTACCAAGCAGTTGCTGCATAACACCCACTCACCCTCCAGTAAATTTTTCACATCTCTTTACAATACTAGAGCCTTGCAGTTCAGTGTCAAGAGCCAGATGAGCAGGCAATAAGAAGTGACCTTTTTCACTTGCTTATTAAAGGAGTCTTTTCTCCTGGTCCATCCACACAGGCCCATACTCAGTCAGATTGCCTATGTCTTGACTGGTAAAGTCCACGTACCCTCAGACTCCTGGTTCCTCAGAGTCCTGCACGTGGAAAATGACCAGGCTGCAACATCTCCCCAGCTGACCTAGTCTTCCATGGAAGCAAATTTGGATACATAGATAGGAAAGAAGCAAGTGGGTTATCTACATACTGGAAATAGCCTGCCCTTTCAGCTGGAATTTTACCTGTATTTTATGCCTGCTAAAAGTCTGGCCACCTTCTGCTCATGAAGTTTCAGCTGGCCACGACCAGGAAAAGTGCATCCCCTGGGCTCTCCATAGGGAGGCTCTTGCAACTGCTCAATTTGCAGTAACTGATTGAAAGAAAACACACGGTCAGCCCCAAGGTGAATCTATGCCAGTATCTTTAAAAGAACATCTCAGTGAACAAACTGACCCAATTCCATTACACTTCACACAATGCTGGGGCAGGTGGAAAGCTTCTCCAATTCACTGCTGAACTTCCAAGACAAAGGACTAAAGTGGAGAGTCACTGTCTGCTTTTTCCGTGCATGTAATGAATGCTTCTGCTCTGACTGCTTTTAGTTTCTGTTATTGAAACAGTGCTTAACTTTCCACAGCCATTACACTGAGTGTCACCTGTGGAATATGAAGCAAAGATCAGCTCACCTGTCTTTTCAGCAGACGACTTCAAAGTTCTTTTCTATTCTCGAAAGGGTATTCTGTAAAAATCACCCTTTCATTGATGAATATCAAAGTAAATCCCGGCTGAGCCCGATGTTAAATTGTATACCCCTGGCTTTCACGATGCTGCCAAGGCGAAGGATTCTGCAACAAAACTATTTTTCCTAACAGTTTTATTGCAGGTGTGTAAGATCTAATGGAGATGAGCCTATTCTCTTCTTAGGTGTGTCAGCTTTACAGAGCTCACCAGCACAAAAAGAGGATCTTGGCATTGTTACAGTGGCGAACATAGAAGACGCTTCATACATCCGGGTGGATGACTTGCATTGTCAAGATCTTTTAAAAGATCTGGGCGTTATTAGAGGTGGGTGTTTAATTGTTGATTAATTAAAACAGAACCATACATGAATTATCCAGGCAGTAAACCTTTTTCTTCCGATAGGTAAAAAAGAACTCTGAGAGAACTGGGATCACACTCTTGCCTCAACCACACCAATCTGAATGTAGAGGAGGAGAACTGTAATTATGTATTTGATGACGTAGATAGGTGAAATTCTCAGAAACCTCTATGCAGACCAGAATGTTCAAGTAGTTTTGGCTTTATAAATCTGTTTAAATATCAGTATCTCTGTGAAGTCAGGTATGATTCCTTGGTTGCAAAGTAATTCATTGCTCCTCATTTGAAGGTAAAAATCAATATAAATCAGTATAAATTTGATACTTCCTACAATATGAAGTAAAAGTTCTTAGAAAACCAACTTCAGATTAGGAAAATAAAACTCCCTGTGCTGCTCTCAAAGTCAGTGTAAAGTCGGAGGCTCTCTGAATACCTTAAGTTAGACTTTAATGGTGGCATGCTGTCTTCAGAAGTGGTATTGTCATACAGTATCCCTGGTCCTGTTTCAGTTTCTTTCTCCCTCCAACTCTGCTAATACAGCTGTTTTCTGGATCGGTGCTGAGAATATGGACTTAAATTAAAAAATTAAAAAAAAAAAAAAGAGAGAGAGAAAGGAGGGAAAACTGCTACCAGTGAAGACAGCTACCATCAAATCTTGTCCTTAATACATGCTGTGGAAGATGCTGAAGTGATCCTTTGTGACCAGCCCATTCACTGGGGGCATTTCCTTTAGACTTTTAAACACTTCTGTGTGTCATTTCTCTGTGACTTGCTCACAGCTCCTGAGTAGTGCAGGTGTTTCTTCAGAAACCACATTGTAGCACTGAAGTGATGGGAAATAACATTTTTCCTACAGCAGCTTTGATTATGAATCCTGATGTTTGACCTGGATGACATTGGCTTTCTGGGGAATGGGTAGAAGCTGCACAGGAGCTTGTGGCTGTAGCAACTGTCGGCCACAGAAACCCAAATAAACTGTTTTATAGACCTGAAACAATATGTTGTCATCACCCAAAACATAGAACATGGTGAATACCTCTTAAGACAAAAGTGTAACAGCAAACATTGCAGCTGCCATTTTTGTGTAAACCCAAGAGCACTATAAACAGTTAAAATCTGAAATGCCAAGCATGACTTACATTCAAAACTAATCACTGTGATATTACCTTAAAGCTCAAAAGGCTCTGCCAGGCAGGTTTCAGGGACAGCAGAGGAGGCATTTGTAATATGAAGAGTCATTTCTCTCTAGGATCTTTCAGGATCTGGGTCTGTGAAAAGAAATCTTCAATGGTGAGAACAAGGAAAAAAAATACCAGCTTGCCCTTGGGAAAATATGGCTTATAAAGCTCATATAGCTCTCCTTTAATAACACATCTTTAGATACCTGTGCTTCTGAATGCCTACTTTAAAGAACACTCACCCTTTGGAGCCCTTTAATAAGGATATATAATCTATGATAAAAATTTATTTTAGTCACGTCAGTGGGTATGTCCATATGTCAGACCTCAAACAGGGAAGAGAAGCACTGGATAGTAGTCCCAGTGGCAACACAGAGACTGATTTCCAGGAGTAAAACCCCAAATCACTCTTACAGCCATCTTTTATGTTTTCTTCCTTTCTATCTGAAGTTGTTACATCAAGGTATTAAGACAGTTCGTTTGGTGTTTGTGGTCATCTGAAACTGAAGCCCTTCTACATCATCTGAAATACAATGTCTACATTTCTGCTACAGCATATTTTCCCTATCTCAGCTATGTTAAAACCCATTTACCAAGGTAAATCCAAAGGATTTGCATATTTAAAAACTCAGCACTCCTTTGAGTCCCTTGAACAGTTTATTCCTCTAATTTCAGTAAAGGATATTTCTTTAGAAAGTTTACTGGATGCCTTCAGAACTTGATGGAACTTTATCACTGTCAGCCTGTTATCAAAGTCATCAAAGTGTTTCATCAGTGCCTGCTGATGCTGAGCTGTTAGCATCCACTCATCCCCTTTACTACAACACCTTAGTTTCATTTATGCAGCTGAATTTGCATCAGGAAAGTTTCATAGGCCTCAGAGTGGGATTTCCATGAGGTTACAAACTCAAAGCATGCTCAGGTTAGTCAGGAGCAGCCCCAGAGCCACTTCTGCTTTGCCTCTGCTTTGTCCAGTCTAATCACTGTTGCTCACTGGAGCCTGGATCAATGATGGGTTCCTTTGGGAACCATAATTATGTCTGGCTCCTTTTGCTAAATTGGAGAAGCAAAGGTTTGAGTGGTCCATCCTGAATCCTGTCTTACTTCTACTTTCTGGGATTTTTTGGGAGTATATTTCTCACCCTAGTTCTGGTGTTGGCTACAGAAAAAAAAATGTAAGCATAAAACACTTTTGTATATAAGTTTAGGGGACCTCTTTATAATAATGTTATGGCACTGTGCTGGCAGTAACAATCTCCATTTCCATCAGTCTGTTTTCCTTCAGCCCTAAAAGGGCACACAAAACACACTCACTCCAGAATGTAGTGTGATTCATATGAAAGTCTACCCTTGGCCAAGCCTGTACTTGACAGCTCTTGTGCTTTGCAGAGGTTTATTTCAGGGGCAGTCGAGGAGAGAACAACTGAAGACTGAAGCTGTTTGTGTACACACAGATGTGTATTCCTGAGCTAACTTTTCCCTGCCTGACCTCAGGAAGACTAGATGAAACACAGCACTAGCTGCTGAGCCAGTGAGGCTCTTTGAACTGATAACCGTGGCATGTTCTGTGATGTGGTTTGCCTGGAAATATATTTGTTTCTTTTGAAAATACAAAGTACCAAAATGACATCAGTTGTAGTGTGCATCGAAAAACCTAGGCTGAGATGGCAAGCTGTTTTAGTCCATAAATGATTGCAGATGTTTGGGTGAGGCTGCAAAACACAAGGCTTTTCAAACGTGTTCATTTGGAGAAGGAAGCGAGGGACATATATAAACATGAACATATTTGTTATATGTTGCAGCCTGTCAGCTGGTCCCATTTCAGATTGACAATTATTAAAGATGTGCAAAAGTAAGTGGAAACTATGATGGTTGCAATGCATCTGGCTTAGTGAGTGTTTTCTATTTCTGACTCTATAGGCTTTCCTCCCTTTGTCTGATGCCAGTTACATACTAAACACATAGAACTGTCAACAGGCTGAAGAAGAGGCCTAGGAGGTATACTGCTGGTTTTTATTATCAACAGATTGCAAAAGCATATAGCCTGAGCTGGTTTTCAAGCAGGCAAAGTCCCAGCTCTACATCCCAGGAGCCTGCTTTGCTAAGTGGGATCTGGATGGTACCAATTTAGAAAGCTCTCTAAGTATGTGATGCCCTTTAAGTGAATGAGTCATTTGTCAGAGTCACAGGCATGGGAACGGGATAGAAAGAAGAGCTATAGATGAAGAACTACTGGCATTAGATCTTTCTCCTGATCTTCGAATTTGGGCTGTTTGGCCCTCAGTTCCAGAAGGAAGGTCTGAAGCGTTCTTGCTGACACAGCATCAAGAAGGTGAGTGACGTGGACACCTGCTTCCAAGACATAAGAAAATACAAGTCATCGTGTGCCTTCACCTTCAAAAAGCCAATGGCAGGCAAAATCTCTCAAGACAGAATGTTTTTTTTGCGTCACCTCTTTCAGCCAAATTGCAGCTTTTTAACACCTTGCCATGTGATAATTGTAACAAATCCTTCAGCTGACTTGTTCAGCCTATGCAGCCGTGGGCAGAGAGTGAGGAGGGCCTTGCTGTGGTGTGCTTGCAGTTCTTCTGCAGCATTATCTCTAGTTATGTGTTAGGTTCCTGTAAACCCAGCTACTGACATCTCTGCACTCCTATGTTTATCACTGAAGACAAATTAAAAATAAAGCTTCAAGTATTAACATAGCAGAAAATCTCATCGTTTCAGTTCTCTTAAAAATTAAACTGTCAACTACTTCTTCAAAGTTGTCCTTTTTAGGAAACTGCAACTTTTGCAAAGTGCAGTTGGAAGATGGATAACGTAATTTCTTTCCTGATCGGTGTTGTTCTTTTCTATTTGACAGACATTTTATTTTAAAGTGTGGGTTTGATATAAGTGTGCCAAAAATGCTGATGTTGAATTGCAGAAGGCTAGGGAAGAAAGTATCTTGTTTTTATGAAATGTGCAAAACTATTTAGATGTTTTGTTTTTACTCTATGGGTTCAGGAAGCAATGATGCAAATAAATCAAAATAATTTTTTAAAAATTAAAATAAATTAGACTCTACAAAAGAATTGCAAAGGATATCTTTTAGACTAGTAAGAAATTGCACACAATTGAGACTCAAGAGAAAAAAATGGGTTTCAGGTACATAGATTCAAAAAACCCTCTGTAAATATTGATTGTGCATGCTAGAAGGCAAAATTTAGCCAGTGATTTCAAAATTCATTGCTGATATTCTGTCACTTGTTCTTTTCTCAATACACCCAACTTTCATAAATATGTTTAAAATGTTTTGTCAATGTCTGAAAGGTTCAGTAAAACTCAGCAGCTGGGACGAGAAAAAATCACAAAGCCCTTGCAGGTTCTGTCCCCACAAACAGCTGCAGACAGCATCTTAGATTGAAACTGGTGCCCCAAATGGCACCAGGGCCTAGGGGTCTCGTCATAGGAATAACTGAAAAATGGTGGGACAACTCACATGACTGGAGGATTGTGATGGATGGAAACAGGCTGCTTCAAAAAGACAGGCAGGGCAAAAGTGGAGGAGTCTTGCGCTTTGTCAAGGGGAACTTCTGATTCATAGAAGTCATCCACAGCAACTGTGGAAGCCCTACAGAGTGCCTTGGGGTCAGGATCAGAGAAGTCATCTTCAAGGGGCATATTTCAGTAGGCAACTTCTACTGACCTCCAAACCAAGTCCATAAGACCAAGAAAGCCATATTCAGGTCACTTAAGCAAGCTTTGGAAGGTTCACAGAATCTAGTTCACATGGGAGACTTCAGCTGTCCAGGCACATCATGCATTTGGTTACGTCATGCAAAAGCATACTATTCTGCTTCATTGTATGTAGGGTGTTTCTGTGCTTTGAGTGATGAGACCTTCACATTCTGGCTGGTTCTGGAGTAAGATGTAAGCCTGGGTCATGTCCAAGCAGAATTTACCTGCAGTGATGACAACAGCATGTTACACCAGCAAAGGACTAAAGACATGCTGCTGGTGGAGGAGGTTCTCTATACTCTGATTGTTTTGGTCTGAGGGCTGAGAAGCACGGCTGCCTTCATGTTCCCCTTTCCTGGGCACCAGCATTCATCAAGCAGGCTGATCTCCACATCACTCTAAACTAAACATTGGTGGCAATTACTTTGAAGCAGCTCATTCTTTAGTAAATGCCATCTTGATGACATTATTTGAGGTATTGGTCTAGAAGCTGTATTAGGTGTGGAATCTGTATTTAAATCTCCCAGACACAAGAGGTAACAGCACATAAACATTTGGAGGAGGACTTGCTTGACCAAGGTGCTATGCAGACATGGTAGTTCCCCTGTAGAATCAATGGGTTTCTTTAATCCCCCAGTATGCCAGAAGGGGTTTTATGAGGCTTTGCAAGATGTAATCCAGAGGACCTCATGTTTTTTTTCTCCTTTTTGTTCTGCTTTGGACAAGAAGATAATTTCAGATTGAGGCATCTGTAGCATATGTTTTCTGCAGAGCTGGTGATAATAGAAACGTTTCAGTGAGGTCCCTGTAGGAGTTACGTCACTTGTTTTTTGACTGGGCAATCAGAGAGAAGCTAGCAAGGAAGCCTGCTGTCAGTGCTGGAGAAAGGATGTAGGTCCTGGCGGCAAGCCCAGGCCTGCTCAGCAGATCAAAGGCTCTTCCCTTGGCTCCCATAGCAGCCGGAAAAGCAGCTGCCCAGTACCCTTTCAGCATCCTTCGTTCCTTTCTCCTCTGCCAGCAAATAACTTCTTTTTGCTCCCACCTCAGCAATAGTCCCTTTTTTTTCCCCCTCAGTATCCTGCCAAGTGAGGTCCTTTTATGGAAAGTGCTTGTGTTTACTACCTGCAGATCCCAGGGCCAGCCAGTGGAAACGCACTGGGAATACTCTGGTTCTTACATGCTCCTCCCTTATCCCAGATACGCTCCCAGCTGCGACTTTTACCTGGAAGATGAGGCAAAGCTGAAAAGAACAAGCCATAGTTATAAACCACATGCCATTTTCCAAGCCAGCCTAATGGAAGATTTGAATTTGGAAAAGTACTTTTTGTGCCAAAATAGCATAACAGCCATGCTTTGAAACTCTTCCCACTCACCTCCCAGAAAAATAAATAATGTGGCTTTTTTGTGGGCTTCTTCGTGGTGGTTTTTCCTTTTTAAATGCACGACTGCCTTCCTCCAAAGCTGTAGCTCGTCAGTGCTGCTCCTCGCTGTCCCTGTTAACTGGTTCCTGACGGGAAGTTTTTCCGCCATGAAAGGAGAGTCAAGCAGACATGTCAGAGAACTGCAGACTCTGCAAGAGCACTGTGTCTGCTCTTACACTGCTCTTTCTGCTTCACTTACACTACAGGCTGGTTGTCGGGAGCCTTTAAAAACAGCAGCGCTGAGCTTCAAAGGCTCATGCAGCCCTTACATACCAAATTACTGCTAAATAGGGGATGAAAGCCTGACCCTCGAGTGCCCCGCTGGCAGTGTCTGCATCACCAGCACCTTTTCTCCTCCCCGGTTTTGTGAGCTGATCCGCCCAGTAGTGGTAGGTGGATAAGCTGTCTGCACGAGTCTGCTAAAGGTCTTGAAAATATTTTTGTAATTGCTCTCGGAAGCACTGCGAGGCACTCCAGCCTGCCGTCACAGCCACACTGTGGATACAAGGTTTTCCTTGCTCGGTAAGCAGTCCCCGAGCTTGGGTTTGCTGACTAATTATCTGCCGTCATCCAAGATCAGTATGGGAGCAATGTTTTAAAAGATCTTTGTTCTCAGAGTGAGCTTCGAATGGCTATTAAAACTGAGACTGTTTGGGAGCTCCTCTGGGGAGCTCTTCTCCCTGTGTTCACACACTGCTAATAACACCTGCATATGAGTGTGCCCAGTACAAATTGCCCGTAATTAATAATATTCTGAAGCATCAGAAACAGTTAATGCATGCGGCTGCAGGCTGGCCCAGTGACTAGCCCAGATGCTTGGTAGACAAGTTTTTCTTTGCCTCAGTTTCTCTTTTGGTAAAATCGAGAGAATATGAGACTTAGTAATGCTTGTCAAATGTTAATGGGTGGAAATCATTGGAAATGACAGGTGCAGAAGTATAAAGGTTATTTTCCATAGTCTTCCTTATTGTACCTGATGCTTTTATAATGGAATCTAATTTTATAATGCATCTTTTGCATAAAGATGCCATATTTGACAGTAGTGGCACTATGGGGGGAGTTGGAATAAGTGGAGAGAGTCAACTGCAGGATCATTATCACCAGAAATACATATCATTGTTTATTATCATACCTCTAACGAGGCACAATTATTCCTGTAAATTTTTTTCTCACTGTTGTCCTTGATTGTTCTTCTCCATGTGTCTCCTACCACGGTTTCTTTATTATGTGTACTGCAAAACTCCTCATGGGTCCAGTGAGGCACCAGTATCACAGAAAAGCAGTGGAGCCCCTTGAGTATGTGCAGATTTTTCTTTCTATCTCCATTTTCTGTCTTCTCTGCCTCTATGGGCATCTTCCCACTTGCCTCTTCTTTCCTCCCTGTGAATCTTGTTTCATCTTTACTATGACTGAAACAAATAATTTTGATGAAACAAATATGAAGAAGGAGGGGAAAACACTCTCTTGTGTTTTGTTTGGTAGTGAAACATGCAGCATTATAAAATATCAAAGCCCCTATGACTCTCTAGGAAAATTCAGGTAGCAAGTAAACCAAAAGGATACTTAGAGTAAACGTGTGGATGCACCAGGCAGGATTCAATTCAAGACCATGATGTGCCTTTATCCCAGGAGAGATAAAAGATAGTCATAGGCCCTGGACTTCAACAGTTTTTAGAATTCTGGAAAATTAATCATTACAGTAAGTTTTTAAAGGATTTCAAGGGGTGGGTGAAGAAAGTAATTTGTCTTGAGAAGACAACTCAGCGCTTTTTGATCTTTTTACTGTCCTGGTAAATCATTTATCAGGGCAAACTTTCAGAAAACTCCCACACAAACTATGCTAGACAGAGTCTCCCAAAAGTAATATCACTCCTCTTTTATGCCTTCCAGACCTAAAAAAAGGGAGGCTGTAATACCAGGGTGGTACAGGCCCCTGCCTGATAGTGTGAGGTCTTGAAAACTTCCCTTTTCTGAAATATTAAGTGAATTGTTCAGGACTATTTCAAGATGTTCATTTCTCATTTAACCTTGCTTTTATGTGTTTTGTTTCTGTGATACCGGACACAAAATTCAAAACAGTACCACAGTGTGAGATCTTTTCTCTTTTGACCTATTAAAATGGAATATAAGTTTTCTTTTTTTTTACCCCATTAATTGTTCTGGTTGGTTTCACTAGCTTAGAGCAGAGGTGTGGTTTGGAAGGCTTAAAATTATTAAGAGAAAGGGAGAAAAGAAAAAAAGGGGAAAGGAAGAATTTCTCCCTGCACATCAGAGGCCCCCAGAAAATCTGGGATCACATGCATGATTTCTGGAAGGATACATTTTAACTTGTGTTCATCAGTTACGAGGTTTTCTCTGGTCTAAAATATCCCAAAGTATTCACTGTCATTTGTATACAGCATCAACTCCAAATCTGGAGTAACAATAATGAGGTATTAAAAAGGAATTTCTCTCTACTTATATTTTGAATTTCAAACAGTTCCGTTGCAATTGATTTATTACAGGAATATTAATTTAATTCAGGGACCACAGCTTTGAGAGCTTTCTAATAAAAAGTTAAGATTGCCAATACAAATGGCACTATGAGGAATAATGGATCATTTCTATTATTGCTTTCTCCACGGCTGTGGCCATTTTCCCATCGTGGATGTTAGCACATTGTGAAAGGGAATGGTATAAGAGGCACAAGGAATTACTTTGTGTTAATTTTCAGCAAGAAAAACAAAAGCAAGTGTTGAAGGAGCTTTGTGTAAGTGAAAAGTATATGCACAGAGAAAGTAGCTATATATGCAAGAGAAATGTACCTTTATTTTTATTATTTGCACATAGCATGAACTGATTTTAATAAAGCTTCTTCATCCTAATTATGTAATTAGCCACACTTCCCGTGGGCTGTGAGAAACCTGGAGAAACTGAAAAGAGGTGAAACAACAGGGAAAGAGGAGATTATGGAGAGAGAAGGGGTGAAGTGAGAAAGAAGTAATCCAGAGGAAAACAGGCTTCATATGCTATGTTTCTCATGGAAAAATTGTCCTCACCCTTGCCAGCCTCAAAACATGGAGGTTCTAATTGTGGACTCAGAATAAGAAACCTGTGGTTTTCACATTCAGATGGGCTCCCTCTGCCTACCCACAACATCTGTGAAGCAACTATGGTGTTCTAAGCTCTCCCAAACCTAGAATTTTACAACTAATTTTCTGGAAGAGCTACTTGAAGCAAAGTGACAAGGGCCTGTATAAAATGCTCTGTAACATGTAATTTACAAGTGTCAAATACAATGTTAAAAATCCATCCCACAGTTCACCAAGAAAATTTGATTCTCCTCACCCCAGGCAGTATTTACCTGGCACACAGACCTGCTCCTCCTGCCCTTACTCATCTCTGCTTTAGGACTGTGTCTGTCTCAGGAAGACAGTGTTTGCTGTTTGGCAGCATTAAAGCAAACATGGCTGCAAATCCCTTCCACACAGCAGCTATTTTGAACAAGCTGCTGTGAAGGAATTTCTGCTAAAAACAGAAGAGAAAAAAAAAAAAAAAAAAAAGGGGCTGGTATCTCAAAATACTTTCCTCATTGCAGCAGTCAGCTGAGGAGGGAGGTCAGGAGAGAACAACATAATGCTGTTCTCAGGTAATGTGGGGTAAGGGGAATAGGGTAGGAGACACTGAAATGTGTTCATAAAAGAGAGAAGGGAACCTCCAGATGCACAAAGAGGAGAAGCTAATGTGCCTTCAAAGTACATTTAACGTGGGATTGCTGACATGTCATCACAAGCACCAGCACAGAGCTATTACATGGGTCACTGAAGGGACAGGGTTATCGTGCCCTTCTGTAATCCTGTTGGATTTATTTTATATTTAACTTTGCTGTTGAATTCCACCTTGTATAATGTTTGGTTTAGGAATAAGTGCTACAGAATTCCACTTTTTAAATTCTCATCTGGCAATAAGACTTGTAACCCCAACTCCCCCCATATAATTTTTGTCCGAAAAGTAATGTAAAGTCTCTTTGAATAGTATCCTTCACTCTTTACAAGTATTTTGCATGGGAAGTTCAAAGAGATCTTTTTATTTCTCAGATACTCATGTTGTTTTTGCAGGTGCTTTACAAAAGTTTCCATTAACAAATAAGAGTCATGTGTGATGAAAATTGCTCAGCCACAAACCATCAACATTGAATATGCTAAGATACAGTTGAAGTTAGTTGCTTAACAAGTGCTAAAATTTGACCTAGTTCCATAAGATGAATGATTATAGAATGATGCAGCACATAACAAAATATACCAAAAATCTTTTTCCAAGCTTTGTGAATAGCAAAAGAGGTGACTGTTTTCAGTGTTGGTAACAAACATTTTTAACGCAAGCTTCTTAATGCAATTTCACTGACACACTCACGGCCTTCTATGATCCAAAATACAGAACCATCATCCTTCTTCTCTTCCTCAAAAAAAAAAAAAAAAAAAAAAAAAAAAAAAGTAGTTTTAGGCAAGCAAAAAGAAAGGAAAAAGCAGCTGCACCTCAATCATGTTACTGATATCAGAAGACTTGTAGCAAAAAAACCCAATATTGCACCTTCAAACTTCCAGTCCTTATAGTTGGATTTTTGTATGGATATGGCGAGAAGGGTGTTGAGACGAGGTCAGGGTCTAAACTGTACGTGCTCCAAGTATTTGCACAGAAACTGGTGAGCCCTGGCTTGCCTGGGATCCTAGGAAACTAGACTTTCTAGGGATGTTTCTGTTGAAGGAAGATGCAGCATCAGCAGGTCAACAGCTGCCTTTGTGGAGGACACCTGACCAGCAGCAGTCCCTAAGTCCATAGTTTCCCCTTTGGTGACAGTATGAAGAATATCCCAAAAGCACCTGTTCCTGAGCTCTGCCTCCCTTGTCTGGGTCACTTGTGCTTGAGGTCACAGCCCTGAGCTGTGCAGGTGGTTCTTGTGGACACACACCCTGAGCAAGACTCACCAGCTACAACTCATTAAGCACAGAAGCGATCCCAGGAGCTTCATGTATTTGACAGTGTGGCCTTGCATCAATTCAGAGTTTATATATGTCCCCAGAAATCCTCTTACTAATTTTGAAAGTGGTGGAAGTAATGGATATTTCTTTCTGCTTGTTGATAAATACACTGAAGACTGAACAAAATCCAGACAAAATGTTGCTTGGGGCAGAAGCTGTAACATTTGAAAAGTCCTTGACATCTTCTGGAACAGAAGATATCTTGCTATCTTTTTTTTATTTTTAATGCATCAGACTCACAAAAGCAAGGATCTATTTACAAACTTAGCTGAACAAATAGATCCAAAGACAAAAGGTAATTGCCTAATGATCACCACTGTGGTAGCAACAAAAATTTAATTATTAATGGTAAGACTTCATCTCCACCATTTTTGCAGACTATTATGCCTTGTGGGATAGGGAATGTACTTCTTTAGGGGCTTCTCTTAAAAAATAAATGCAAACCATATGCACATTCAGCTCAAGGTCTTTACCTCAGAAATAATTATGTCCATAGATACACACTGCCTGTTAGCTAAATGTCATTCAAGGTCTTCCTTGTAATATTAGAAGCATGAGTAATACCAGATTAACTAAGTTCCTGAAAAGTATTTTGAGGGCTATTCTTTAAGGCAAATTAAATTGTGGGACATTGCTCAAGGCACAGAGAGGACACTGGAAACCTTAAGGAACGAAGCAGTCCTCTTGACATTTACTGCAGGGTTTCCTGTGTGTTGTTAGGCATAGGGCTTTTGCATGTGGATAAGAGCCACATGTACATGAAGAGAGAGTAAAAAAAAGAAATTTGGGGGGAATTAGTTCAAATGGTGCCTACACATTTGGGATCTCTGAGGTCAAGGGTAGCAAGTATATGGGCTAAGGTCCAAAGTTCCAATGAGACACAGAGAGAGATCACAGTATTCAGAAATACAGCACCTTATTTGGCAGGAAATAAAATGTAGAAGCTTGAGTGTGTAAGCATATGTATTGTGTTAAGCATATGTATTGTCCTTAAATATAGTTGCTGGTAAAAGGGGATTCTGCTATAAATAAAGAACCATATCTCTACTCAGTTCTTTGGCAGTTTAGCTACTCTCTGTTTCATCAAATAGGAGTAATATTCACCCTGACAGGGGGTTCCCTCAGACCTGGAGACATTAACCAATTACAGTTCAAAGAAACTTAGAGTGGGTGTGAATGAGTAAAGACAGAAGGAAGAGAGTGTGAGGGACCAGCATGTGTGTGAGAAAGAGAGAGGGAGAGCTTCTCTTTCTTGTAGGAGTTAAGCTGGGAAATTGTACCTGTCCTAAGGTATTATGGCAAGTAAAGCCCAGTGCTGGGTCTGGACCTCCCAGTTTAACCCTTGCAGTGCCAGATCTGACCTTCTGATGGCAGTCACATGGCCTTAAGTCTGTGCAGGGGCACAAAGCCAGCAGCTCTGCCTTGCAGTGTCACATACTCCCATATGAGATCACCCTACATACAAGGCAACACTGAGTGGTCCTCAGAGGGACAACAGTGTATTATGCATCACAAGCTGCTTAGTGTCCTGCAACAGTGACCCCTCATTCCCAGAAAAGCACTTGCTCATGGCTGGTCAGTGGGGCTATGGATGTCCCGGAAAAATCATGGTGCGTTCTTACTATACAATATACGTGTACACAGTCACATATCTGGATCTATTGCTTTTCAATTTATACCTATGTAGTCCTGTTGACCTTGGTGGATTTATCCAGGTGTATATCAGGCCAGACTCAAAGCCTCTGCTCTGTCAGTGAAAAGGGAGTCAGAAGCTGGGCTGGTGAGCTAAACTCAACACATGATTACTAGGAGAAATGACTTGGCAGGAGTTGAAGCACCAGACATACAGAAAATGTTTGCTCTGAAATTCCAGAGACTTGACTGTCCCTTTGGTTTTTTGGAATGCTTTGATTTAGTCATGTGGGGTGGGAGCTGGCTGTAACCTTGCAAGGGCACTGGGAACAGTACCTCTTGTGCGGCTACAGGAGATGTGAAGGGAATTAACTGCCAGCAAGCTTCAGGGAGACAGCAGATGTATACGTGGTTATGAGAAGTTTGGCTGGCTTGTAAAGTTTATTTCCACCACAAGATCAAAAGTGTATAAAATATGTAATCCTTGGATGTGTAATGTATAACAGGACATAGCAGTGTAAGTGAGGGAAAAGGGAATTCATTGCATGCGAATGGCTCAACAGTTTCACTCTTAATTACTTGAGAGCAGGAAAGCAGAAGGCTCCTGCAGTTTCCGCGATTACAAATTACACATGCCCAAAAGGAACTCAGGATTTGGTGCACTTTAATAATCCATTTTATGGTTCATTTTCAGAAGTAAACATTCCAAGCCAACTCTGCTTGCTTTTGGGTGCAATTTACAGGACAGCCCTTGCATCAGCAGAATGGGCCATTGACGCAAACCTCCTTGCTGTACTTGAGCGCTCGCCCGATTTGCTCACACTCTCATCAGTTAAAGGTAGCTTGCGCACATTTCCTGCCTCTTACCTATGTCACTAGCTCAAGGGTGAGTGTAGATGGTGCTCCCCCAAAAAAATTTCAGTGTCAGAAAAGCAGCAGAGGGACTGGATGCAGTTCCCATGTCGCATGGGGCTCCAGCTAGGTTCCTACCCCATTACGTGTCCAGAACTAAAGCCTACATTCCTGGTGTACACAGTGGACATTGTTAATGAGATTTGCACGAAAGGAGAGAAAAAAACACCTGGCTGAAATTTCCTCACAATAGCTTCAGTAATTCAGCCCTCTTCTGAAGCTTTTGTATATTGTTAATAAGTGGTTCCATTTATTTTACCTTGTTACACTGGCATTTTTTTTCCTAGGATGATAATAAAAGTAGGATGAGGGGGAAGAAACACTGCTTACACACTTTAAAAGTGGATGTAACAAAAGGAAGGAAAAATTATTACTGCAGGAAAAATGTGCTTCTGTTCTACCTTCTTAATAACCCAACTATGGAGAAATATTCTGATTAGATTTTTAAAAAATATGTGTTTCCACTGAGAAATCAGCTGATTCTTTCTGATTTGCCTTAGTCTCTGAGAATAGTCACATGCATAAACCTCACAGACGATCTCTGTTGATCAAATTGGAGGGCACAAGAAACATGCTGACCAGGTAACCAGCACAAGGCAGATTACCCATGAAAGTTAGGGTTTTGTCTGTATCTCTTACCTGAGATCACTCATTCAATGTAATCTAGGAGACTTTTGCTGAAGTGAGTTTTGCTGGAAAAAAGAATAGATAAGCTATAATCATGGTTGACTTCTTGACTCTAGGCTTGCTAGTGAGGCATCTGCCCATGATTTTGAACTTCTTTGATTGAGGTTTGGTTTTCTTACCAGGCATCCTAGAAAGGTGGTTGATGCCCCATCCTTGTCAGCGTTTAAGAGGCATTTGTGCAAAGCCCTTAATAATTTGCTTTAGCAACTTCTCAGCCCTGAAGTGGTAAGTAGTTGGACTAAATGATAGTTGTAGGACCTTTCCAACCAAAACTATTCTATTCTATTGTATTCTATCCTATCCTATCCTATTCTATTCTATTGTATTCTATCCTATCCTATCCTATTCTATTCTATTGTATTCTATCCTATCCTATCCTATTCTATTCTATTGTATTCTATCCTATCCTATCCTATTCTATTCTATTGTATTCTATCCTATCCTATCCTATTCTATTCTATTGTATTCTATCCTATCCTATCCTATTCTATTCTATTCTTTGGCATTCTGTTTACTTAGCACTGCGCTTCACTATAAGGTCATGTTGAACCCTTGAGTGAATAAAACCTACTTTTAGGGCACAACTCTTGTGAAGAGCAGCTGAGGGAGCTGGGGTTGCTTAGCCTGGAGAGAAGGAGGCTCAGGGGAGGCCTTATTGCTCGCTGCAAGTGCCTGAAAGGAGGTTATAATGAGGGTCATCTCCCGGGTAATAAGGGGAAGGAGAAGAGGAGGTGGCCACAAGTTGTGCCAGGGGCGGTTTGTGTTAGACATTAGGAAAAATTTCTCTGCTTAAAGAGTAGTCAGGCATTGGAATAGGCTGCCCAAGGAAGTGGTGGAATCACCCTCCCTGGAGGTGTCCAGAAGACATGTGGACGTGGCATTTGGGTATTTGATTTAGTGATGAACTTGGCAGTGCTGGGTTAAGGGTTGGAAGTGATGAACTCAGAGGTCTTTTCTAAACTTAACAATTCCGTGATTCTATGAAAAGGTTTTAAACTGTGTTAGAAGGTGGGAGAGGAGTTGTGAGAAGCTGATTGCTTTTAAGAATTTGGATTTTAAGGAACAAAAAAGAATTGTATTTTAATTGAATATTGACAGTTTCTTTATGGTGAGTTCAGTTGCCCAAGCTGTGTTGCTGAGAACTCTGCAAGCCCTCTGATGATGAGTGCTGCAAACAACACAGTCAAATATGTCCACAGAAGACAGGGAAATTGCATTTCATACATAATTCACAATGTGTACAGAGATTCCATAAGGTCAATATCTATGGTTAACTCAGAGGAAATCAGAGAGAAAAGAAACAAGCATTTGTTCTCCTGATCTTAGAAAGAGCTGTCTACAAACTGCTGATTTGCACTGCAAAGCACTACACAGACAGCAAAGTTCTTCTATGTGTAGACAAGCAATGCATCTGAGACAGATAAACTCTGAGGGTAGAATAGTATATTTTTGTATCCAGATTTTCATCTCAGAGTTCCAAAAAAATGGAGAAAAGAGACTAAATATAAACAGGGAAACATTGAGCAGCAACATGCTGAAGTTGTTTAGCATTGGGATTCCTCCTGCCTAATTGGCCATCCCAAATTTTTCATCTGGGCCTGATGTTCATTAAAGGGAGGGAGGCTGACATTGCCAAAGGTTAGTACATCCCCTTCAAATATAGCTCTTCTAAGGAGAGTAGAATAAGTTATTTGACAGAGTGCCTGTGGTTTGCAGGTATTTATAGCCATTTATACAGGTTCTCCCAGATTTTTCCTCTTTTTGTTTTCTGGATATATTTGCTAAGTGGAGCATGAGTGTGCTTTGTGTTTGTTTCTGATTTCCTTTTGCAGCAAGGAACTGAATTATCCAGACTGAAACTGCTCAGCACACAGAAGCCAAGTCATAACTGGGATTTTCAGACAGTACTGCATAGGACATAAACAGCATGCTGGAAAACTTCAGGCATTTTGTGCATACTCTGTGCAGTGAGTAGGCACTTAGAGAAGGACTTTATCCTTCTGGGCAAAGAGAGTGACATTTACTGTGTTGTTATAGAAAGCAAAACATCAGGTGCAGAAGAGACCAGTGATCAAATGATGCATTGAACTCCGAAGCAAAAATACGGTGTCCTGAGAGTCTGTAGGAAAGGAGGGATTCAGCTGTAATCACACCTGTTTGGGGAGGGCAGTGAGGCTCAGAAAGAGCATCTGCAAGGCTGCAGTGGGAGGCCAGGCTGGGGAAGGGGCAGAAAGCTTGGAGAGAGGCCACAGTAGAAAACACAGTGCATGTTTGTCCTATAGACAGAGAGGGATGTGGACACCCCGAGGTAAAGGGCTTCTTTTTGCGTGTTTTTGTTTGCCTAGATGCTTGTTAGAATGGAAAGCTGTCCAGGAACAGTCAGGAAAAGTCAGGAGAGCAATGTGTGAGCAAGGGAGAAGGGAGTAGTATTTCTGTGAGCGGTGTTCACATGGCCACATATGGGCTAACAAAAACTGAAAAGGCAGCTATTCTCTCTCTGGATGTAATTTGAAATCCATCATTAATTGAATAATGCAGTCCCTTTATTTCCAGACTAGCTTAAGCTGTAACAGAGTGTAATCAGTTGAATAATAAATATCCTTGTGTTTCATGGAATGTTCTTTAACTACATAAAGATGCATGTCAGGAAGAAATCTGTGGTTCTCCTTGAGCATCTCCAAAGTTGTTTACATTTGCCTTTTTAACAAGCTTTTAATGTAATCACTGCAGAAAAATATCATAAGGCAATGGTGGTTTGCAGATGATCTGGAGACCATATTAAAATAATAAAATCATAAACCAGAGAGTTAAAACACAGGCAAGAAGAGTGCTGAGCAGGCCACAAATGCGTGGCAGGAATTTCATTTGCAAACACAAGGGATGGCCCACAAAGGCTGCTCACTGATGAAAGTTCCCATGTGTTTTCACTGATTTCTCTGGTGTTTTGCATCCACCAAAAGCCTTTTGTAAGATGTGAACAGCTGGGAGGGCAACATGTGTCTGTGTGCTTTATCCCATGGTGGAGGGCAAGGTGAATGTATTTTGGCAAAGCCAGGGTCCCATCAGCAGTGGGTGAGTGGAGCTTGTGAGTCACTGAAGCTGCCACTTCTGGTGTGTCAGCTTCCACAAAACAAGAAGCGTGTCGCACATGATCTATGGCCTATTCATTTGACAGTGGACTGGACTCACCTGCCTGTTTCACCTGCAGTTCTGATAGCACAAGAGAGCTGTGATAGGTGTTGCCCCTTAGGCTGGGTTACAGCTGCGTGGTGGCACTGGAACAGGAGTTCCTGGCACACTGGTGATCTGAGTGTTTCAGAACATGCAGTTAAATGTTTACCTAACAAATAGTCTACAAATAACAAATATCCTCCAATGCTGGTTCTTATTTCAAGTTCAAAGCTGTTATGTTTTCATGAATTCCAAAGGGAAATATCTTCTCTGTACAAAATACCTTTTTAACCCATAACCGACTAATAAAATATTTATAGTCTTTATATTCTATTCCATAGCACATCAAAAATTACACAGATTTGTGTGTTTCTCACCTCCAAGGCTGTGCACTAAAACGAACACAAAATGGCTACTTTCTTTTATGCTGTAGCCTCCTTAGTGACTAATGGATTCCAGCTACAACAGAAAACATGGCCTTTATCTGCATTCTGCAAACAGCTTTCCTCTGAGCAGCCAGAGTAACAAAACCCCCAACTTTTCATACCTTCAAACACTGGGATGTAAAAACTAGAAAGGTTATTTTATTTTTCTAAGAGAAGCTAGCCTCAAAATAATTTGTGTTCTTTTTACCCTGTGTTAGACACAGATGATTAGTCTGAAAGGTAAAGAAAATTCTCTTCAAGTAAATGAATCTATTCATGCTTAGATGAGCTATTCTTCTGCTTTGGCAACCTGTGGAAATGGTAATCTAATCATGCCACAGTATTAGTATCCAATATGCTGAAAACTTGTAATTCATAGCTCAAGGGGAATGTGGAAGATAGTTAAGAATCCAGTAATTATAGGGCTGCTGTTAGACTGAGCAGTGAAATAATGTGCATTATTTTGCTCATAAGCAGATTTTTTTTTTTTTTAGCCCATAGTGAGCAACTGAGCTGCAGGGTTTTTGTCTTTGACAAAAAGCTGTAGGACATCTGGTGCTATTAAGTATAATTTCCTCCTTGTCCCAGTAACACCTTTATAAAAATAGACACACATGCATGTACACTTACCTTAAAGCTGAAGAAAACGTTTTCAAGAAAAAACATTTCTGTGTGTATCTCAATATGCTGTTCTGTGAAGTGAAGAACTGGCAGGGAACCAAGTTGCATTTGGATCCAAACCAGTTCATACTGGGGACACTCACCTCTTTAACCTGTAGTTTTTACCTAGTTTATCTGTAGGAAAGGATCACCTGAGCAGATTTATCCTCATCTAGAAAGGACCTTTGAAAATCTTCTGCTCACTTCCCATATCATTTTAGTTTTAAGGTTTTAGCCTTTTTTTTACTACAAGTTCTATGTCTTCTTATTTAGTATTGGGATTTGAGTCTGCATAGTCAGTGTTACAAGATACTTTGGGACTTAACATGAAAGCTGTGGCTAGACCAAATAATCTCTCCAGTGTCATTTGCTGAGGAAGCAGAGAATGCCACCCAAAAGGAGTATCCCATTAAAAACCCCCAAAAGATGCAAAATGAAGCTCTGGAGAAAAGTCTGTCTTGAAATTTGTTGCATCAGCCAAGATGAGAAGAAAAACAGAACTCAAAGGCAGAGTTGAAGATGAATGTAGCTTTGTATATGTATGCATGGGTGGCTGTGTTTGTGTGTTCAGGCAGGTACAAGCACACAGGTATTTTTTGTCCTTGTGGGCTCCTGATCCTTGCCCCACACACGGTGCCTCGCCCACCTGTCGCCCTGATGCATGTTATACAACGTGGGGTAAGATTTTCCAGATGTGCTTCCAAGAACAATAATGCCATGTTGTTTGTATTAGAAAACTGCATGTGCCCAGTGACAATTCATCTAGCCTCTGCCTCATCTGGCAAAGTGCAAAAAAACACTGTGCAGTCAGGAACATGTGTTAATGATGCAACCAATGGTAAAATTGTCACGTAGGATGCATTTCACAGATGGCAGGCTGTGGAAGGTCATGGGGAGCTCAGTTCTTGAGCAAGTGGCACACAGCAGTCTAAAAAAAAGTGAAATATAGCATTTTTAATTCTTTTTTTTTTTTTTTTACCATGTCATTTATAAGGGAGAGGGAAGTAATGTGTGCTCAGCTCTCCTTAATACGTAGGTTAATACCATAATCTAGGAGGCCTCTACTTTTAAAAGTGGAAATGAGGAAAAGAAGGGTCTGGAATGTTTCAGAGCAGCTTAGGACACAAACTGTAATGCTAACTTAAATTAGAGTAAATTATGCTTTCCATCCTGAAGGACTCTTAACATGCTAAGCAATAGAATGTACACTTCCCTAGGGAAGTGGTGCATTTACCATCCCTGGAAGTGTTCAAAAACCAAGCAGACGTGGCACTTGATGATACAGTTTTAATGGGTGGTATTCTGTTGAAGGTTGAACTTGATCTTGAAGATCTTCTCCAACCTTCACGATTCTATGACTCTGTGCCCAACAGACCACTTCCATTCTGTTGTGTAAACGTGGGAAGGTTTGAAATTATTTCTGTCTTGAAATGTTTTGCATTTTTTCCTTTATCATTATAGAGTTGTTCATAAATAGATATTTGTTTTGCCTTATGAGTCTAAATTCCTTTTGATGTGCTTGGAAATAGACTCAAACTGATTCTACACAGGCATGTATAAAGAGCATTAAAGTTATGCTTTTCCAACTTCTCTTTTTAAACTTTTATGTAAAGAAAAGTATTTCTATATTTTTTTTCATGATGTAAAAATATTAGAAATTAAGTAAAAAGGAAAAAAAAATTCCTGGACTGGTGACTTTTTACTTGGCTGTAGGGGGTTAAAAAAATTGCTCACAAGAAGAAAATAGGGAGAAATACGAAACAATCTTGTCCTGTTGAGATGACATTTTTCTCTTGATAAGCAGGTCAAATCAGCAGGCTCCCAATCTCAAAGAAAACTGCTGTGGTGGCCTACTTGGCAGTTAATACATAGCACATTCAACACATGTATAGAAAAGTCAGCTGAATGGGATAACAAGAAAAATATGACTCACCCACAGGACAAAGTGCTAAATTCAGGAAAACTGCTAAGAAGGTTCCTGTTCATTTTTTTTATTTCACTCCTGGTGTATGTGAATTAAACAGCAGTTTTAGACACAAAATAATGGCGTTGTATCTGTAATCAGCTGTTTTGAAATTATTAAAATGTATTTGTTCATGCTTTTTCTAATCATTGTGCAGGCAGGGGAGTCTGTGCCCTGAGAAACCTTAGACAGAAACAAGCTCATGCACACTTTTTGTTGCTGTTCTTTTCACCCAAGTCACACAGCCAAAGTATCTTGAATATTGCCCTTTTTAGTCTTTAAAAGCTGAAGGGAGTCAGACCTGCCTGACCTTTGACAGACTCTGAAGAAAACAAAGGTTGTGGGAGAAGACTGCTGGCTCAATGTGCTGTACTTCTCTGCAGTAAAATCTCTCTAAATCTGGAAATTCTCCAAAAGTACTGTGGTTATTCCACAATAGCTCTTCATCTGGATACCCTTAATCTCAAATAAAAAATAGGGGTGTAGTGATTCAGTTTAAACCACTTCCAAAATGCATAATTACTCCAGAGTAATAGCTCTTCTGGAAAGTGTCCAACTAGCCTCAGCCCATCCTCTCAGCTGGGTGCAGTGCAGCCCCAGATGATGCTGCTGTGACCTAGAGCTAGGCACACTCTGTGTATCCTCTTATATCTCCTGTGATAAAAAGAAAATTATGTTAGTATTGTTAGTAACGAGAACTGACTGATTTACTCACTGGAACAGATTTTAATCTTGAATTTTAAACTTTTTTTCCAGGTCACAAGTTGTTTGTTAACAGTCGTCATTATTACACATGTATTTGTTTTTCATTTGTTAACAGCCAGTTTAGGAAAAGCAGACCCTGGCCTGTGGATTATTCATCATCTGTCCATTTTAATTATTTGCTTTTTGTGCTCAATGATTGGCATTTGACAGTGATGCTGCTCAGACTCTGTAATTTGATGAGAATAACAAATAATGAGTAACCACATGTTAACCAGGCAGATAAAGGTGCTGGTGTTAAGACAGACATTCTTCAAACATCCGTGCAAACAGCAATTGAGGTCACAGAAAGGTTTTCAAGCAAAGCAGAGATGAACTAAACAGCCTGAGTTGAACCAGGCCGAGAGTTGCTCTGCTTAGCATCCTTGGTTTTGATCAACATTTGCAGCTGTTTATTAGTATGTTAATTTGTTTATTTGTTTGTTTATTTATTTTTAACTGACTGATCTGTACAAGAGGATCCAGACTTGATTTCTTCCCCTTTCTTTCACATCCTGTAAGCCTGTGATGGCATACTCAGAGATTTGGGTTTACTCAGTTATGTCTCAGAAATGGATTTACAATCCAAAATAAACAGCAAGTTTATATGAATAATATGGGGGTGTGATAAAAGGGTCTTATCAGAGGGATGACTAAGAAGAGGAAGTTTCAGGCTGGGGCAGGAAACTAAAGGGAGAAAACTCAAAACTTGGAGCCTTGGTTATAAATTTGATCTTTCCTACATTTCATGCACTGAGTGTTAGCTATGTGCATGTGAGATTGTATGGGTTTGTAGGATTCATTTAGTTGGCATGGTAAAGATTTTTCTATTGGCCTTGTGATATACAGAGGACATTTATGTAGTCTAAAGATTCAAAAGGTCTAAATCATTTGAAGTGTCAAAATTTGTTTGGGCTTGTTTGCTTTCTCATGTCTCAAATTGGTGTCCTGGATCCACCTTTTGACTTAGCCAGCCCAGAATGTCTGGGTTTATCCTTTAGCTAAGTCACTACAAAATGCATTATTCTTTCTTTTTTTTACTTTTAGTAAAGGAGAGAAATGCTAAAATTATTATTCTATCTAGTGGTTAGAGAAAAGGGTGGTGCTAATGATGAGCACTAATTCCAAAATCTCTTGCTAAAGTAAACTGTAAGTGAAAAATAAAATGAGTGGTTTGGAGAAAGGGTTTATTCTAATGGTTCTATACTGTGACAATGTTTCTTGTCCTTGTGGAAATTATGTAAAATAAACCCATTATTTTTGCCACTGGAACAATATGGCACAAATTCAGGGTTTCTGGATCATGATGGCAAGTTTTAAATTTTCCGCCTCCACTGGACTGATGTTTTGGTTTTTCTTTTTTTAATAAAAAAGAAATTAACAAAAAATAAGGAAAAAAAGCTGTTAGACTATTATCAGGCATGCAGTTAGTGTCTCCAAGGAAGATACAGGGCTTAGTGTCTGACATCTCCTTCAAACTGTGAAGCTGTATTACAGATATTGTTTTTAATAAATTGAGAAATATGTGGGAAGAAATTGCAACGTCTTTCACTCAAACCTTACTTAAAAGTCTCACAAGACTGGTCTGTCCTCTTTCATGCATGCTAGGGCTACAATCTTTCTGTATCTAGATGTCTTCTGGGTGCTAATTCAGGACTCCCAACAATAAGTGATTTTTGTGCTCAGATTTATTGAAATGCTCTTATCTGTACACTATGATGACAGTAAATGAGATGTCAGTATTTTTTGTGCTCAGGGCATTTGGGCTGATTGTTAGGAATTTGTCACACTAAGAGTATTTTCAGCTGACTTGTTGCATTATTAAGTAGGACCCTTGTCATAAAAACAAGCAAATAGCTGAAAGGATGAGGTCACTCATGGTGACCTCAGACCTGCCACTGAGCAAGGATGTAACTTGTTCATTTGAATGTAAAGTGAGAGGATAGAAATCAGGGTTTGGTGTAGATTTTAATTCCTCTCAACACCAAACGTGTATTTCAAACATATTTTTCATATGCATTGTTCACCAAACGCTTGCATTTTTTTCAAGTTAATTTAAGAAAAATACTGACATTCTGAAGTCTCTGTTTTGCTATTTTACCTGAAATTAGGCCAAAGATAAGTGTAATTTCTTTTGTAAACACTTTGCCTACATTTCCTCCTCATTTGGGATGGGATTGGATTTTCCCCCACAGTGCAAGAGGATCTGCCCTGACAGGTGACTTTTCACAGGTCATCTGATAACCTTATCAGCAGAGGCAGAACTTCTGAGCTGGGGCATAAATCCCTCTCTCAGGTGACAAGTCACTGTTCAGCCCAGAGCACAGATTCAGCTTTAATTTTCCTTCTTCCCTCCCTTCTTCCTGCAGCAAGCAGCTCTTGCTTTTGGTTTTGGTTTGGATTTTTCAGGAAATACATGAGCATAACTTGCCTGTTTTAGACATTCCTGCCTGGATTGGAACACCCCAAAAGTGATAAGTGTGCTGAAAAATGCAGTACTGACTGCTAAAAAACAAGTCAGTACTTCCCTATCTGAACAGATGTTCTTGCTCAATAGGCATGTGGTACTTTTCTTCCTGAAACCTGGTTTTCTACAGTTATGTTTATGAGGATTTTATCTATGAGAATAACATACTGTGCTGTTACACCTACATAGGTTTTTTCACCCTGTAGTATTACACTGAAATTCACTATAAAATAGTTTAAATCAATTCTTATGGTGCTTCATGGCACTTCATAGTAGATAAAAAGTTGTTCCTATTGTTTTTATCAATCACATTCTTCTTTTAGTTGACATTGGCTTTTATTTTCTTGTCTTTGGCACTCACAGAGTTTCTTCCCAATATCTATCTGATTAAAATATAGCAGCCCTTCATCATCACTGTCATTTGAATAACTTTTAACACTTAAATAAAATATTTTTTAAAATCTTATATATGAAGTAACATAAAACAAGATTCTCAAAATTCAAACGTTGACTTTTGAGACAATGTCAAAAAAGTAACATCTTGGTGGCACCAAGTACTGAAAAAAAAAAACCTTAAACATGTATTTTGTTTTTAGGCGTTTAAAGAGATTTGAGTTAATTGTTGGATCAGGTTACTGAGTGCTTTCTGCTCTGAGGATTCACAATCTATACTCAGCATCATCATAGAGTAGTTTGATTAACAAAGTAGGTTGCTATTGTACCAAAAATAGTCAATCCCACCTCATACAGGCTGTATTAAATGTATTTGAATAGTCTATGTCAGAACAATTACTTTCTTGATTTCTTAAAATCTTTTGAACAGCCTTAGGGCTGAATAGCATGCAAAACTGGTGTACCTACATTTCTGTATTTGCTGTGTATACCAGTCCCCTAATGACCAGATGAATATAACTGGCCTATATCTGTATCTATGTGTATTTTATATATATATACAACTGCCTCATACTGTAGAACTCTCCTAAAAAAAAAAGGAGAGTTCTCCTAAAACTCTCCTTTCAAAGCTGTGGGTCAGCTTTGAAAATTTCATTAATAACAATACATAAGAACAACGCATGTTCATCGTGTTCTCTGGTTTAGTGTCATTTTTTAAAAATCCCAGCTATAAAAGTAAGCAATCCATGCAAGCACAACTGAACTCAAATACAGCAAACCTGAAAACTTATTATGACCCAGAAAATTAAATTTCACAAATTCTTACTGGGCTAAATGATACTTATACAGTTTTTACTGGATTCAAATGGATATAACTGATAACAATGTACAGCTTGTTTGCACACCACGACATAAAAGGAAATCACTTTTAAATCTTTGAACTGATGCAGTTAATTGCAATAAATTATTTGAAAGAATCACTCTTATTTCCTTCATTTTCATTTAAGTTTAAAAAAAGACATTAACAGTTATATTCACTTCTAAATATGTCCACATCAGGGGTGGGTTTGCTGCAATTTAAACTAATTAATTTCTAAGCCAATTTAGAGCATCACTAATCAAATTCTGTGAGACCAGCTTGATACCAATGTGTGCAATAATACAGAATTCTGCTTACCCTACCTTAAGTTTATTAAGTATTCAGAAAACCACTGGGGGTAAAAACCAGTAGAAACTTGTTTTCTTGCTAACATCAGCAGCAAACAAAGAAGGTACATTTCCAGACTGAGGAAGAGGGAATGACTTTTACAGACATTTTTTCTTATACAGAAATCACACTTTGAAATGTCAATACCCCAGCCAAGTGTTGCCTTTTCAAAGTTAGCTGCAGTGAAGAGCTTAAAAGAAAATCTTTGCCATAATGTTGAAAAGAGTGATGCAACACTAATACCTAGCTAACTTAAATGCTACATGATCAGATTACTCATTGAGATAATTGGCTTTCCTCTAGGTTCACAGGTTGGTTTCTGGGATTCAGAAGGGGGGGATTCTAATTATTCTTTAGCCCAACCTCCTGTGACAAGAACTATACAATTTCAACTTGCAATTTTTCAATCAAATTTGTGACAAGCTCATCCTAAAATGACTGACCGGTAAACTTGCTTTATCATCAGTCTGCCACCATGGAAGGATGAGACATTGGCAGCAAGAGGCTCAGGAAGGACAAAATGCAGTTCTTCTTAACAAGCTGTGAAGGAAGGCACACATCCCACAGTACTTGCTTCAGTAAAGATCAGGAGATTGTTACTTACACGTGGGCTTGGTTCTGACCACACATCCACCTTGATGTGTCTCAGGTTTGATAGGGTTTAAGCCTCCTGGATTCTCAGATATTAACTATTCCTTCTGTAACTGAAGGGACAGCATATACACAAGAGTGTATTCCTATGGCCAGAAGCAGTAGTTGCTACTCTTACATGGTAATTTCAAGAAATAGCACCCACAGTGACACATCCAAACACAGTGGGACGTGTGGGCTCCACTATGGCACACTGACTTCTGGCATGTTGAAAGAGCTACTGATACAATCTGGAAGTTAGGTTTTATACTCACAGTTTGGGTGAGGTTTTGAAGAATCCAAAGCCGACTTAGAAATGTAAACAAGAGACAGGTTTTGGAGTTATTAGCACCAGGAACTTGCAATGTGCACTTGTAGGTAAAGTCTTTACACTCAACCATTACTCGATAGGCAAAAAAATAGGTGATGAGTTTTTCAGAGCATGCTCAGATTTGAAAACTTCTAAATAAATCTTCTAACTACGGTGACTAGATACTTGCTGACAGTTCAACCCCCTGTGTTTCTGAAAATCTTGGGTCTGGTTCTTGTACTGTGTTTTTACTTAAAGATTTGTTTACATAGATGTGTCTGTATTTGGTTAGCACAACTCCACATTTAAAAAAATATTGCCCATTTTGTTTTATTAACATTATTGCCAAGGGGAAAAGATGCAAATTCTGGAACTCAAGAGTGCTGCAGCAACACATAACAAAGTGTTACATCAAAGTGCCAGTGAAGTTGCTTCCTGGAAAAAATATAGGAAAAGAATCTGATTTTATTAAACTGAATATTATTACATTTATTTACTGTTACACATTCTTGATCAACGTGGGATAAACTACCATATTTCACAATGTTTTCTTTGTTTTCCATAAATGCCTTTTACAAAATTAAAGTACTGATGTTCTGGAAGCTTATTAATTTCTTACTATGATGATTTTATGACATATAAGTTCTGAAATATAAAATATTTTTAATCTATTTTAATCTAAAATTATAAGGTTTCATTTTTTCCATTACTGCTCCAATATGGGGGAAATAAAGTTTTGGTAAAGTGCAGAAAACATTTTAATAGTTTGCTAGATTTAGTTTAAGCAATAGATCAAGCAGTGTTTCCCCAATTTTCTCAGAAAAAAAGTGCTTTACCTGTGAAAAGATGATAAATAATTCACATGCTGACTAAAAAAGATCACTTTGCTGTACTGTTTTTTTTTTTCCTTCATCGTGTTTCACTGCATGTAGAAGTTGAGTATCTTCTGTATCAGAGGCCTTCTACCATGACTGTACTAAAGCATTTGAATCTTCAAATCTAGAGGAGAGATTCTGTCCTGAACAGACTCACATCCTTATCCTTGAGTTCTTGATGGTGTTTTTCCAGATGCTTTGTTTTTAGCCAGAGGTTAGGGGCAAGGCCAAAACTGCTTCTCTTCTGATTTCTCTCAGCCTGACTAGGTATATGTGATATATACCTGAGTGCATATAGCTATAAATAGAGCCAAGTGCTAATTGCTTGACACCAGTAAAGTTCACAAGTTTTGAGAGTTAAATATTGAAAGCCATCAGCAATCCACTCTGGGTAATAATTCTCAGGTAATGTGAAATCTTTTTTCCAGAGATTCAGTTGCTTATAGACTCCTGACTTGTGGGCCACAAATTGAATTGCTTAAGTTGTGTGCTGTTAATGTACTGGTCATTTTTATAGAGAGAGAAGTTCAGCAGTGGCTGTGTAGTGCAGGGAGTAAATTGGGTCTCCTAGGAAGCCTACATGCCCTGAATCTTGTCTTTGCATCCATAATTTCTGATAATATCCTAGTGATAAACTTCATTTAGCAGACACCTTTGGCTGTCTCACCTGTACTTTGCACAATAATTCAGCTTCCCTGGGATAGCAATTAAGCTTCTGACTGGCATCAGCAGCTTCCAGCAGAAGAAATTAAAGGGAGAAAAAAATCTGCTGGAGAAATATTCACCTGTCATCCACTGGGTATGCAGATTTTCCAGCTCAATTCATTTGAAATGCAGGATGAGCCATATTTAGTCTCACCTTCAGGAGATCCTTCACTGTATCCAGCTGGGAAGCTGGAGGCACCCTACTAGCAAACAAAAATGTCCAGACTGATGAAAAGGTCACCAGCAATGGCTTTAAACCTCCATGTACATGGGATATTAAGTCTGTGGTGCTATTGTATGCCATAAAAACAATTTAAATACTTCATATAAATTTCTGTAGAATTTTAGTTACATGTTTTGCCTGTTTCCTAAGCCAGCGGAGCTTAGGCTTTCATCAAATAAGGTATCAGCTTGGCAGTGAGGGAGGTCTGGAAAAAGCATGGCCTTGGCAGAATTCCTGATGGTGTGGTATCTAGATTTCAGTAGTTCTCATTTGGCATAATGACATCTATAAATCACTGTGGTATTATTCCCTCGGGCAGTTTAAAACTTCTTATAAAAATCTTTGCTTCAGTTTTGTAATAGTAAATCCCTACATCCTGAAACCATCTGCTTAGCTGTTTATGGATTCAGAAGATGCTCTGTTTTCATACCAATTTTTTGCGTGCAAAAATAACAATGCAGGTTCTGAAACCCTACTTTCAAGCATTCCCTCCAAATCTCAAAAAAATAAGGAAATAAGCATATGGTTTGAGTCTAACAAGCCAAATCAAGCCCTGCACCTCTAAACCCAGAGGCTGCAGTACGGAAGCTTAGGTCTGCTGAGATCTGCCTATATCCGTGTTTTGTGGCAGTTGTGTGAGGTGCAAGGGCACCACTGTTAACACACCCATTTAACAGACTGTAAATCAGAAGACTGAGGTCCATCTGTGCAGCATGGAAGAACTCCTGCTTTTTATCCTCATACTTAGTTGTATACAAGTTAAAATCATTGACTTATAGAATGGTTTGGGTTGAAAGCGATCTTAAAGATCGCCTCGTTCCAATCCCCACGCCATTCTACAGGGACACCACCCACTACAGCCGGTTACTCAGGGTCCCCATCCCACCTGGCCTTGAGCACTTCAGGGCTGGCACATCCATAAGTTCTCCAGTGCCTCAGCACCCTTTGAGTAAATTTCTCCTCAGCATCTAATTTAATCCTGCCCTCTTCCAGTTTAAAACCACTGTCCTTGTCCTGTCACTCTCTGCTCATATAAAAGTCCCTCTCCCTCCCTTCTTAAGATACAGGAAGGTCAAAGTGAGGCGTTTGTGGAGCCTTCTCCTGCCTACACATGCCCAGCCCTCTGAGCCTATCTTCACAGGAGAAATGCTTCAACCAATTGATCATCTTCATGTCCCTCCTCTGGACCCACTCCAACAGGTCCACATCTTTCTTGTGCTGAGAAAGTTGTGTTCTTTGTCATTCCTTTCAAACTGTGGAGTTCATGCTTTTTCTCAGAAGAAACACTATTATGTTACTTAATTTTAAATTTGCACGTTCATTTATTCTTGTTAATCAAATTTATGTAAGACTGCCAAGTTAGAAAGATATTACTGATGTGTCTCATCACTTGAACTGTTCAAAGCACTGCATTAATTTGATCCTTCACAAATATTAATCTGCCTTGGGGTTCTCCTGAGCACCCATTCACTCAGTTAAAAATTTGTGTTTGCATGCTGATGTTTGTTCCTGAGGGCTCATCTCCCCTAGTGAGCATGTTTAAACAACTGAAGTACTCTTACAATGAAACATTCAGATTCAAGCCTTTATTATTATGCAATCTGGGATTATTTTTTTTATCATTAGACTTCCTTCTGAACTGGGTGGTTGACACTCTCTGTTCCAAATTCCTGTCCCATGAGCTAGTTGTTTGGAAATACTGGCTAGGAAGAAAAAAAACGTGTTTTGTTTTGTTTTTTTTTAATCTGGAGAAAGTGTTTTTTTCACTAGGTATTTGGGATTAAACTGTAACCTGAAGGCAGTCCACAGAAATAGGGTAAAGATCAAAAGGAAAAGGAGAGCATAGCTTGGAGGGCTGGTGCACTGGAAACAGCAAGCCTGATTCGAAGTGCTTTGGCTGTCTGAGGATTCTTGTGCATGACTTAACAAGTTTCTGGATTAAACCTCACATATGCCCTAGGAGAGGAATGTGTACCTGCTTTAGCAGCATGTGCTCTTTGGAAAAAACTGTGGAAACTACTTTATGTTGTGTCAAACTGAGGGTTCTTTTACTGTTCAGAACAAGAGATTTCTGATTAACTCCATATCTAAACAATTTTAATGATTCACGAGACTACTTTGACTTGACTCTCCAGTCAGATCAGTTTCCGTACAGAACTTCACTCCTTGATCTGTGTCCAAGAACATATTTATCAGGGAATTTATACAGCCCTTTAAATTCACTTCCTTAGTGAATTAAACTACCTTTCACAGTTTCCTGTGTGTGAAGTGAGGATTTCTCCAAATTTTTCACGTGTCCTGTGATCCCGTAGTGTTCTCCCTGTGAGTCCTCCTGCCGGGCACTCTCTGCCGCGGGAGAGCTGGAGCGGTGAGTTTCCTCCTTTGTCCGCAGGGACAAAACGCCGCATGGATGTGCTCTCCCTGCATGGACTGAATGCTCAGGCATTCAGCGTTTTGACAATTCTCCTGGGGAGGACTCGTTTCTTTTTCCGAGCAGCTTAGCATTCAAAACACCGTGGCCACTTGAAGAGCCAGCAGATGCTTCAGGTTGCCCTGACACGGGTTGCCAGGTTCTGGAGCGCGCACGAAGAAGAGCTGTGGCACCGAGAGCCTTTCATTGTCGTGCCTCAGCGGCTCGGAGGGCTCGGCCAGCTCCGGCATGGAGAGCAGCTGCCTCCGACAGCGGCGGCGGCCCCGGCATTGTTTTGGTGTCGTTTCTGCAGAGGAGCGGCTGGAGCTTACATCATTTCCAGTAATGAAGTGCCTGGGGTTCTTTTATGACTTGCACACATTGCGTCTCTGGTGCTGTACAGAATGTGCTGCGTGACTCCAGGAAACCGAGGATTTGTTTTGACTTGCTTAAAGAACGTTTTGCTATTTCTCTTTACGATTTCACCGTATGACTTGTCGATTCTCTCAGACTTAATTAGCTGAGTGCAAACATCTTTCACTGCGGTGTGGATTATACTCCTCATTGAGTACATTTACCAACAGAATGAAAGACAACTTAATCAGGCGATTCTGTATTTGTACTGCTGTGTCCAGAGAGCATGGTAGCTGTCAACAGACAGTTGCTATTGACTTTCTTTCTAGTGCAGGATGCCCAGTGATGTGGGGACCCGTCTTGTTAAGGCTTGCTCTTTGGTTCTGATGCTCTCTCTTCTACTTAAGATGCCTTTTCAAGTGTGTTTCATTATTGTTTCCCTCTCTGCCATGTAAGAAAAATGATACTTATGTGCCGTGCTGGGAGGTACTGGAGGTTATGGTGTGTCCCCAGAAGTTCCCCAGTGACCTTTCCTAGCGTATTTTAAATGGTACAATTTATACTTTCCTGTGTTGCAAAGTAGCGTTGCTCATGAACCTCTGTTAGACGAGTTTGGCACCAGCTTCCCAAGCATAATCTGGATACATGCGTGTGAGTGTGCATTTGCTTTGAATTCCTCTGTGCTGAATTGCAGTTTGCGTTTCCACAACTCAGAGAATATTCTCCTGACCATGAACCACCCAGAGTGTATCTGGGGTATCCTGACTCAAGCTGCAGCCTCCATAATTCTCCCTGTGTCCTGGAGTACATGACTGTGCTGCAGCAACAGCAGCTGATTTGCCTGCATGTGCTGTCACAACAAATGCTTTTTGACAGCATCAAAACCAGTGAAAAACAGGACAACATTTATAATCCCCTTTGTAAAACTGTCATCCTTTCTGTTAGTTCCAGATATTGACCTTGTCTTGAGCACTTTATAAAACACATTTAACCCTATTAACTATTCACTTCCTCAGAGTTAAAATTTGACAAGTCCATTTTTAGCCATCTCTTCTCACAGAGATGCCGTGGTTTCAGTTTGATTCTTCAGAGGTGAATCATAGTTTCAAAGCCCTCATTACCTGAAACACTCTTTTTTTCCATTAGCATTCAACATGTTTAACATGGGTTCAGACATGTTATCAGAAACTTATACTAGAGTCCTTTAAAAAAATCCCATGTGATTTCATGCCCTGGAAACACCTTTTACACTGTAACTATTCCTACAGCTATGGGGGGGATATGAGGCATATGGATGTGAGCTAGTCAAATTAATACCATAATGGCTTCTGGCTCGACAAGCAAATAGAGTGCAAACAGAGAGAAGAACAGCTGTAGTAGTGTTACCTTTTATGTGGGTGGCATAGACGTCTGCCAATTAAAATGATCTGATGAATCATTTCTTGCCATATGATTACTGTTAATAAGAATTTATGTTAACAAGTTTGTGTCTGAACTTTGCACAGGTTCATGCCTGCATTTATTTTGTTAAAAAATAGAGCATGTCGTGGTTGTTTTTTGTTCTTAATGGACTTTCTTTCCTCCCTTGATAGCATTCCAGGACTTCAGTAATGCAGAGCTGCCAACTATCCCTTAAAGGGAGATGTTTTAATCTCTATGTAGTGCTTTCTGTATGTAATTCTGTGTATACAAAACCAGAGTTTTAACCTGAGAACCTCAAGCTAAGCTTATGACTCCACATAGCAGCACTTACAAAGAGAGCATGGTCTTCAAAATACGAACTTCTATTTAATTTTTTGTTATTGCAAACATTTATACTCACAGTCTACCACTGACTGACAGGTTGTAGCCACTGACTTCATTACACTACCTCCCTGTGTGTAAAACCAAGAGATTTTTTTTCTCCAGAGCTGATGTTATACTTATGGTGAAAAATTAGGCATGGCAAAATGTTCTTTTAAATATGTCCTCATCAACTTACAAAGCATTTCAAAGAATTTGAGAAGTCTGTACAACAAGTGAGACATTGTATAGAAAGAAATGTGCAAGTCCAAGCATGGTGAGTGGTAACAAACTTTGTTAAAGGATGATTTGAGAATCTCTCTCTCATCAGAAAAATGTGGTTTGAAATTCTGCAAATAGTAGGACAGAGTAGAGAGACAAAGAGCAATTGCAATAAAACTGCTTGAAGTACAGTTTAACTGGGGTAAGTGGTTGGAGACTTACCATCCTTGTGAATCTTGTTTGGGAACCATAAGCCGAACACAGGTTTTGGTGGAAGGACTTGTTCCCATGGGACTTAAAACAGTTAGTAGAAAATATATTGAGGAAAACAATCCTAAAAAGACTAAGAAGGAACTTGGCAAATAGATACTTTCTCTCCCGATGTGCCCTACTAGCAATTCTACCACTCACATAGGACGAATAGAAGACAATGATAAGCAAGGCACTTAGATTGACTTTTGGGGGCTCTTTGGCTATCACCTCTGCTCTGTCCATGCTTACTGATGCTGTGATGTCACATTTGCATCCCTTTTCCCTGCAGCATCAATAAAACAAGAATTCTGCAATGTTTTTTCCAGTGTCATCCTGCATTACCACCTACAAGAAGACACCACCTCCCGTCCCACCGCGAACCACCACCAAACCCTTTATTTCCATCACAGCCCAGAGCAGCACCGAGTCTGCCCAAGATGCATACATGGATGGGCATGGACAGAGGGGAGATATCATCAGTCAGTCTGGACTTAGCAACTCCACGGAAAGCCTGGACAGTATGAAGGCACTGACAGCTGCTATTGAAGCTGCCAATGCGCAGATCCATGGCCCTGCAAGCCAGCATGTAGGGAACAATACTGCCACTGTCACCACCACCACAACCATTGCCACTGTTGCAGTAGAAGATAGGAAGAAGGACCACTTCAAGAAAAACAGATGCTTATCTATTGGAATACAGGTACAGTACATTTCATGGATTATATGCTTGCCATTGTTTTGGATTCCTACATCTGTTTTACTGCTCATTATACAATGTTTTGTGTGTTTTTCTTCTTGTCCTGACAGGTACCTATGTAGAACTTGCATCAGCATAATCATTCTGCATGGTACTAATGATGTTTTCCTAATTTATCATAAATACATCAGATGCAAGGATTTGTTTGAGTCTCTGTGCTGCTTGTTATTCAGCTCTGTTAAATTACACACATGAGCACTAATCTATGAATCACAACACAGCGGGGGTCGGAAAGGCATGAATTAAATCATTGAAAGGGAATGTGTAAAACAATGATTTACATTACACTATCACCAAAAAAATATTTTCATCCAGCCTCACTGAATTAATTGTCGCTGCTTATTCATGCATTTCATAATGACTGCTAGCCACTTGAATGAGACAGCATTGTTCTTATCTCAGCCTCAAGAGCAGAAGATAAGTTCCTTCTGATTTGCCCTTGTTAAAGAAAATTACATTTTCTTACCTCTAGTGGAATGAAACAAGAAGACTAACCCTGCCAAAGTTCATTCCTGTTTATAGAAAGGACAAGAGTAAATAAACTAGATTCATGTAATCTGCTTTCTTAATTAATCTTTCGCACCCTCCAACTTTCCCCCCCAAAAATATGTGCATAGGACTCCTGACCATCTGCTTGCAGGACTAGCTTTTGTAACAAAATACTTGAACTTAAAATCAACTGAGAATCAACACAGGTTTTGACAGGAGGTGATTCTCCAGCAGGCTTATCGGCCTTCACAAGAACAACTTTCTTTTTCTTTTTTTTTTCTTTTTTTTTTTTTTTCAGAAGGTGGTTGTAAGCACAGCACTATGTGCCTGCACAGGCTTATCTGATTAGTAAAGTCTAAGAATTTACCATGAAATCTCATGTCAGCCTGATGAGATAGATGAGAGATGCTGTGCTGAAGTATGCTATTCCAGGGGTAGCTGCTAGAGAAGCTGTCGCTTTTCTCTCACTTCTTCTTGGAAGAGAAATAGTAACTATTGTCTGTGGGTTCAGTTCACTGCCCTTGTTGCAGACTTTTACTGCTTCATAGCTTCTTTTTTTGGATATATTCTGAAAGAAGAGCTGATGTTCAGTGTTAAACAAAGGAGAAAGGTCCAGGTGGGACAGGGATAGAGGAAAACTCCTCTGTTACGTTTTCCCATTCCCAGCCAAGCCTAAGATGCCATTGTAATCCCTTATCTCACCAATCCAAGAAACCAAAACTCCTTAGCAAAGACCCTGCGAAATAATGGGTACAAGGAAATAATTTCCATGTTTGCAGAAGCCAAAATGAACAACGATAATGTGAATCATAGTTCTTAAGAGATCATCTCCCTGCTATCTCTTCTTAAGGTAGTGTTGCTAATAGCAAGGGCTGTTTTTGAAAGGTGTAGAGGCCTCAGTTTCTGAGATCTGAGGAAAAGAGAGCTCCAAATGCTCTTCAATCCTTTGACAATCTCCCCCTTAATCTTTGAAGTTTACAGATGACCAGTATAATCACATTAAATAATAATGAAATCTGGGGATGGTACGTGAGGGTGTGCCAAGGCAGGATTTGTGTACAAACCAGTGAAGATGTGCTACAAACCACCTGAAGCTGGGATGACATGAAGTGAAACCTGCAGCAGTGGTACAGCCTTACAGGCTTCCTGCCTGTGCATGGTGCCACCCTCACAGCTGTGCACATCAATGGGATTTTTAGAGTCAGACAGGCTTCACAGATAAAGGAAACTTAACTTCACCAATCTGCTGTCTGATCCATTTTGCAGCATCATTGCACAAGCAGTCATGCTGGTGCAGCTGAAGGGGTAGTGTGGGAGTAGAAATACCATTAAGATAGGTGTTGAGGCCAGAAATTACTTCTCTTACAAACAACTGCCCTAAAGGAGGTAAGAACACTGTCAGTCCTCTGGCAGTATAGAGTCAGTCTCTCTCCACTGAGTAAAGGGAGCCTGAGTTCAGACTAAGCCTACCTTAATGATAGTTCAGCCCATCTCTTTAGAGCAGATCAAGCTGCATTAGCCACAGGTATATTCCTGGTTTTCTTCCTCCTCTGCCCAATAAACCCAGCATGCACTTCTGATGAACCTCCATGTGTGTCCTCTACACCCGTCAGTCACTCTTAGGACACTGCAAGCCTTTGCTGTAAATCTGCTAAGCAAACAAGCAAAGCAAAGAAAAGCTATTCCATCAAAAGGTTGCTTCAGTCTGTCAGTTATGGGATTTAAGGTGTATTTATCTCCCCAGAACCTCCAGTATCAAGGAAGTACCTCACCTCACAGAACAGTTTCTGTAATTCCCATCCCTCACTGAGCACTATTCCTGCACAGTTTACTCAAATGGCTCTTAACCAGAAGTTGCTGGTGCAACAGCCACTGCAGCTGGATATTTTGCACACCCATGGTCAGTTTGAGGCTACAGGTCACTTCATGACACTGCTATGGCCCAAAAATTCTGTCTGCTGGAAGATGTCTTTCTTGTATGACTACCCATATTATGTATAGGACTGGGAATTAACAACTACACTGATCGGACACAGAATATTGTGATTTTGTTCAAAGACACATCTGTGGTTAAATTTTAACTTTATACCATTGGCACAGATCTCCTCATGGAGCTGGAGATGTGATATCAAGTTCCAGCTCCAAACTCGGGTTTGCAAGATGAAGCAGTAAAGAAAATGAATCCAAGACTCATATCTGCTTTCTTTAAATCTTTTCTCTGCAGTGCTCTGATTTGAGACAGTAACATTTAAACAAAATAGACACATGATCTTGATATGAGTTCACATATGCATGCACATAGAGATAGAAGGAAAACCAAACAAATGGTGAGGCCCAATACCTGGAATTACAGCTGCCCGGAGAGATGTGCTCTGACAAATTTGAGCATCCAGCCTCCAGAAAATACTGGATAAAATCCATGTTGCAGACTGAATATTGTCTTACCAGAAATGCTTTATAGATTAATAATGAATATTCACTAATAACATCAGAAATGAGCATACCACGGAGAAACTGACTAGATAAAGGAACTCATGGTACAAGCTCTTTGTGCAGACAATTAGTAGTTAAGGTGCGTACAAACTGCAAGTAGCCAGGTGATATCTCTGCTAAAATACATTCTAATTACCTGTCATGTTTTGGTTTTTTTAAGGTTGATGGTGCAGAAGAATCCACCATACCAGGTGACAATAAAGTAACCAGTAAGTTCCAGTCCATAGGAGTTCAAGTAGAGGAGGAGAAGTGGTGAGTAAAAGTTAACATTGTTTTTCTAAAGTAAATAATTATGCCACAACTAATTTTTAAGAGCTCTAGTTCCTGCACACATGACCACATAAACCTGCTTCCTGGATGAATTGTTAGATCACCCAGCTGAAAAGCTGAGTCTTAAAAACTTTGCAACTCTTGTTTTTCAGAGAGGATTTTTCATGACCAGTGAGAGAAATGGAAGAGAAGTACCACAAATTTTGAGGGCTCATATATTTTTAATAATCTCCTTTTCCCCAGAAAATCTGCCTAAACAGTGGACAGTGTTGCAGCTTGAGTATTAGTCTTGGGATGGCTGCAGCAGCATAGAACTGCTGAGGAAAAGTTTACCTTGCTTTTCAGCAGAATAATTTCAGCCACATGTTGCAGCACAGTGGCAGAGCCAAACTGAATGCTTTTACTCAGGTATCTCACCCAGACATCTCTGCATTACAATTGCTCCCTTGCAAAAAAATTGTTGAGGTTACAAAGCAAGCCTGTAAAACTCTGTTCTCCCTACAATCTGCAGTGTATCCTGAGTTAGTAAACAAATACCCTCCAAGAAAAAAAATTTGAAAGAAAAAATAAACTAGAGCAGCTGTCTTTAAGGGTTAGGTTTCTTTCTGATGACAGATTTGCAGTTACATTGCAGGGCAGCATAGCTGTGTGCAGCACTAGGGAGGTGCATAAAATTTTTGAGTGCTTGACCACAACTGCAAATCTATTTCCTTCCCAAAACTGGACTCAGTGGCTGAAGGAGAGCCAGACTCTCTCCTTGCCTCTGAGTGTGCAGACCTGTCCAGTGTTGCTATGACTCCAAGCACCCATACAAGTCCTGCTTCTCTTTTCTCAGGCCGCCTGTGACTTTTGGATGCTGGAGCCACTTTCTTGATAACTCTCAGTACCCTCCTGTGTCATAGGCAGAGCCTCAGTGCAGTATGACTTGTCAGTGAGGGAAGTTGTCCTTGTAATTTCTCCCGAGAAAACCTGGGTGCAGCAAATCTGAGCTGATAAAATTCAGGCCCTCTCCCCTTCTCTGGCCTGCTGACTGCAGGAGCCGGTGGAGATGTCCATTTTCACACCGTTTTTTTCCTACATCTGCTAAAAATACTCAAAAATAGCAGATTTATCTACTCCCTTTTCAATTCAACCAAATCTCTCTGTAAAGTAGCAGAGCATTTTCCTGTGGTTTTAAAAGGCTAAAGTGATTTCAGCAAAAAGAAATGTGATTTTGCAATGACCCTGCTAGGCTGTTACCAAGTTCCTCATTAACCTGCTAAAACATCTCTTGCTGGCAGACATTTCTTTATGTGTTAGACCTTAGCCCCATTTACTATCAACTCTTGCAGCACTAGATAAATGAGCACATTAGAATGGATGCTGAAGGACCATTTCACTTCAGCCTGGGCACAAAGGAAATAACTACCCCAAAAGCAGAACCCTCCCCCTCCCCGCAAAGAAAGAAAGAAAGAAATAAAGAAAGGAAAGAAAGAAAGAAAATAAAGAAAGAAATGGCTATTTGTAAATACCTTACTTCCAAAGTCCCCTTTCCACTGCAGTTTTTATTGCTCCAGAGAAAAAGGTAAGATTTGCCTGTGAGAGTCTGCCCTGAGAAAGCAGTATTTCTGCATTACTTACTGACAGCTGTGTTTGGGGGTTTCCTTGCTGATAAAGTTGATGTTGCTGCTGTTTGGAGCAGACGGGCAAGCAGCAATCTATCATGGACTTTCAGAAGTGAACTGGCTGATAAAGGACAGCCCCTAATCCTTAGAAAATGAGTGCACTCAAGACACAAAGGGTTTATCATCGCAGTTAGGCACTCATATTCTTTTTCTGTACCACAGCAGAGCACAATGTATTGATTATCTGTTACAGGAATAGAATTGTAAATACAGTACATTCTTCACTGTCCCTGCACCATAACATCTGCAAAGCCTAAGAAAAGCCCTTTTTAGCTGAATCTTTGAGAAATTAATGTTCTTAAAAATACTCTAGGCTTCAGAAATACTAAATAAATGTAAAATGAGAAGAATGACACAGCAGGAAGGATAAATAGAGTAAATTGATCATGTTTTCTTGACAGTCTAAGCTATTAATTACACTGTTGCAAAACAAGAAAGCTCTTTGCCTAATGCATCAAAAGCCTACCACAACTTTAAGTCTTCTTCTTGGCTTCCTGCTCCCTTCTTCCCCTTTCCCTCACCTCATATGATTGACATTCTCACGTTAGGGAGTCTTACCTCTTCCATGTCCTTTTAAATATTCCTTCTTCTGTGTTTGGACTGGGTAAGCAAAACATTTTGCCTCAATTTTTTGATCTAAGTAATTAAAAAACAGAGCATCTTCACAGGACAGCTCTCTCTCTTCAGTCTTCCATCTTCTCTCAGACCTTCCCCTGGCCCTTCACTTTCTGTATTGTGGGCCTCCTGCCAAGACTGCTTCAAGCCATCTCCTCCTCCTGCACTGCTCAAAGGACAAATGTACTTCCTGCTACCTGACCACATTACAGCTGGATCCACTGCTGCTATTTATCTTATCCTCAGTTCTTTGTGCTGCCAGTTCTCAATACTATTTTTCATACCCATTCCCTACCTGCAGCTCTGTGATTTCTAGCATTTGTAGAGTAACTCTGCCCAGGCTTTCTCTTGGAGAGAACTTGGTACGCGTTTCTTTCATCCTCACGATCTTACTGCTGTTAATCTTTATCTCTCACCTGATCTTCCCCATGATGCTGACAAAACCCTAACCAAAATGTTCTTCTGTTTTTCCTTCCAGGGTAGTTTTGAAAAGTGTACCTAGTGAAACTCATCCATGCAATCTCAGGGCACTCCAATTCCTGTCCATTTCTGTTTGTACTTTCTTCCTACCTGTAACTTCTTCTTGACCTCAAGGGACCACCCTCCTCATTTACTGAAGATAATTGAATTTTTAGAAGTCAACCAGTTCTACTGAAGCAGAAAAAAAAGGAAATCATGTATTCTGCCAAAAACAATTAGCATGCATTCTTCGTGAACAAGGGATTTTCAGTCCCATAGCTCTGTAATCAGTTTTAGTCTCCCTTGCAATTTATCTGCCTGCCCCAAGATCTCTTCCTATTACATTCTCAGCTCCAGAATTGTCTCACTCATTGTTCTAGATGTACCATCCACTGGTAATTGTACCTGATTTGCCATCACAAGAATTTTTGAATACTGAAACAATGGTAGTTTCTGGAGTGAGAACACTGCCATAGGAGACTGCAGTAGACAGATGGTCCTTCTCCCTCTTCTCTGGTTTCTGGGGCACCAAGGAAGGATAAAGAAAGGAAAGATACACCATGAGATATTGATACACAAAGTATGTCCTACCATGGCCCTCCTCCTGATATGGTATAAAGTGGAATCATTAGAAATAACGATATGGTAACATCAAGCAAACAGTCAAACAAAAACCCTGTGATGTCTCTTCCAGGAAAAAAATACAGATCCTCACATCTGTGGATTTTGTTATTGTATAAACTCATATTTTTCTGGTTTTTTTCCTGTAGGTTTTTGGGTTTGGTTACTTGCCATCCAATAAAAAATACTCAGGTTTTAGTAATTTCCCTATCCAATAGGCCAGTCCTACAGTCCAACTCAAATTTCTCAACACTGTTTAGAACTTTCAAGTCTGTATTTTGGGTAAGCTAAGGAGGAAGTACATGATGTGACATTTGGGGGATGTCCTGTCAAGGGCTAAGAGTTGGACTTGATAATCCTTTTGGGTCCCTTCCAACTCAGAATATTCTGTGATTCTGTGAACTACTTGCATGGCTTCTCCCAGCAGCATCTTCTGGCTATCTATGTTCTCCATGGTGGAAGCCATTGCAGTGAGAAATTCTTGAAGGTCGTAGGTGTCCCATCCCTGGAAACATTCAAGGTTAGGCTGAACAGGGCTTGGAGCAGCCTGATCTAGTTGAAGATGTCCCTGTTTATTGCAGGGAGGTTGGACTAGATGACCTTTTAAATGTCCCTTGCAACCCACACCAGTTCCTCTGGCCATTCCCACCCCGGTGGGACTCATTCCCCACATCCTCTCCCACCCTGTGCATGCTTGGAGGACGAATTGCTGCTCTGCTCAGCAAAAGGCAAAGCAGGCCCTGGCTCTGACAGGGCCAATCTCCTTCCCTGGCCACAGCTGCCTGTGAGCCGAGGGAACACTTACAGCCTTGGTGGCTCCCAGCCAGCTGGGGGGCTGCTGCAAGCCTGGCCTCGGCAGAATTGGCCTTAAATTTCTGATCACACCCTGCTGGTTGGCAATAGCCTCCGTGCCCCAGACCGAGCCCTGGAGGGAGGCTGAGCGCTCCAGCCAGCATCTCTGCTCTGCAATGCAAAGGCCAAGAGCTGGTAAAAAAACAATAAACAAACCAACCAGCTTAAAACAATGTGATGAACAAAGAAGAGCTGCTGCAAGGGATGGGGTTGGAGCAGGAATATTGTTCCTGCCTTTAGAAACACAGTACCATGTCTGCTAACTCCTTCTGCAGTTTGTTTTGTTCTGCTGACAGCAGCTGCAACCTTAGCAGAGAAGGCCACCACCAAGAAGGAGGACAGACAGTGGGTAAAGTAAGGCTGAGTTTAACCTAAATTTCTGTGAGATTGACCATGCATCAGTTGGTTTGAAATCCAGATCTTTTCTTTTACCTAAGTTGAATTGCAAACATATTTTGCAAAAGAAAGACAAATACTTAGAAGCTGTGGGTTGAATGCCAACAAGTGACCGTGTTGTTGTTCAAAACACATCATTCTGTTGTTCTCCATACTGGTTTATCCAGTCTGAGGTTTCATGGCTTTCTGCACCCTAGGCCAGATAGCTGCTGCAGTTCTCTGAAGCTGTAATTATTACACCTTGTGCCTGCAGGGCACAACTGAGTACAAATGCCTGAAAGCAGAAGAAGCAAACCTCTGTTTTGAACTTTTCTGGTTTTTTTAAGGTAGATTTGTAAATGTTTTATATGGTAGAAGTAGCAAAAACTTTAGCTTCAACAGCTCTCCTCTAGTATGGAATTTTAACTGAGAGCAAAACAAAAAAGACTCATGTGGGACACAAATGGTATTTTGTAAGAGTAAAACATCCTGGAAGTGATCGTGGAAGCTGTCACAGACTAAAATTACCATCTATTAGGCATTTTTTATAGATGAGTTAGAGGCAGGCAGATAGTAAGTGCCTTCCTGCATATCCTTTTTATTCAAAATACATTTCTTTGGAAGTATTTTTTTAATTTTGAGCTGATGCTATATTCTATTGCCAAGTTGTTTTTCTTTTGAAGACAGATAAGTTGCATAATCCAGTGCCAAGAAGCTGTCATGCAAACCTGTAGCATAGTATTATATAGATAAAACAAAGGCAAAAAAAAGTAGGTCAATCTATTTTGTTTGTTAAGCAGAGTCTGGGCTTGGTTGTACTAGCTCATACTGAACCCAGTAAGAGTACACTCCTGAAAGACTTGAAGTGTAGAGCCTCCAGAAATACGTCCTCCTGTCAGGCAGACTTTGGTGCTTTCACACTTGGGTTTTGGTGTGCTCTGAAAAGCCAGGGTGTTAACTGAAAACACAAGTGGTCATCTGAAACAGAAGAGTGTCAGAGTCTAGGGCACTGGAGAAAGCAGAAGGTGGCTGTGACATGTGGTAGGGACATGGAGAAGAGCAAGCCTGGACTAAGGCATTTGCTTTTCTCACCAGTGCTATGGAAGATGTGGAATTGTACACTATGTACTAATGCTGTGGCTCTCAGTGAACCCTGTCTAAATGACTAAAAATAAATCCTCAGTCAGCATGTGCCTGTGTGGGCACGCATGTTTTTGTGTGTGTGTTTGTCTGTGTGTGTGTTTGTGTATTTCAGTGCAGATGAGAGACTTGTCAGGTTGGTGGTCAAATTAAAGCAATTTCTAAAAAAACTAACATGGATTAGACCAATAGGTTTTCACTGTAATGTCAGCCTAATGCTAGTGTCTTTCTAATCACTAATACTACTAGTATGACAGCTTTTCTCTGCCAGGGGCCCAGAGCAGATAGTTAGGAAAAGTATAAAGAAGTGTGTGTAAAGTGTGTGAACTAAGCACTTTTCCCACTAGACATTCCCAATTTAGTATTCTGTTGTTCAGGGACTTCCTAAGCCAAATATGAAATGTGTAATAGCTCTTCCTGTGGATTTGATCAAGTTCTCTTTGAACCTATTTTTACCTTTGCTTTTTTTCAGGATTCTGTGGCAATTTAATTACACATTGTGTGAAGAAGTACTTCCTTTTGCTAGATGTAGATCTTTAGACCTCTAAGCCTTGCAACTGGCTGCCCTCCTCCCCCCAGTTATTGCACTTGGATAAATGGTGAAACATCCCCTAGTCGGGACTTCATAGATCTCTCATAGTCTTCCTCAGCAATCTATTTTCTAAACCTTTTCTCCCATGGAGAAACCTTTTCTCCACCTCCCCAGGTACCCTTGTCCTCCCTTTCTAACTTTTTCTGCTGTATCAGTCCGTAACAAAATGCTTTTCTCTGCTTTCCAAAGGATGAATACTACCAAGCTGAGGAATTCTGCACACTCTTTATTTTTCAGTTTGCTTGTGCATATCATGCACAACTACAGGGGCACAACCATGACTTTTGTATCATTTAAAAACATCTGTTTCAAAAGAACGGCAAGCAGCAGGCATTATGTTTAAATGCTTGTGATTATTTTTAAAAATATGCACACAATTAAAGTTTTCCTGGGACTGGTATGGCTGTTTATTTGACCCACCTTCTGCAGAGGAATTGGGTTGTTTTGTTTTTTTTTTATTGGAGGACCTTTCTCAACTCCTGTTTTGCTTTGCTCTATTCAGCCCAGTGCTCCAGACCAATAGCCATTAATTTCCTCTATCAGCAGGACCTATTACAATCCTCCTTGAAGTCTGCTGCAGTCCTCCTGAGCTACCTGGATGCACCAGGTACACAGGACATTCAATTCTCCCCCAGCATCCTTCCATCTGCTCCCTCACCAGCTGCAGACTAAATATGCTTAAAGAAATTTTACTGTCAGTTGTACTTGTCTAATTGGCTATTGCTTTCAGTGGAAAGTGAAATATAAATGAAAGGATGTGAAATGGCACCCAGCATCCAGTTCCACCATCTCTTCAGCATTTTCACTGCTGTTTGAGCACAAAATAAAACCAGAACTGGCAAGAGCAAAACAGCCAAAATATCTCAGGGAAGTGGGTTCTAACACTAGTTACAAGTGTAGTTGTGAGATTGAGAACAAATTGGAGACTAACTACTGGCTGCATGAATGCACAAGCATCCTGGATTTGTAAGAAGAGGAGATGGGGATCTGTCCCTATTCCATTCAAAACTGTTAATTCTGTACCCTAAATATGACTGATTTAAGAAACGTCTATGTTAATTGCTTTATGGTTCTACCTTCTTTTTCTTCATGGGGCAAGACAGCAGTCTACCTCACTTGTTTTCTACTCATGCCTTCCACAATTCACTGCTAATCAAATGGGCTCTCATTACCACCCCTTGCAGCATTAGTTGTCTTTCACTCCTTTGACTTCTCTGTGCTCCTCTGTCAGCCTTTTCATGTCAGAAGCCTCGGACTGCAGAATTTGAGGTGCTGTTTACATAAAGAAAACCCACCCCAACCCAAAGCCCCAAACTTTCTCTCTCCCCTGCTCTTGCCTTGGCCCTCAGGGTTGCTCTCGGCCAGCAGAGGCCCCAGCACAGGAGAACTCTGCAAAGTGAGAGGAAGCTGCCTACAGGAGAGCAGCCCCACAATGAGGGTAACACAGAGAGGCAGAACACTAGCTTTGGTGAAAAAGAGATCATTTTGAAACTGAAGTTTGAATGTGAAAAATAGAATGTTTGGATACTGGCCATGGGCGCTAAAATTGTGAGAGATGGCAGATACATAATTATGAACAGTAATTATGAAGAAGCAATAGAAATACTTATTTGAGTTAAAAGTACTTTTTTTTTTATAAATGGAGTGTATAAGATTACATATCCACTAGATTCATTGGTATTAGTATCTTAGTGATTTCACATGTATGATTTTTAAGTGTGGCTGGTGAGTTTGGATGTGTAACTTCAAAGGGTGTGAGTTTTAAAAATTGAAAGATAAACCACTTTGGAAAATTGGGTCCCTTTAACTTTTCATTAATCAGTAACCTAAAATCCTGAGCTGCTGGCACCGTTAGCTCTCTCTTGGGCTGGCCTCTGGCTTTGTTAAACCACATAACAATTAGAGGTCCTTGTCTCAATAAACAGTGAGCTTGCATGGAAAAAGAGAGATGCTTGTTTGTTTGCTTGTAATGAGAAAAAAAGCTTATGCCGATCATTTCAAGAAAAAAACACTTGGGTGTAGCACTGAGAGGTGTGACTGCCAGTCTTAGGAAGAGTGGCAGAATCTTAGTAAGTCCTTCCATACCAAGTTACCTAGAAAAAACTTTCTTAACATTTTCTGTTTGTGCTCTCCAAAGCTTTCGCAGGTTTACACGATCTAATAGTGTAACAACAGCTGTGCAAGCAGACCTGGATTTCCATGAGAACTTTGAAATAATCGACCCTCAAGAGGACAGTACATGTTCTGGACAAATATCAAGACAGTTTTCCCGAGATGCAAGCACCTCTACCGTTAGCATACAAGGGTCAGGAAACCATTACCATGCATGTGCAGTGGATGATGACTTTGAGACAGATTTTGATCCGTCAATTTTACCTCCTCCTGACCCATGGATTGACTCTATTACTGAAGATCCTCTGGAAGCTGTTCAAAGGTCAGTGTGCCCACGAGATGGCCACTGGTTTCTGAAGCTACTTCAGGCAGAGAGAGATCGTATGGAGGGTTGGTGCCAACAGATGGAGAGAGAAGAGCGTGAAAACAACTTACCTGAGGACAGTAAGTAACCACACACAATAATATTGCAACTGCAAAGAAGTATTTAATATAGGTCAAATTCACTCCAGTGAATTCTGTATTGTGCCCTTTCTTACTTAGCTAATGAAGCTATGGTCGTGACTCTCAAAAGGACTGTATGTTTTTATATAATAATCCTTATTAAAGCTGACAGGGAATGCAAATGCTCGGCACTTCTGAAACTCCACTGGTATTAGCTTTTGGGATTGCATAGTTCAACGGATAATTAGGATTGTGTGGTTAGGGATCTCGTTTCTTAACTCTTCTATTTGAAATCACTTCTCATAACCTTAGAATATAGTTTAACAGATTGTAGTTCCTTTTAATTAAATTCATCTTTCAGTTGCCTTTTCAGATGGTGATTGGCATAAGAGTATTTAGATGTTTCTCCCTACTGAAAGAGATTTCAGTTATGCTTCTAAATTGTTCTCTCTGTCTCTCTTCCCCTCTCCAGCCTCCCTACATCTTCCTTGCAGTTCTCATTTGCTTTGACCATCCCAATAAAACAAACTCTCCATATTGTGTGATAAAAATCCAGACACATGCAAACTACATCTCCGTTGTCCCCACTGTCAGCAATATTATCCTACCTGTAAGGTAATAGCACTGTATGATTAAAAATCATACGTATTACTCAGAAGGGTTGAGGGTTGAGTAGTTCACATCTTATTCATTCACTCTAATTAGGGCAGAGGGGCTGAGCATGTGTTTCCCAGTCCAGAATTTTTTCTCCCAGTAAAAATGGAAGATTTTTTTCCATTTATTTCTCTTACAAGGAACAGTACTATTGCTAGCTGTCCACTTGAGACAGAGGTGAATCTGTGAGCTTATGAACATGCTCCTTGCAAATAAAGTTGTTTCAAATTTTAGAAGTGAGCTTCTGGGAAACACTAACAAGCAGCTGCTTATAGAGAATTCAGTTTTTTATAATTTAGGCACACATAGCCATATTTTCCTGGATAGACAAGTAATATATTTCCAACCCCCAAATTAGCTTCTACCAAAGCCAGGACTACTACTTCAGCTCCAGAATTGCTTTTTAAAAATTTGTTTCTTGCTTCGTCTCAAGAAGAGAGATGTTTGAATTCTTTTGAAATGTAAAGGTTTTGATTTATGAAAGGAAGGAAAATAACACAGAAAAAAAAAATCTTAGAAATGCATAAGCTGTTTCTGCTGGAACTTTCCATTCAACTCAGTGAATGAAAAGGTATGATATAGATAGTCTAAGTTAGATAAAATTGTAAGCAACTGAAAATTGATTTTAATGGCAAGTATACTATAACCTGAATTTTCAGATATGTAAAGGGTTTATATTTCTACAAAATTCATGTTAAATAATAGGCCAACTGATTCTTCTGAAGAAAATAAATGGAAGGTTTTGCTTTAAAAGCAGCTCCAGATTGCCCAAGTTCTAGAATTTTCAAATCTCATTTTTAACCATCAATTTATTCAAAAATCTCTCTGAACATGTATTAGAATAAAAGGGTTTCTGTTGTTTCTGTAGTATGAAGAAATAAACCTCATGAACTATGAGATTTTAGACTGAAAAAGAACTGGGAACACATAAACAGGAAACATAACTTTTATAAGTCATAACTTAAGACTGGACATAAGGAAAACATATTCTGTGATGAGGGTGGTGAGGCACTGGAACAGTGTTGTCCTGGGAAGTTGTGGATGCTTCATCCCTGGAAGAGTTCACGGCCAGGTGGATGAGCTCTGGATAGCCTGGTCTAGTGGAAGGTATCCTTGCCCATGGCAGTGGGGCTGAAACTAGATGACTTTTAAAGGTCCTCTCTAACCCAAACTTCTGTCATTCTGTGAACTGATAATACTGGAAAAACCTATCAATATTTTATTTGTACACCAAGGTAGTTTGTGCACCGATAAAGTAGTAGCAAAAGAACATAAAGTGAATTTTACGAGGCCGATAGATGCAGAAAATGCGTATCTGTACAGATTTTTCTCTCAATGTCTTGGTGTCTCTGATATAAGACAGTTTTAAAGGGCTCTTTGAGCAATCAGTGGGAGGAGTCACTTCTGGGGAAGGTAAAGGAATGGTTAGGCTGGCTATTCCCAACGCCTCCTCACAGCACGCCTGGTGTGTGTCCCAGTGCTTCTTGTGACCACTGGCAGTGGCAGGAGGAGAGGGTCTCCTGGCTTTGGTAGGCAGGTTTGTTTCGGTGTGACGCTGTCAGCTGCTGTGGCACGTGGTTCCCCACGGAGGCTGCGCAGGGCTTTCTGCTGCGCCTCAGCACGTCCCACTCTACCTGGTGCCAAGGAAAAGCATATGGCCGGGGCCACTCTGCCCCCTCAGTAGTGCCAGAAACAAAAGCCTGGTTGTTACAAAACCTGCCCCGAAAAGCCTCTTTTCATACATCTATAAACTTTAAAGGGAGAGAGGAAAGGAGGAGAAGAGGTGTGTTTGCTTTGCTTTCCCTAATGAAACATAACCAGAGCGGGGAATGCATCCTTTGTTTCCAACCTGACATCCCCAGCATGTGCTTGGCCAGATAACAAAACAAGGAGAACGTGTGATGAGCGAGGTTTTCTCGATGCCATGGCAGCTGACAGAGGGCTCATCCCCCCGGCGCTCCCCGTAAAACGATCCGCGCTTCCTTCAGACAATGCGGCCCTTGTGCGGAACAGCTGTCTCGGGGAGACGGCTCGCTGCTGTTTGACAGTAGCTTGTATGTTACATAGATACGTAGGGTATTATCTAGCTGGGAATGAATCTACCAGATGGGACTGAAAGTTTCTAGCTGGGAAATGGAGTCTGCTGCTCCGTATAAAAACAAGCTGTGGTTCAGCGGCTGCACGATGAAATGCCAATATAGAGAGAAATGTGGCTTCCCTTAACGCCATGAATTATTTATTGTATAGTATATTCTGGTTTTATCTGAAATCATTTTCTGATAAAGCCGCAGCATGTGTGACAGGCAGATGAACACTGCTCACACTTTAAGCTAGCATACTTGGTATGATTTCAGTGTATTTTGCAGTTACAGGGAAGTTGGCTACAAACTCTAGGGCTCTCATTAAAAAAAAAAAAGAAAAGATGTTACACATCTGAGGCTAAACACCTAGTGAGAATTGATTGACACTTTTTATCAGGCCTCGAGTGAAATCAACTATTGACTTTTTTGTGTGTTTTTTCCTCAACCATCTGCTTGCTTCTCCTACCTCTCCCCTGCAAAGTTTCAAATAGTTAGAGCCTCACCACAGTTGTTCGTGACTTTTGGCTCAGGCCTCTGTTGTCACCATTTATATACAAAACCAGCAGCATCAGACCTGGCTCCCTACATAGCTCTGACCACTTTTTTACCCTGCAGCAATGGCCACAGGGACATACTCCTATGGCCTTGACCTGTCTTTGGAGGGTGGGGTTTTTTTGCTGTTGTTTATATTTCACATGGAGCATTGACCTTCTTGGAAGAACCAGAAAGCCTCATTTTACCTTCCCCTGTACCCCCCCCTCCAGAATTTTCTCTTCCACGTGGGTTGTATTGTGGCTTTGATGTAAAGATAACCAGCAGAAGCAAACAGCGGGCCCAATTCACCACAAGTCAGGTGTAATGTGGGTTTAGTGGTGAGACAACCCAGGCCAATCAAGTAAAAACTAAAACAGAAAACCAAGGCTCTCACAAGACATGTCATTATAACTCTCTTGCGTGTATATGGTAGCCCTCTGGGCCAAACTGTGAGTAAAGGTTGACCTCAAATCTGCAGGAACCTCACTGCTCAGGGCCAGAGCCTCTACAAATTCATCTAGTTCTGGCAAATCATGCAATGCTTACACACTGTCTGCTGTTTTGGTTTGTTTCAATTGTTTCAAAAGAAAATATAAAAATTAAAGGTTAGACATGAGAGAATAAAGTTTTGGAAAAGGCACATTCTTCATAATAGTTGTGCATGGCGAAAGGAAAAGAGACCCATGAGTTTACTCTCAGCCATAAGCATGGAAAACCTTTTGCCATTCCTCTGCAGGGCTTCTCCAGGCAATCCTGGGCTCTGCCGTTCCGAGGAGTGAGACAGCCTCATCCTGCAGTGAGCTAGGGCAGCCATGCAGAGGGATGGTCACCAGCCTGACATGTGGCCGAGTCCTGCTGGAATCCCCCTGGCTGCGTGCCTCTGGCCACATGCCCAACTCATCCTTTTCTCATTCTGGTTTTCTTTTGTCCCCAGAAGGGACTTCTCCATACACAAGAGTTTCTCAAAAGAAAGCCAGCAAGGAAAGCCCTACCAGTGCCCAGAGGCTAGCAAGGCAAAAAGTGAAATCTACAAGCAAGGAAACGATCTAGTTAGGGGAAAAAAGCATTAAATGTGCTAATAAAAGCCAAGTAAGTCATAGAACACATGGAAACTGCTTCAATCCAAATGAGCAGCATTTTCTCATGCAGACAGCCCTATTAATTTCAATGAGATCACTCCTGTAAGTGTATATGACTCAAAGAAAGGACTGCTCCTTGCCTAGTTTGTTCCATTTGGCTGTTTTCTCCTTAACAGCTGAGCTTAAGACCTGAGCAGTAGCTTTAACTTTGAATTTCCTGGGTTTTGTCATGCTTGGCATTATTTAAATGTAGGTCTGTCAACATGAATAGGCTAAAATGCTGGTCCATCCTGGCTTGGAAATGGATTGTGACAGCTCTGTGGCAGGATTGCTTCATATGCATAGTGCCTAGCCAACATCTGCAACGCAAATGTCAGCCTGTGTCCCTGTAATTTCAGCTATTGTTCCTGCCACTTGCTCCTGGGGCAATGAGCAAGTCCCTGGTATTCTGTTCCCTACCTTGGGCCCTGCCTATCAACCAGGTGTTTTCACATTAAGGGCATTCGATAGTCTGAGTCCTAAAGTACCTCCTTTGTCACTTGTTAGACCCTGGGGCCTGTCAAAGTCCAAATGCAAATACTTCACTTGGGGTTTTAAGGCCAAATAATGCTGCCCCTTCTCAAAACTCCCCTGGCTTCTGTGTGATTACTTTTCACATCACTTCAGGTGAATAACTTTTGTTATTTACTTATATTTTGTTGTCCTTGTTACACACACAATCACCTTCCTAGTTAGAGCAGATGACAATTATTATTTTTTGCTCATGTTCACAATTCTTTTATTTTGTTGTTTTCCTATTTCTTTTACGATGAAAATGTGGGGGAGGGAAATACATAGGGCCCTACAATTTCAAAAGAGGTCCTAAGCAATTCTTAGAACCAAGAGAAGCAAGAACTTATTGCTTGAACAGCACATAGTCCAAGTCTATTTTCAAGAATGTTTTAAAAGAAAATGTTGGGGAGATAAAGACACAAGGATATTCACTGTCATTTGTCTGTCCTAAAACAATATTCTGTGACCCCTAGATAAGAACAGTAACAGTGAGGAGGCATTCCACAGTAGCTGAATTCCATCAAAATAGCTGTGAGTTCTTCAAGAATAGACATAATTGTCCACGTCTTAAAAAATGTCACAGGAGAGAACTGGATTTACAAGGAAGACAGGTCAAAGTGAGAAGGGAGGGAAAAAAAGGGAAAAATTCAAACTATAAAAACAAAACACTGCAGTACATACACTTCTCCCTCTGGGGAAGGGATGACAGCAAAGCATATGATGGATGTTAATAATGTTGCTTAATGCATTACTGGAAGGCATTCCCATCCAACAGTGCTGAGTGTGCTGTATAGCCCTGTATGGAACAGAAAGCAGATATGAATAACATTATATAGGTGTTTAAATCCATTATGATTGCATTTTGATGGGTCGGGATTTTTTGTTGCTTGAGTTTATATCCTTTCTTTGTATCCTATTAGCTGAACACATCAATTTGAATGTTTATGTGTTTTTCCTCCTGTACCCCATCTCCCTTGCTGTTAAAGATTTCTCTGATTCTTTTCTGATTTGTTTTGAGTATTATCTTTGCAATTCCATTTCTTTTCTTGGTATTTGGCTTCAACTCGTGCAGGCTTTTCTTCTAAGAAAATCTATTGGTATATTTTTGCTTTTGATTTTTGACTAAACCTTGGCCTTCCTGTTGGACACCAGAGGTTTTGACTGAGTAAGCAAAATGAGCACTGTGGCTTAGAACACTGAAAGAAACGTGGGTTTGGAAACAAAACTTAGGCTATTGATAAGGCTTTGTGTCTTCTAGAGACATTCCTTTCAGGTTTTTGCATGCTTTGTGTTCTGTCTTTTTTTCCCCCCTAACTTCCGTGACAGAGTTGGTTGTTGAGGAGTTGCACATTAACAGACCCCTTGCTTTTGAGGGGCGAGGAATCAGTGACACTTGACTAGATACAGCCACAGCTACAGCAGAAGTGGCAACAATAGAGAACAGCATCAGCATGCATCCCGCAGTCAGCTGGGATGATTTTTGTAGGCAAATAGCCAGTCACTAGGCAGCCAGGCAGCCATGGACAAGGACTTCCTTTTCCCTCTGCTGAGGTCTCTGAATATTAAGCTCTTCTTCCCCAAAAGAAAGGGGCACATCCCCATCCATCACCCACAAGTAGCATATGCATTTCTTCATGCTTGGGAAGTGATTTCCAACTCATTTGGTGCAGGTTTCCAGGAAAAGTCCACTTCATCTTCTTTTTTTTTTTTTTCTTTTTAAATAACCCAAGAAGTTGAGAGACTTTTTTCTCCCCTTCTCAAGTCTTGGGAAGCATCAGAGTGGCCGAGCTCCAGATGAGGCAGCTGTTCCCAAATATACTCAGTGGGAAGAGTTTTCATAACAATGGGAACCACATGAAAGCTCTCGGAGTAGCTCCTCCTACTATTGAAAAGTCCTTTCAGTTGAGTGGTTTGCATATTGGGTTGCATAAATGACTAGACACACCAAGGGGTCCATTTTCAGCACTGTGCGCATAGAATTAGACACGCAAGCCTTGCTAACAATAATGAGAGTTGTGTGCAAAACTCCCTGCGCAATATGCTGAAAATATTCTGCTTAGTGAATCTTCCAGCTCACGGCTATTTCCTGGCAGTGCTGAGAGGAGTTCTGGGAACAAAATGAAAGTCTGGGCTCTGTATGTGTTCACAGAGCTCTCTCCTATAGGTTCTGAAAAAAACGTGAAAAGACTCTCTCTTCCCTCCCCCTTTTTCTTCCTCCCCTTTGTATGTCTGAAGTATAAATGAACTCCACTTCCTACTTTTCCTTCAACAGCCTTAAGAAGTGAGCTTTGAGGCTGGTTGAGGAAAAGCCGTTTGCCTTGAAGGAGGAGAACACAGATTTCGCATTACTGTGTATCAAGTTTCAGCTTATCATGAGTATTTGTGCTGGCCGGCTTAGCATGTGGCTACCCAAACCCTTGGAGAGGCCTCTCTCTTACCAAGCACTGCATGGTGGCATTCTGGTAGCCAGCACCACAGCCAGTCACAGGACTGATGAAGCGCTAAAAATCTTGTTAGAAGGGGTTATGGCAAAGTTGCATGTATTTATTTATTTATTTATCATTGTGGTAAATCAAAATACTTAGCAGTATTTTCCCAGGGGAGCACTGTTAATGCTGTCTTAGCTTTTATATAAAAACTGACTGTGCCCAAGGGATGGGGCAGAAGATGGCAGCTTAGTTCCAGTATCGCTTCTAAGCTCTGCCAGCAATTCACTCACCTTGAGCTATCCGCTTCATCTGTTTGTTTTTCCCGTTCCTCATTCACCAGGCTGTAAATTTGTCATGGAAAAGTTACTGTGTCTATCTGAGGGCTGGGACAATACAGTTATCTCTGAGTAGAAATGATAGTGAGAACTGTGACAGAGTGGCTGCCATTCATGTTTTTCATTAAGGAAGTGGTAGTATTTTAAAAATTAATTTAAATTATTTTTTAATCACTTGTTAACCAGAGAATTTGGGATAATAAGTTGTTTCAGCTGAGAGGAGAAATTAATGAAGGAGACAGATAAATCTGTGATGCCAACCTGTTTTTTTAAGGACAGTTTTGGGGTTTTTTCTGAGCACATGAAATCTCAAACAATCAGTAGCTGCTTTCTTGCTCACACCATCAATTCTTTCTCAGCAGTCCCTAACTTCACATTCTGTTTTCTGGATTCACTGCCTTACTGCCAGCTGAGGCCATGTCTGCCTTTCCACTGTGTTTCTGCGTTCTTGCTTCTTTTTTCACATACACGTGTTCACACATGTACAGGTACACACACAGAGTCTCCCCCTGGACCAGAACTCCCCAGGGAGTCTCTGAATACACCAGTCTATGCCTCGGTTTGGGGCAGTGTATTCCCAACTTCCCCTGGCAGCAGTAAAATCCCAGTGTCTGAGCGAGGTTGAATGCAACCAAAACAGAGTGAGCTCCTGCTTTATTCAGAGGCATTTACTATGGGCTCTCTTCTGGTTCACTGCAGCCCTTCACAGCACTCGGTCAGTCCAAAGGGGCAATAAGCACCCAGCTGTCTGTACAAAGGAGTCCTCAGGCAGCTGCCCTAGGACTCTCTGACACCTCCCTGCAAGTCACCAGCAAGGAGGAGAGGCCAGGATGCGATTGCTCCCTGAAGTACTCCTGGGCATTTGAATTCAAAGGCAGAAGCAGCCTTGGATTGTGCTCACGGAAAGTGCTCAGAAGATGAGAGTCACTGGCATGCACTAAAACAATCATCCCCTTGCTGGGGCTCTGATCGAGCCGCTACACCTGACAATAAGGCCTGAGTTGCTAAGTGAGGTGGAGAAGCAAACAGGGTTTGAGAGCCACATGTCCTTGTGCAGAGAGCTAGTTTTATGTTCAAAGCCTGAGCCTGGGTCATAGTGATACGAGTGGTGGCATTTCTGGTGAGCTTTCTATACAGCCTGCAGAAGCTTTTGATTAGCCACATTTACACTGTCATTACAACTGGTTGCAACTGGTCTCACTGGAGGAATGAGAGTAAGATGCAGCAAAATTTTACATATTTTTTGCCTCGTGGAGATTTGACCTTAGATTTATCAACTTTTCTCTTTTTGTGACTGGAAGATAACATAGCTTTTGAAAGCCAGAGCCGACTGCTACACAGCTTTCTCCTCTCTTTTTATAGGCTCTGAGTTGCCTGCAGCAAAGAAAGCATTGTGACTTACTCTTCTTTTTCTCTTAGTTCTAGGGAAAATTCGAACTGCAGTGGGCAGTGCCCAGCTTCTCATGGCTCAGAAATTTTACCAGTTCAGAGAACTTTGCGAAGAAAACCTGGTATGTAATTTTTTTGCTAGATACTAATGTGTGCCTTTTACTAACCCTGTGAATAATCCTACATAAACTAAACTGATTTTCTGACTAACACAGCAGTTTTTCCAGTTAAGACTTTGATATGAATTTGGAGTAACTCAAACTTGTCAGAGTCAGTATGAGTTTCACAATAGCTTGAGAACTTTAAAATAAGGGCAAAAAGTCTCAGGTGAATTATCACTGAGGTTCTGCTACTGACTTCAGAGGAGCAAGGATCCTTGAAGGGTCCCTTGACCCTCGAGTTCATGGGCACATAGATGGATAAAACACCTTAAGGTCTTTGAGGGTGGATCAGAAATCTCCTGAGCTGGGCTTTCCCAAGCATCCCTAGGAAACAAGCTCCAGACTAAAATCTGCCTTAGTGGACAAATGCAATAGAAATTGGCGCTGTCTTAATAGGACTTCCAGTTCCTAAGATAAAAACTGAAAAAGCCTTCTCATTGCACATCTTTGCAAATAACAGCCTACGGCTTGGCAACCTACTAGTGTCAAGCACTGAAAAACAAGGAATCAAAGTGTAATCTCTGGTCTCTTTATGATTCTAAAAATATATATTTTGTTGATTTCAATAATTGCACCTTTCATGGTATGATCATCCTACCAAAATCCTTTGTCAGTGTGACTGTGAAAAACACAAATAGAAATTTTATAAGGCAACCAGCTGACTCTTTTGGGTTTACTGCTTCTGAAGAGGAAGAAAACTAAAGGCAAAGTAAAACTTGAGCCATGTAAAACGTCATTCAAGGTGCGACTCGCAATTTATTTATTAACAACAAAATTAATTAGAATATACCAGTGTAGTCTGACAGGCCACAGCACCCACGAAACCTTGCTGACTGGTATAGAAACTCCTCAGCATTTATGAAAAATCATGCTTGAAGTGAGTGTATGCAACATCTCATTTTAATTAAAGTTTCAGCTGGGAACCAGCGCACAGAGACACATCCTGTAGAAAGCCTTCCCTCATACAAGCCTTGCCAGTGGAGCAGGGATGGTGTTGTGTACACCCACTGCATGCAAAAAGTGTTCAGAGCTGGGGTGCAGTGAAGGGACAGAAGGAAGGACAGGATTTCTTGGGTCTGGCCCAAGCTGTGCTGAAGATGCTGAGTGTCCAGATGTGCTCTTCTGAGCAATGCTCCTGGGCTGATGAGTCTGCACACACAGAGCAAGGCTCCCCACCTGTGTCCCAGTTTCGTTCTTCCTAAAAATCTGACTGTAAAAATGGGTTTACTGTGCTTCTGCATGTAGTATTCTGAGCTTTTCACCCTGCACAGGCTATTCTCGACAAAGAACAACAACAACAAAAAAAACCAAAAAAAAACAAAAAAAAAGAAAAAAGACCTGAGCTGTATAAGAGACAATTTTACTTAGTGTATTTTTGTAAACCTTACATTTTCAGAGTGTAGAAAAAAATGTTCACACATTGGTATATCAATATTTGCACATGCAGGAAATGTACATTTGCACAGGTATCCCTCTTTTTTACAAGTGTGAGCATGGTGGGTTCCTCATGAAAGTGAAGAGGAGGCTGACAGTTCATTTCAGTGCAGATAGGATTGCCACCACTTGTGCCCAGGAACAGAGGCAGATCTGCCCCTGGGCAGATCCTACCACAGGAGACCTGCCACAGGGGCCCTTTACCCTTAGTCTGGTGAGTGGGTGTTTGCAGGGCACAGCAGCTCAACGCCGAGCCAGATTCCTCGAAACAAAACCGTCCAGTAAGTAATGCTTTGCTTTGCTCCTTTCTCTGGTTCTTACCCATCACTTGGATCTGCTCAAACTGCTTTGCTAGCAAGATTTGTAACCATGTGCACAAATGCTTTACATTAAGAAGTACTAAAGCCAACGTATTTTTTTCTTCTGTTGCACAGAATCCTAATGCACATCCACGGCCGACCTCCCAGGATTTAGCAGGGTTTTGGGATATGCTGCAGTTGTCCATAGAAAATATTAGTATGAAATTTGATGAACTTCATCAGTTAAAGGCCAATAATTGGAAACAGATGGATCCTCATGACAAGAAGGTAGAACACTGTAGATTTTGTATGCTTCATTTAAAACCCTGCACAAATACTGGACAGATTAAATAGGCCTCTGTGTTACAGCGTTGACGTTAAAAATGTGAAATGAAGCTCATATCAAATTAATTTCATTGTAATAACAATGTTTACATAATAATCATCTGGGATATTATCTGTAATATGTTTCAGGCATATTTTTAAACCAAATCTGTCTTTGTGAATCGGATAATGGGAATGTGGTACTTTGTTAAGCTTTACATTTAATCATATTAGATGATCAATCGTTGGAAGGAACTGCCTTATATATTGATTCTTAAAATTAAATAAATCACATTTACGGTTCATATTATTGCATACAGCAAGAGTTCTAGGTTGTGTTACTGAAAAAACTAGGGAAGCACTGTAACCATCGCTGACTTTGGTAGCCAGATTACAAACAGCAATATCAAAAATATGCCTTCCAAAATGTTACATGAAAAAATTACATTTTTTTGTCCATTTGTTTGTTTTTTATTTATTTTGGGCTTTTTTAAAAAATGGATGATTTCACAAACACATTCACTTTCCTGGTATTGTTGTTTACCTGAGGTAGCATAAAAATCATCTGGCGCTTTGGTGGGGGCTTTTTCCCTTTTTTCTTTTCTTTTTTTTTTTTTTTTTTTTTCTTTTTTTTGTAAATGTAGTCTTCTGTCTCCATGAAAAACTACTACCTCTCCAAGTGTGAGTCACATTTCGTTTTACATCCTCATTTGGCACCATCGCCTTTTTTTTCCTACTCACTATCCACCTCAAGACAAACAGCGCTTGGGTGAGCCAAAATACACAAATGTTTCAGAAAATCCTTAGAGCACAGACCCATTCCTAGAGGAACCAACGGTCCAATGTCGCGCTCCTATAGGTATGTAATTGGATGGCTGAATTTCTGCTGTGACTGGTCTGATAGCAATGAATACAGCCAACAGGAAGGGTCCCCAGAAGGAGGGGGAGCATGACTTGCAGGTACAGTGGCTCAGACAGGAGTCCTGGCTACCCCAACTTACGGTCAGCTGGCTGCTGATGACCAAAGTGGTGTTTTCTTTTGGACAAATAACCATAATAATATCAAACCCCGTTAATCTTGCAGCAGGAAGCTTGTACAGGCAGTGCTGGTAGCACTATTCTTCTTCCTCCTCCTCCAATCAAGACTAAATACTCATTCCTGACTTAGGAGTGCCATGTTCACACCATTTGTGCACATCTAGTGTGTTTTGTAGGGGAATGAATGGGAATGTGTTTTCCTAGCCCAAGGTGCTGAAGGCAAGTCATTTTCTTATCTTCTTTTTTTTCCAGTGTTGATCAGAAAAGGAAGTTAAAACTGCCAAACATGCATGCACAGAAATGCTGGTATATGGTCTTTTATTAGCATTTACAGTAAAGTGGGTAGGCTGAGTGTTTGCAATTGCAGCAGTAAGAAATGAAAGCTTTCCTTGTAAAAAAAGTGCCTTTTCTTTGCTTCTGAAAAACATTTCAAAGAGTTTCCAACAAAAAGAAGAATATAACGGTTTAAAGGAAGTTAAGTAGTGCTGAAGAAAGGGACCTACAGTAGGAAGGTAAAGATTTTAAAGAATTACACTGTGTTCCTGTTTCAACGGCATTTGTCTATGATTTTAGATGAAACAGATCATTTCCTTTCTTAAAAAGGATTAAAAGAAAAAAAAGCAAGAAAAAACTTTCTGTGGAATTGATATTTGCCTTTGGCCTTTGCCACTGGGCCCTTTTTAAGCAGCATAGATTAATCCTTGGACGGAGAGAAAAAGCAAAGTATGAATAAGTGTAACTAAGCACCTTTATATTTTGAGCCATGGAAGCTGTTGTGAGCAGCATGAGAGAAAACGAAAGGGCAGAATGGGACCTTTGTAGTGTGATAAAATCCCTTCGCTCAGAGACCGTGTTCACAGTTGGAAGGGGATGTAACTTAAAAGACAATCTAATTAACTTGACAAAGTCTTTGTGGACGCCTGAAATTCAGTTCTGAATACACTTTTCTTTTGTGGGAAAGATCCTTCTCTGAGGGGTTTTTGTTTGTTTTTTTCTCTTTTTTTTGTGTGTGTATGTGTGTGTACATGCACCAGGATATACATAAAAGCCCTCCTTGTTGGTCACGTATCTGGAGCTAGCTGCCACCATGATGATTAATGCATGTTCTCTTAATGGTTTTTAAGTTTTTCCTACCAGATTTTCTGTTTCTAGATGAATGTAGCTTCATGCCTATTTAGCACGAGGCCAGAGTGTATGCGAGACCCAGAGTGTGGGATTTTTGAGCAGCCACTAAGCTGCTACGAAATAGATCCATAAATCTGTGGTGTTTTTTTAAAAACTACTTATTCTGATGCACCAGCTGCAGACAGCTAGCTCCCATCTGCATTTGGGAACACCAAAGCCGTGGCACCTCCACGTTGCAGGAGCATCTAGCACTATGCACGGATAGAAGAGGGTGGCCCAGGAGCTGGGGCTCTCCAGAGTTCCCCTACTGAGAGCAGCGTTCCCTCCCGGCTGTGCTGGTGGCAGGAGGTCGTTCTCTTTCCTAGTCCCTGGCACTAAGCAGGTAGAGGTGGGGGCCACGGCCCTGGCAGCTCCATCCCCGAGGAGAAGTAGCACGGCGGCCGGCCCTCCCCTCCCCTTTGCCCTTGCCCTATGTTTATGAACCCTTGAGCACAAAAGCCAGTTGACTGAAGACAGAAAGGCAGATAAGAGCTAACAAACCTTAGGTAAAATGTGTGTTCTAACTACTGATATATCCTAGTTTTTCCCATCTTTCCCTGAGAAGCTGTATAATGCCATTAACCTTCTGCTTTGATCAGGAGAGAAGGGTCCCTCCTCCAGTGCCAAAGAAGCCATCGAAAGGTCAGGTGCCACTCATACGAGAACGCTCTCTGGAAAGCTCGCAGCGTCAAGAGGCCCGGAAACGGCTGATGGCTGCCAAGCGCGCTGCATCGGTCCGCCAGAACTCAGCTACCGAGAGCGCCGAAAGCATTGAGATATACATCCCCGAAGCCCAGACCAGGCTATGAAGGGATCCAACTGGGAGGACTCTCTCTGGCAAGACAAGCCTCATGTATAATCTGCCCCTCTAGGCTCCTGCTCAAGGTCACCACAAAGTATTTGTACCTCCTCCTCCTCTCTCTCTCGCTCTCTCTCCCTCCTCTCCCCCTCCCCTCTCTCTGTACGCAGCTGCCCCGATGCTCCCAGTGAACTCCACTGCCGTGGCGTAGTTGTCGGTCCTCCGAGAGATGTCCTCTAATCACCCTTGCTTTCTGAAGGTTCACCCATGTCATCCCGATGCTTGATCACATGTACTGATGCTGCCACTTTGCCTCATGTAAACGAGCACGATCCTTTTTTCTTTTCTGTTTGGAACTAATAAACGCAGCACTCAGACTTCCACACACCCGCGCACCTGTACAGTAGATGCTCCATTTAACTTACTCATGATCTTTGGTTGACCTAAAGCTAGTCTGTTACCCAGTGTACAGCAATATCAAACTGTAGGGGACTTTGGTATTTTCAGTCACGCAGGGTGATCCTTTCGGACTCTGCCGTCTTCCTCACAAAAGATGAAAGGAGCTATGACTCGGATTCCCTTCTTTTTATTACTGTTTTTTTTGGTTTTTTTTTAAAGCAGATGGCGCACTTTATTCTAAACCTCCAAATCGCATCTTCACCTGAGTTAAGGAGTCACACAAGGGGAGGGAGCTGGGGTGGGAGTGGGGAGGGGGAAAAAAAAGAAACCCCACAGCTCTGGCAGGTGAAAAAGTGGAAGTATATCCCACAGGTGAGATGGTGAGGGATATAAAAGATCCTGTGGAAAGATACCTGCACACTCACAGCTGCACAAACTGCCTCATTTTTATTTCATCAATCACTACTTAAACATTTCAATCAGCAGAAGATTGTAAATTCGATCTTCCAGGGAAATAATCTATTTTGAAAGGCAATAAAAGAGTAAAAAGGAAGGAGATAAGAAGCAATGACAGTTGAAGAGATAATATAAAAGAAGGATTTTCTTGTCCAAGTATTAAGAATTTTTAAAATTGTACTGTATTGTCAATTCCTCTTGTATTGTATTGTATGGATTATATTGGTTAAAAAAAAAAAAAAAAAAGAAAAAAAGAAAAAAAGCTTGGTTTTGTTGATGTCTTAATCTCGGTGGGACCATCCAATCTCATACGTCCACGCAGCCACACATGGACACCTGTAGGTGAATTACTGTACATGGAGCCTCTGATGCTTTTCCAGGCCAGGCTTGCTTTGCTCTATCCACAGCTGGTTGTATGCTACAGTTCAGACTGCTTATCACCAAACTGTCCATATTTAGGAGTAAATTTCTAATTCAGCCTCCTCTTAATAGTATAAAGTACTCACTTGAACAAGAACAATAGACTATTTTTCACAAGTTATGGGATCAATGTGAACTTAATATTTTTCACGACAAGCCTTCCTACCCTGGCTTCTGCCATTGTTTTGCAATCACGAAAAATATGCATCCTGAGTAGGTCATTAATAGTGGGCGGAAATGGCAGATAATTGGGCTGGGGAGGAGCCTGAGAGGTCAGCTCCTGTGTGTCCGTCCCCTCCAGCCACCTCTGGCAGGGGCAGGGGCTTGTCCTCCAGTTCCTCTGATGAGGAGTGATGCCGACCACGACCACGCTGCTACTGGAATCTCTTGTGCCAACGTTAGGGAAGCTATGTCAGGCATGTCGCTGAAAGCGAGTTGTGTGCGTGGTGTGAGCGTGTGTGAGTGCGCACACGCGTGCCTAGCTGGCATGTGCTGCTGCCAGCAGAATTAGCGAGAGCTGCTTTGGGTGACAGGGCTGCTGCGAGCAGAGGAGCGCTGTGCAGTCCTCGGCGCCTGTGCAGTGCTGCAGAGATGTTTTCCAGACTCCTCTGCTGCTCCCTATGTGCTCTTCACCCTGTGTGCCAGGGCAGGGGTGCGCGGGAGAGCAAGGCAGGTTGCTTTGTGCTCCCAGTGAGCGCAGGGACAGCCCCACCATGGAAGGGCACAGGTGGCAGCCCTCGCCGCACGCCAGTGCTGGCTGGCTGTGCCCATGGCTGCTCAGCCTGTACGGACAGTCCAACCAGTGAAAAACCCCACCGCACATGTGGCGTAACTCTGCAGCTTGCACTTAAAAAGCATTGAAAATCGTCATCGAAAAGTTAAGCTCTTGCTGAAACTGTTCATCGAGACCATGCCAGACAGCTTCTTTTCCTATGACATCATAGCCAGGTGCTAATTTAATTTTATTCGAGAAAATAGGAGAGGTAATAGGTTCTGGCACCAAGTATTTTCATGAGAGCATACTAAAACCACTAGAGAATTTGCTACCTCTCAAAGCCATCGATATCTGAGCTATGTCTTTATAAACAGGGCACAAATATTTACTGCTGTGGTTTACAAGATAAGGGCTAATAATTTAATATATAAAAGACTTTTAACTAGAGTAATCAGAAATCCAGTGTAACTCTAGAGTGCTTGGTGTTAAAGGAGCTTCAAAAGGTTTGACCCTCTAAGCGTTTGAATACCAGTGTATTTGCTAGTTTTGAAACACTGCGTTTAACTTTTAGCAGCAACAAAACATCACCGTGTTTGCAGTATGTAATAGTGCCAACTGCCACTTTTGAGCATATATAGTCATAGGAAGTATTAATTATTTGGAACTCATTTGTACTGAAGTATTCAAAGCAGTACCTAGGTGAGAGTCCACATCCACAACTGTGTCGCAGACTTATTTAGTTTTGTGAATGTTTTACGAAAGATGAGTTAAGACTTTGGTTGACAAGTGGCTACAGAAATTTATATCCAGCAAGCTCCCCCCCTAAAAAAGCAAAAAAGTGAAGACTATCTAGTCTTGTACATTACAAATTATTGTATTTGTATATCATAGAATATTTTTTGTATCTATTTTAAATGAATTTATTCTTAGCTGAATGCTTGTTAGTTCATTTGGCACTGGAGAGGTTATTATAATGTTTGCCTAGTTTTTTAGCAAAATATTAAAAATACAGCCAATACCAGAAAATACAAAGTAAAATAATTCTGCCCATAGAATGCCACTAGTTAACCACTTGACTCATTTACCAACACTAATGCTAGTATATTTGCTCCATCATCTGTTTTAGTATAATTTGTAACTCTTTGTTTTTAGTCTAAACTGCCCAGTGTATATTAAAAATGCCTATATTCTATTTCACTTTGGGACTAAACTATTGCTTTTTTTTCCTTGGGGGAAATTTTAGAAAAGGTTGGTTTTGTCTCCTGCTTCAAAAGTTAAAAAAATAAAAAAGAGGTATTTATTATATTTTTTGCAGATGTTTCCATAAAATTCTCATAATCTTTTTGTAAAGAAAGATGAAGAAATGGATTAAAGATTTTTAATATTTGAAAAGGTAAATAGAAATAATTTATTTGTAATATATTTCAGTTTATTTATTGGTGTTCCCTTAATGCTTTGATGTGCACTATCACTTTAATTTAAACTGTATCTATGTGAATTTATTGGGGGTTTTGGTTTTTTGGTTTTTGTTTTGGTCTGGGTTTTTTTTTTTTTTAAGGAAAATGGTCAAATGCATATTTTGAGTAGAATGTAAATCACTGGCCTATCTGCATTCCCAAATGTGATTTTAAAAATGTTTTTGATTTGAAAGAAAAGACATAAATTTGAAAGCCTTTAGACAGAGGAGAGTGTTCTTATGGCTTAATGATTTGGGTTTCCATAGGATTATCTATCTGGTTTGTGTGTGGACAGGAAAATGTAAATAGATTAATGTTTCCCATAATGTAAAAAGAGCAAATTAATAAAATAATTAATGCACTGCTTGTAAGAGCTGTGGGTTTTCAATGCAAATTCATTCTTCCAGAACTGCCAAGGCATTTCATGTGATGTGGTCTAGGATAAAAGCACGACAAGCAGAATGTTTCTCTTAAGCTCTCATTGCTTAAGACCGGCCCTGCAAAGTCTCATCCGAAGCATCCTGCTGAGCACCCTGGAAGTGTTCATCTGCACAGAGTTGCTCACAGGCATAAAAGTTGCCATGATCAAGGCCTTGAGCCTTAGCAAAATCTTCAAAGGCACTTCTGCAAAGAGCCCAGCCAAACCCCGCTGAAGATGCCAGGAGTTAAACTGGGGACTTCAAAAGAAGTGGCAAGAAGACCCCAGCCTGTATGGTTTTCCCCTTGCTGGTTCCCTTTCATTTTCTACTTATGTCCCGTGATGTCTGAATTTTTGGGGGCAAAAGAGATCCCTGGCAGGCATAGCTAACTTTCCCTTTTCTGCAGTCCTGCTTCCAGATGGGGTATTTCCCTACCGTGTGAAATAAAGGCAGTCACCAAATCCCACAGAAACATGTCCTGGATGATGTTGTTCATGGTTACACCAGTATTTAAACAGGTCCTGATTCACTTTGTATGTAGTACCTAGTAGTTACATTAATAGTGTGCCAATGTTGCACCATGTACTGTCTGCCCAGGCCTAGACCCTCAGCACAGAAAGGCCAGAAAGATTTGTGCTGTAGATCCATGGGCAGGGAAAATTCTGCTTAACACCAAGACAAAGGGATTTTTCTTCACATGCTGGAATTTATGTGCTCATTAGTCTCTGATAAATGGATGCACTTGGGATGGGGGGAAAAATACTTTTTTACTTAAAAAATTTTCTGAGGTGTCTGGTACCTTTTTGTATGAGAACAGCTCAAAGGGAGTAAAATTGCAGGTATGTTTCACGCTGTTCTCCAGCAGAGTAAGGAAGTCCAAGCATTGGCTCAACCCCACCTTTCATGCAGGTAAACTTTCTCCCTATTTATACTCAATGTTTCTTTCCAGATCAAATCAGAAGCCTTCCCCAGAAGTATATCTTGTCAGTTTGTTTGCCAATGTCTGTTCTCTCCTGCGAGACATTGTTTTTGCATCACGCAATCGGCAAATAATTCACTTCAGCCGTCAGTTTGGAGCATGCTCGCCTATATCAGATCTGATGACTCTGAGCCGACATTTTTGATAGCAATTAATGATAAAAATATTGGCTGCTCTGCTGCTGCTTGTATTTGTTGTTGAGGTCATAGGTTTACACAGGATTTGGAGTGCAGAGAGCAAGTGAATTTCTCTTTTCCCACTATGCATCACGTAACAGGGTCGGCTCAGGCCCACTAGCCACGGTCCTGCACTGAGAAACCTGAGACCAGCACTCACAGCTGAAAGATGCTCACCCCCTCTCCCTTTAGTCTGATGCTATGCCAGTGACATATAGAGCATTGCTGTGCTGTCACAGTAAGCTCATCCACATCATCGTCCCTTCCCTGCTCTTCTGCGTGCGGGGAGGTTTTGGTTTCCCCTCTTCTGCACGGCTGCTCAGCCACCGTTGTGGCAGGAGAAGGTAGCTGCTCTCACTTGATTCATCGGGATGCATTTGGATGCCAGCTGCAAAACATGACTTGACTGGCCCTTGCAGCCAGCAGCCAGGCTTTCCCACGCCCGGGTCCCATGGGCGGACAGCACCCTTCTCGGCAGTGCGTGAGATTACAGCCGGTCCTCTATTGCTGCGTGAGTCATATGCCCCATCCGCAGTGAGACAAAGGGGCGAGCAAAGGAACAGGCTTCCTGGTAATTGTGTTTTTCATGGTTCTCTTCACTGATCCAGTAACAACATAATCATTGAAATTAGAGACAGAAAAGCTCTGCTGGGGCATTGTGTTAACACTCTGCCAGTTCCAGATTGCGATCTACTGAGCTGTGGCAGGTAAGTCATCACCTCCCCAGCTCTGCTCCACCCAGAGGAAAAAAAAACCACACACAAAGGG
>VYXF01003409.1:484154-507941 GCA_013397295.1 Polioptila caerulea | reverse complement strand
AAAAAAAAAAAAAAAAAAAGAGCTCTATTAAAAAACAAGTTGAGCTGTAACCCACCACCTGTTATGGGCTACTCCTGGTGCAGAGGCCTTCATTGTATTGACTCTTCACTTAACTATCTCTGTGACAGGGTTCCGGACTTTTCCTCAATTTCAGTCAAGCACAATGGAAACATATTATGGATTTTGCTACCTCTATTCAAAGAAGGGAAAGTACTGAGGTGTTGCAGAGCCTTTGGAGAAAGCAACCACGGCACAGCCCCTGAGCTACATCGACGGCAGCGCTGCCGTATTTCAAAGCTGTCAAAGGTTTTGGAAGAGGGATGGGCCTTGAGTTAAAGAAAAGCAGTAGGACAGAGTGTGACGGATGTTTTATGGGTATCAAATATCTCACCAAGGTAAGATAAGTCATTGTGTAAACAACCGTGTGCTGAGGCAAACACCTTCGTTTGGTGATGGTAACTAGGGAGCTGAGATGTTGAGTAGCAAAGGGTAATAACCCATTCCAATGTAACTGGCCTATTTCCCCAGTGGGAACGTCCAACCTGTCACTTATCCCTGGCTTCAAACTAGAGAATTATCAAAGTCATGTCCTTAAAATACTATATCTTACTTTTTCCTGTTGAACTGACTATGGGTGCTCACAGTTGCAATCTGGAATGGCTTGGTGAGTGTGAATTCAGGACTGTGATCATCCCCGATTTTTTTTGTAGCACTGAGAAGTTACTGCATTCCACAAGTTGGGCTATATTGTTATCTTACAGCACGTACTTTTGTCTTTTTTTTTAATAAGTGGTTGTAATAATAACACATCTGCTTCAGTCCTTTTGTCAGTCTTCAGAAGAAAACTCCTATCACCTGAAAGAAAAAAAAAATTATGGAACTTCTTAATTTTGTAGACTGTTCAGGCAAATCTTGGCTAAACTAGGCCTATGGGGAAGGAAATTGAGATAACTGATGCACTTAAGTATGTGACATTCTTCATGTCTCCGGTCATTAATTGACAACAAAAGGGGAAAAAAATCATATGGGCCAGACAGTTCACAGATGATGCGCTGAAACAGAGATGGCATTTTGCTATGCTGTGGGACAATCACACCTGTAGCAACAGCTCAAGGGGAAAATCCCCACCTCGGAGCAGCATTTCAGCAAATAGTTTTTAAATATGTGACATCCCTTCCCAGTGCATCAGTACCACCCTGACCACAATTTCCACAAACCTCAGAGGTAGCATCAGCAGCAGGGCAGTATCATGGTGCCAGCTGAGGGCAGGGAGCCCCTGGGCAACAGCAGGCCTTGCACAGGGCAAGGCATTGCTATTGGAGTAGTGGCAACTCTAAGGGAATGTGGTGTGCATTAAACACAACCCAAAAGTAATCCGGGTCAGATGACTGCTGCTTCCATGACATTAGCTGTCATAGTGGGAAAGAAGAGTTTTGAAAGGGTGACTTCTCTTTTCATCTCGCTCTCTACTGTTTCAATCCAGCATAAGAACCAGGCTTGGAATTTTAGTGAAGTTACACAATTGCATTTGCAGTGTTGGAAGAGAAACCAGACTTCATCCCAGACTAATTGCCAGCTATAAAATTTAGTGGAGGCGTACATAAAGACAAACCTGTAGCAACTTCAACGGAAACATGTCCATGTGTCAGTTTTAAAGTGAACCCAGAAATGCTTTGCTTAAAACAGACAAATTTTAAGTCATGATCCTCTGCAAAAGGATCCTATTATCTTGCTCATTGCCCTGATTCACCACATAGTAAATATTGCTGTTACTTAAAAAATGTAAAAAAAAGGTGACTTACGTCAAAGAAGCTGCATGACTACATGTAAGAGAAAAACATCTTTGACAAATAGATGGCGTGTATCGATCTGAAAGGCTCCATGAAGTAATCTTTTGTATTACTAACCGAATGCTTCAACTGACAAGAGGTTTCCTTTTGTTTACATCTTTCCTGGCAATAGCATCATGACAACTGCAGCCTGTCTGCAAGAATGTACACGAACCTGGGAACCCAGCCATACATTAGCAAACTGCAGTGTACTCCACGTGTTTCTCATCCTTTGCTTAACAACCTTGTGCTTGTAAGAAAAGCTACTTGTGTGCAGTATTGCATTCATTGTGATGATTCATGTCTATCAGCTTCTGCCAGGCAGTGCTGGGCTTTCAGGTAGGAAGCAGCCCACCTCTGGTATTTTCTCTCTCTGAGATAAAAATTTCCTTTAGTGGAAGGTGGGAAATAAAACCAAGAAACCAAACCGAAAACAAAGAAAACCTGATGGAGCATGCAGAGTTTGTCATTAAAGTATAATCCAAGCAGCTTTTGTTTGTCAACAGTTGCATAAGTGAAAATAACAATTCTGAAATGACTTTTAACTGGAACTGTTTTCATATCAAGTAGCATGTGTGTGCTTAATGGTTCAAGGCCTTCCCAAGTGGTGTGATTGCAGGTGCTGTCACAGCATCCCTGCCACATGTGTCAGTGGTAGTTGCCTCTGCCAGGGGCTGTCAGCTGCAGTCCTGGTGCCCAGGATTCCTCCCTTGTGGCACATCCCTCACTCACATGTATGAGGGCATTGTGCTCTAAGAGCCATGTGTTTTCTGCTTTACCTCACACTGACACCAAGGCAGAAATCCCACCAGAGCAGGTTGAACGGATCTCCTTAAACACCAAAATTACACTCAAACACCCATAATTACACTTGCCTGGGATGGAGGTTTATCTTTGAACTCACGCAGCTTTTGTTAAAATATCTTTACACCTCAGCTCTCTCTGATTTTCAATAGACAACATGAAACTTTGCTCTTGCACCTCAGGAGCCGGTGTATTACATTTGCTCTGGACTCTCAGCATTGTAAATGGGAGCAGAAGTTGGATCTATTTTTTTTCTTCCTCTCTTAAAAGGTCAGGGGAACATGAAACCGCAAAAGGCTAATTCTTCTCTGTGTCGCATTTCTGTGAGCCCGCAGGGCAACATAGCAGTGGTATTTTTAATGCCTTTTTTCTCCCCTGACTTTTCAATCCACAGTCCTTGGCACAACTGGTGACAGCTCACACAGTAACACACTCCCGCATCATTCCTTCTAAGTTGCTTCTGATGAATATTGGGAGCACCAGAAAGGTTCCCAGCCACTGCAGCACACGTGTCATGAGCAGGGGGAAGACATCACAAGGCTTGGCCTCATCACAGGTTTTCTGGTTCTGGTGCTGCATGCTCACAATCCACAGCATTCGACACACACACGCTTGTCGTTAAACTGTAAATATTGCAGGAAGGTATTCAGCATGATTTAATATTCCTATTAGTGCCTCCAAAGGCCCAACCAGAGAAGCTGAACTGTGCTGGGCTGAGCACTGTGTAAATATTGATGGTTTCTGTCTTGCAGTGTTTACAATCCAAGAAGGAGCCCTGAACCAGAGCTCTCTGCTACAGTTTTTTTATTTGTCTTCGGAAATGATTTGTCTGATTTAAAGCATCATAAATGAGCCTATCCTTTCTTTAGCCACTACTATTAGAGCAATTATTTACAAAGAGCTGTGAAGGCAAAGTTCTAGACCTAAGTATTTTATCATCCTGATCAAGAACTAGTCTTTTGATATAAACCCAGAATCCAATACCTTTTCTGCAGCTGTAATGTGCTACAACAAAATATGATCTCACAGTTCCCAAACACTTGCCAGGTAACAATGATTCAGCACAAGCAGAGCAAAGCAAAGCATCGCTTTGCTCCCCTGAACAGAGACACACTCTTAGGTAAACACACTCTAAGGCTTGATAATGCAAGAGGCTGCTCCCAAAGCCGCCACACTGACAAGACACAGATATGTGGCAGTGGTTGTGAAGAAACCCACATCAGGAATCAGGTAAGTTAATCTTACACATATATATAGCAGAAACAGACACTACAGGAATGGCTTTTGGCCCGAGGCCAACTGCCTTGCTGAGGGTGCTGGTGTTTGGAAAGGAAATGACAAGTTTCTACAGCTGCAAGAGTCGGCACTGACGCACAGCTTGCTGTACCCTCCCTCCAGCTGAGGAAAAATCCTCTGCAAGGGAGCTGGGAGCTATGCTATGCCTCAGAATACGGCTGGGCGCTGCTGCCATCCATCATGCAAGCATAACTCCTTCAGAGTTCAAAGGCAAAGTTGCAAAAGACTTGTTATTCCTCAGGGTGTTCTGAAGATTTATATACTGTCACCTACCTGGGCAGTGGGAGATGTTTACCTGTCTCCTGTGTCAGCTGAGCTCAGGGAGCAGTAAGATGATTACAACACTGGAATGCTCAGAAATGCTTTCTGGCTCCTCATATCTCCTCATCTGATCTCCAGGACACCTCACCACTGTTAAAAGAAAACATCACCAAAGCACTACCCAGCTCCAAACCATCTGAGGTGTGGGCCGAGAAGCAGCTCTAGCATTCTCCTTTTCCCCTGCGATTGCAGCCTGCAATTTTATAGACGGTATTTGTTCTTTCCACAAGCCTTTCCTCATTTGGGGTCAGGGGGAGGCTTAGAGTCAGGGGCTTCGCCTGAGGCAGGTTATACCTGCGAACAAAAGAGTGGGCGTGGAAGGACAGCCTCACGCCGCCGCCACCATCGCCGCAGTGTTCATCAGAGCCCCCCAGCAAGAGCTGCGGGCTGGGATTTAAGCGCTTGGCCTCTCCAAGCTCGTACCTTGCGATTGCTGCCCCGCCGCCGCGCACCCCGCGCCTCGGGGCCGCCACCCGCGCTTCCGTCCGCGCTGTGCAAACACCGCTGCGCCCTTTCTCCACACGGATAATAACAGTGCCACCCTCATTTCCCGCTCCCGCAGCCATGGTGCGGGCACCCAGCGGCAGCTACAGACGGTGGCCCAAGGTCTGGTTAATGTTTCAGCGCTTTCAACCCACCACAGGTTGCACTTTGAGCCGTACACAGCACGTTATTGGCGGTCCCGGTGTTTAAAGTTTTTTTTTACACCAACAGGTTGGGTGCCTGCTCCTTTTTTAAGAGGAGTCTGACACCAGAAATCTCATGTCCGTGTTAGAGTACCTGACCTCCACCCTCACTGGTGAAAAAACAATGAGTGTTCTGTCATGAGCATAACCCAGATAGAGTCAGACTTTGGGGGAGTTTTGCGCATGAGAAGAGGCTGCGGCATCTCCGAGTGCCCTATTAACAGCCAACAGGGCAAAGTTCTTGTTTCCTTTGTAGTGAAAAAGTTCAGGGCCGGATTTTGATTATCACAAGGAGTAGTAAAGTACATAGAGCAGAGATCGCGCATTGGGTAAGAATTATCACCGAGGTGAAAAAAACAAACAGAAACAGCAAAACAAACTCCTGCCCAGCTGATGCAGCGCTGCCCCACATTCTGGCGTGTGCAGCCCCTGTACCTGTGCGGTACCCGCAGCTTACGGAAAAGGCTGGGCTGAGCTCTGGATGCAGCACAGCCTTCCCCGGCACAGCACAACACCATGGCACGGCTGCCAGGGGAGCCCCACCAGGGCAGCTGGGCTCATCCTGCCCTTTAGATACTTTTCTTCAACATGCAAATTATAGTAAATTGGGTGAAGTACCAAAGTCCAGTGTCATGCCACTTAGCTTACATACAAAAAGAAAAAAGAAAAAAAAAAGAAGAGGAAAAAAAAAAACAAAAAGAAAGAACAGAGAAGGTATCAAAGGACCTCTATTTTTATTTTTTTTCAGGATTTGTTACCCTGAGTTATGGTTAGGATGTCAAGCACTCTTACTTTGGATGTGGTGTTGACGGTGGGTGTACTCCCACACTACATCCAATCAATCCTGCAATCCAAGTCTTTACAAGGATTTGACTATTCTTTTGCAAGTCTGGGAAAGAGGAAAAATCTCATTTTACACAAAATTAAAGTCCTGCCTGACAGCTCCCCGTCTGCTGGCCATGTCCCTGTTGTGTTGTTGCTGTTGTTCTGCCTTGGTTGGGCTCTGGTGCCAGCTTAGCTCCCCTCAAGGTTCCCGAATAAATTGTTTTGTGTCTTACCATCAGATTGACGCACCCCACGCAAACATCCCCAGCCAGCAAAAGTCGTGGGGATTTAGAGGTGAAACATGGACACTGCACTCACAGTGGTAGCTTGGAGAAAAATGCGGACGAAGGACCGAGCTTGCAGACTCTGCCTGTAAATGCCACCAGCGCTTGCAGGGGGAGATCTGAAAAAAGCTCGCCGCTCCAGACTTGCACAACTGGACGGTGAGCAGAGAGGGGTAGGAGCCGTGGGAACTGGCAGTGGAGTGACACAGGAGAGCGCAGGGACTGCCAAACTATTCAGCTGCAATCCAGAGACTGACAGTTGTGGCAAGAGCCATCTTCCCCCCCTCCCTGCAAAACATTCCCTCTCCTAGAGATTTGCATAACCCTGTGTACATTTCCTGCAGTCCTTGGGCAATGAGTAGAGTTGTGGTTCAACAATTTACGGGATCAAAGGCAAATTATGATCCTATCGCTAGAGCAGTTAAGTTTTTACATGTGGGCTTTTTAGATATCATTTCTCAAAGATCAAACTCCAATGTATTCCAGGGAAGTAAGTTTAGGCAAACCACAGAGCTGGTGAGCACAGGATCACTTATTTTTTTTTTCTTATGAATAATCAAAAGGTTTTATTAGAGTTTTCCAAAACACCATAATTCTCATCCTGTACCCAGGCAGTGCTGACTGGCCACCGTTTGAGATCCCCAGGGTGGATCTCCTGGGCTGCCTTACAGCAGGGGATTTCCTAGGGCAGGAAGCCCATCCTGCAGGGAGGGAGGCTCAGCCAGCTCTTCCTTCAATGGCAGACAAGGCTGAGGGTTTTACAAGCGCCTTGCGTGCAATTTGCCTGCTCTCTGTCCAGGCCCCTGGCAGCTGGAGAGGAAGCAACATGTAATGAGCCCCAGGTGGAGGCAGCAGCTTAAACACTGCAATGGCAGCCCCCCGCACACTAAAACAAGGGAGCCATTGGCACCAGGAAAGCATCTGGGGCAGACCACTTCAGCCCAGGTTGGACAGCAAATGCAGGTGAGGGCTGGGGTAAGGCAAGGACTAAAGGCAAATCTTCAAGGAAGTAGAGGATCTGAAGTCAAACTCCCCCTGAGCTCAACAAGCCTCACAGAGCGCCTGGGTCATGCCACCGATGAGTCACTTCTGCCAGATGGGGAGAGCCTGGCCAACACAGGCATCAGCTGGTCCATGCAGCCCTCCTTGATCTTCTGACCCTGTGGAAGGAAACCTGAGCTTCTGCATCACTGCATTTCAAAAGGAAAGGAAATTAAATTTTTCACAGCGGAAATACCTGTTGCTTATCAGTGTAAATATGAGAGAAATTGACACAGCCCCCCACACCTCCTTTTGTGCCTCCTGCTTATTTAAACTCACACTGCCACATCAGAGGAAGCTCAGAGAGTGGTGCTGGCTGTTGGCACAATACCCAGCTGGGCTTCACATGCTGCCCTCCCCAAGACCACCAGCATGCCATGATCACACACAGGTGAAGGAGTAAGGTGTGCAGGACCGAGTGCAAACTCTCCCATGGGGAGAAGACCTGTATATCTGCTTCCAGACCTGTATGTCTGCATTCCCACCACCTCCTCCTAGGCTCCAAAGAGATGGTAAGGGATGTCACTCTCCTTTTAGAGGGTGTCTCGGACAATCCTCTCTGCCCCAGGTGTCATGGACACAGTAGCAGGGGTCAGGGTAGGTTGGTATGGGAAGGGAGGTTGGAGTGACTGACTGTTTTACAACAGGCAGCATGTACTTTGCAGATGCAAATCTATGCACTAAACGGAGATATTTACAGGAGGTTTTTTCCACATATCACCAGCTAAGGAAGAAAGACTTTTGAGGAGGCCTTTGGAGAAAGCTGGCAGCACATCACTGGAAATACCTTGGCTGAATGCAAGCCAGCTGAATTTAACATGAAGAATGTGTTACAGAAGCAACAGCCTTAGCAGTGTTTAATACAATAACCTGAACTAACCTTTTCATTCAGGTTGGCAGAGGAATGTCTGCTTCACACCTCACCAGGAGAAGGCTCATGGCAACAGAGCCATGAAAAAGCATGCTGAAACCAGCAAGGCCACTGACTCAAAACTAAAAACAATCCCTCAATTTTTTATTATTAATTGCTTCTTTCTTTGCCTTGCCCCTGTCACAACACAGAAAGCAGAAGTTAGAAAAAAGCTGAACTATCTACACAAGGAAAATGTGCTTTCTCTCATGAACAGAAGTTGATCTGTTTGCATCAGAGCAAGATTTGCTGTTGTGGTTAGTGTAGTGGAGTGGCAGAGATCAGATGCCTTTCAAAATAGTACAAAAATAGTTAAAATATCTCTAACCTAGTTAAATGGACTATGCATGATATTGTGTAAGCACTCTCAAGTCAAACAGAGAGAGAAATGATAGAGGGAGAGTTCAAACAAGGAATGAGACTAGAAGTGCAAAAGAAAACAAAATAAAACGTTGGACACAAGGTCAAGCAATCAGAACATTGCAGGCTAGAAAAGGAAGTGAAATTACAGGCTCTGGCAAAACAGCTGAGTGCTTACTCAGGAAAATTACAAAACTGTTGAGATCCTTACCATCAGATATGTGTCTTCTATCCAGAACCATTTCCAAGACAAGCTATACGAATTCATAAAAGCAAGCTTGGGGATATCACATTCTTCTCACATCGGTAAAGTGTTTTTGTTTATTTTTTTTATAAATACCAGGACCAATACATATATGGTATCCTTACTAGGATATATACAGTTTATAGATATATATACACACATACAAAATTGCATCTTGGTAAAATCCATAAGCTGATGGCAAAATACAATCAAGCCCATCTTCTCCATCAACAGCTTCTACAGGAGAGAGTTCTAAGGTCAACAGCTCAACAGCCCCTTGCTAAGCACTAAAATTTATTTGTCAATCCACAAAAACCAAATTTTGCCCCTGCAAAAGAGCTAGAACACCAGAAGAAAAATTGAGATAGGGAAGAACACTTGGCTTATGCTGAAACTAAATAGGACACATCAGTTAAAGAAACCAAATGGTTTATCCCTAATGGAAGCCACTCAGGCCCTAACAGTTTGGTTTTGGGGAGGAAGCAGAAGCAAATATAGAGTGTGTGACTCATGATTCCCCACAGAGCTATCAGGCTGTAGGGACTTCAGAGGCAGGATCAAACATTCTCTGTGCACTTGTAGAATACCATACTAGTAAAACTACAGGCCTCACAGTTGAGAATTATTTCAGTACTACTACCTATAAAAATTAATATTCCAAAAAAGATGGTGAGTCCTGCCAGCTTGTGAAATGTCACTCATGGAGAAGCTCCAGGGCATTATTTCCCCAGCAGTGTGGCAATACTGCAGAGATGGAAAGACTCAGAGAAGCCAGGCAGAGATAGATATATCTACTGCAAAACCCACAGCTCTGGGACTGACCCACTCTCACTGTAGTCAGGTCAATCCTCTTCATCGCCAGCTAAATGATGTGATGAAAGGCTCATAACAAAAAACACGTGCAGGCTTTATATATGCCCAGACAAGGGTTCTTTACTCCGAGAGGGTCATGTTGTTACAAACCTAGAGATAGGGCTTGGTGCCCAGGGCAGGCACTGCCTAGGCTGCAATTAGAGAAAGCAGCCACAGCCCTGGTCTGTGGTCCCAGGGAAGCTGTCCAAGAATAAACAGGGTTAGATGGTTGTCAGCTGCACACATTCAACTCACAATCTGCCACCTGTGCCCCCCCCCTCCTCCCCGCAGTTAAGCCACTAATTCAAAGCACTCCTACCTCTGTGCATTTTTACAGGTTTATTACACATTGTGTAAGCAGCTGAAAGATCAACACTTTGTGTTTGTCAGTAGAAACACATGGAATTTGGCAGAAACCCTGCTATCCAGTGGAACACAGATTAGCTGGGAGAGAGAGGAGACTTATTCATGGCTGCATCAGCTTCAGGGACTGTGATTCATGTTGCACAGTGAAACAGCTCTGCAGAACTACAAAGGGCTGTGAAGTCGACCTGATGGTGAAAGCTACCCTGTTCTGTAAACCTGTGTAACAGGACTTGAGATTCCTGCCAGCTGTAGTCTCAGACCTGACACCTCAGCTTCAGAAAGAAAAAGGAGTTTAAAGGCAAATACAGCCAGATTCAAAGGGAAAGGTGAGCAAAATGGCTTTGAGCTGTCAGCAGGAGTGCATGCAAAATACAAATGGAGAAAGCAGCCTGAGTTTTTACTTTGTAGCATAGCTAGCACCGGTTTACATTATTTTCTGTGTGTGTAGAACTGCAGGCACTCATTGTCGTGACAGGGACTGGAATAGACACTGAACCGCATACAGCACACATGGGTACAATTATCATGTCTGGAACAGCAACAGCTCTAAGTGACATTTTGCTAGAGTGAGTGGCTAATCTAATCTCCTTCACTCTGAACACTGGAACTCATGGGAGAAGAGCCTGCTGAACCAGCGAAACAGGATAGAGACGTAACAACCCTGGCAGTTGGTGAACAGGAGACTTAAAACGAGTAATGTCCTGAAAAGTGAACATGAGCTGTATTTGTGCCAGTAATCCCTACTGGGACAAAGCCAGGCGGGAAGTTGACAATTGCAAGATGCCAAGTAGAGAAAGAAAAAAAATCAAACAAACTAAATGAGTTTTAAAGAGAATATAAAATACTCCAAGGGTTAGCAAAAAAACCTGCATGAGTGCTTGAAGAAAAATGACAAAGGACAGCAGACTTTGACAGGCAGGACACAGTTAACTGCAAGTGGCCTAAATACCACAGGTGTAAAAGTGACACTACACGGGGTCACGGTGCTCCTGGACTCCCAGCTGCACTGCACCTTCGGTGGGCTGGGCTTCCCACTGCAGCCTTACCTCATCTCCAAGAGGAAAACCGACTCCCCACACACACTCTCCCCGGTTGCTGCTTACTTTCTCCTGCTTCCCCTTTCCCAGAGAAGTTATCGCACGCCCCCCGCTCTGCCTGGGCAGCCGGATCCTGCTGCTGGCGGAGGCAGCACGGCCCGGGAGGGCGCAGCCCTGCGGGCTCGCCCAGCTTCCAGCTCTCCTTGCCCCATTCCCTCCCCCACAGCTCGGGGCCAGCTGTTGCAGCTCCAACGGTTTTACAGCCATGTACGCTGACCTCATGGCACAAGCTGGGAGACATGTGGGACACCACAGCCACCCCCCCGACGGGCAGCGAGACACCACCCCCTCCCTGCGCGCAGGCAGCGACGCCAGGCTCAAGATTCCCTCCCTATTGTAATTATTTTTGCTTTGCGCAGAGATTTATCACATGCAGCTGCCACAACTTGTTTACAAGACACAAAAGCCATGAAAACAAGGTTGACGAAGTCTGCGTGAGAGCTGTTTTCCCTGGCATGAATTTGTCATACCTCTTAGCTCGCTGACGCCCTGGCTGGCCGCACAGTCTCCAATAACACACGGCAATGCCTTCCCTTCAGCCTCAGAGCAGCCAAAGTGAGTGCTTTCAGTCAGAGGTTGGGTTTTGACAAAACTGCTTTGCATTTAGGTTTATCATTGCTGCAAGAACAGCAAAAACATGCTGTCTCATTGCTTCTTTATTTTTTTTTCTTTTCCACGGTAAAACAAGTTTCACAAATAAAACATTTTGTTTGCTGTACCAGGGATCTGTGGCCAGCACGTGAAGCCTTTGGTTTGTTGCTAGAACTCCTGCTCAGTTCAGGATCCTAGCTCCACCCAATGCCCTACATCTACCTACCTTTGATAACTTTAATATATGCTCAGAAAGAATAGGTTTAGGTAAACTTCAGTGGCCAGCACCAAAACTATCAGTGCTAGATTACAGGAAAGCAGAAACTCCCTTTTGATACATTTTAGTGGGTGCCCAATATGAGTCATTTTCTTCCTCTAAGTTAAATAACACCTCAGGGTAGGGAAAAGCTTCTACATGGTGTGGTGTCAGGTGCTACTCAGCCACAGCCATCTGACTTATGACTACAGCCAAACTCCTAGGTGTAACCTTAACACAAGTAATAATTTAAGAAGTATATAATTGGCCTCAAGCAAAACTGGTCACCAGTGAAGTTCCCAGGGTAAGTCAGTCAGCAAAATGGAAATGCAGTGCTCATCATGCGAGCAGGGCTTTGGTGGTCATTTGCACTAATACCACTTTGTATGGCATAATAGTAAATGAAAACAGCAGAGAGACCACAGGCTTTTACTTTCAATGAAAACTGTTAACCTGAATGGCAACAGCTTTCTTCCTCATTCTATTTTCATTTTCAGTACTGCAGCTGTTATAGTGAAATTACAGAACTGGTCAGCTCAACCAGCAAAGTTTTTACTTTCTAAACTTGCTGACATTTTTTATTTTAAAGGGCAAAGTAATGAAGAGTAAAGATCTCTGAAAATGCCCTTTAATGATCTGAGTGTCCTACTTTTTCTTTATCCCGCAGCACACCAGCAAACTGCTTTGAAAAAAGGAAACAAAAGAGGAAAATGTCGAGCAATTCAAATCAAACAATGCAAACATATTTGTGAGGCTGTTTTTCTTTCATTAGTGCTTGAAGCACGGGTCTAAGAAGTGTTGCAATAAAGTTCCTTCCTGCAAGACCAGGAAAGGACAAGGCATCTTCCAAACCTTTATCAAAGATGACACTCCACTTTGGGTGTGTAACACCCCTTAAAATAAATCACCTATTCCACAAAACCATGTCTATTAACCAACTTTTCCCTCAACATGAACCTCATAGTTACAAAAAAGTACACTTACATTTTACCATTAGTCATTAAAAAAACCCAACCAAAAAATACATCCATAGATATCCCTGGAAAAGTAGCTCATAAGTATCAGGTACAGTGTGTCCAGAAACACTACACAAGGCTCTTCTGTACCCACCTGCAAATCCTCAAAGACAGAGTATATAGCCATCTCTTTGTTCAAAATTATTTTCTAGCTTAATTTCCAAATTATTTAAAAAAATAATTCTATATTCATACAGTATATTAGGATGACTGTGTTACCAAACCTGATGCAGTCATAAGTAAGCCAGTGTTTACTGTTTGCCATTTTGGTTTTCAACATGAAGGTTCAAGAAAGGCACATGTTCAGTAGAATTACAAAGAGTACTCCAGAGAAGAGAGTATTTCTGACATTATAAAACAATAAAGGCCACAGCAAAACAGAACAGCAGTCAGAATGTTGTAGTCTTCTTTCTGCTCATAATGTTATCCTTAAACTCACCAACCCTCCTGCTCCTCAAAGCCCTTCCCCAACCTCCCAAACAGACAACTGGTTTGTTTTTAAAGATTAGCCAGAACCAATTTTTTTACCCTGGAGGTCTCTTATTTCACTGTTGCTGGAAGGATAAGAGTGGGCGACTGACATTCAAGTAAGTTGAAATGTGAGCTGCAAGTCTTCACGTTTTTCAGTAATAAGTCATTTTGATAGCAAAGTCCTTTTCTGAAGGGTAACTTAGATTCTGTTGGCAAAAATACACCCCAATACAATAGGGATCTCTTCTAAATCTTAGTCAACCACCTGTTAAAGTATCTCACAAAGACCTGGCTCTCAGAACTCAGATTTCAATGCAATACACCCTACTTAATTTCAGTCTACTAGAATTACTGAGTAAAAACCTTGTCATTGCTAGTCCAAGTAAGGGTAGAAGCCCTTGCCCTCCCCTATCAAAATTTGTCACCAGTCATGTCTAGGAGCTGCGTCACAAAGATCTGCAAAGAACACTTGTCCCAGCCCCTCTTCTGGCCTCTTCCTTTTATCTTCAGATCTTCCCCATCACATTTCCCTGCCACAAAGTATTTCAAGGAGCCAAGAGCTGGAACTCTTACAGGGGCCCAAGGTTTCCCTCTGAAATTTAGTCAGAATTGCCTACATAGCTCCCTTAGGCCCCTTAAAAAAAATTTCAACATCGCAGAACACAATCAGGTACTTCTGGCCCACTTTTCTGCATTCTTTTAAACATCTGGTTGACAACAACTGCTAGAATGGTTCTCTAAACCAAACAAAGTCAGTATGAGCTCAAATATATTTCTCACTTCCATTTATTTCAAGGGCAATTCATGTTTTCTGCAGAGCTTGTATTCAACAAAATACTCTGTATGCATCACTTTTAAAGAAAATATTTTATTATATTATGGGAAAAAAGCATGATCATCCAAAGTCTGTATTGTTAAAAAAATTGAAAATTTAGACAGCGTGTCGGTATATTCCGTTCCACATGGGAATGATAAGAAGACTCTATATCATTACTAGATATTGCACAGTCTGAAAGAAACAAAACAAATCACATGATCTTGGGAAACATCTCACATTATGAAAAATCTACAAAGAAAACATTAAAAAAAAAATCCCAACAAAACACACAATCCTTTCTTTCTACAGTAGCTTTAAAGTTTATAATTCTTGGAATGACCGTATTCCACTGAAGACCATCTCAGTGACAGGAAGCTTCATTTCAGCAATCCCCCTTGTGCAAATAAGATTAATAAAAAAAAATAATAATAATGCAGTGAAGTCTTTTGATATCGTGTGGGTGGCAATAACCACTCAGCTGTTAGATCCCTGCCTGGTAAAACAAAATGGGGAAGGAGAAGGAAGGGGATTTAGGCCATAAGTTTCGCCTGCAACTCCATCTCTGCCGCCCTTTTGAGTGCAACATCCACCAGAAGCTGAAATCCACTAAAATCCTGGTTAAGGTCTGGTGGTGTTGGAGGAGGAGTGTTAAAGAGCCCACTTTGTGTGTTTGCACCAGGTCCCAGTTTGGATGCGTCCTCATGGCAGGAGAGGGGATCTGTGAAGCCGCCAGCCGGGGGCTGCTGCAGGTCCGTGGTCTGGCCTACATCAGCTGGCTGGCAAAAGTGGAAAGGGGCATCTTTCAATGCAGTCACAGTCGTGTGGCAAATCACCGAGGGCCGGGCCAGGACCGACCCCGGGGAAGCCGGCTTGGGAGAGGACACAGTCTTGCCGAGTGGTGCGGCAGTGGGGAGGAAGGCAGTCTCCTCCAGCAGGGGAATGTAGTTCTTTGTGCTGATGGCAGACTCCACCAGGCCGCCCTCGGGAAGCTTGGTCCCTCGCCGCGAGATAGTGAACTGATTTGGGTCTTTGCCATCCTTCCTCAGCATGTCAGGTAACAGCCTGCGGCGCGCATTGATAAACCAGTTGCAGACCTGGGAATATAATGACATCTTAATTTCTACCTTCATTCATTCCCAACTATGCGCCACTAGAGCGGATGGTTAGATTAATGAATCCCTCCAAGCAATTTCCTTCGCTGCTCAACAAAATAGAGACCTACTGACAAGTTCTGACATGCAACTCCCTGCTCCTGTTACAGAAGGCCCCGGGACATCTGAGGTCCAAACTAGGGGTTTAGCTTTTAACTCTGTGCACACACATTAACCTATTGGCTATTGTTCCCTAGCTTAGGTTAATTAACAACAGGAAAACCTTTTCTCTCTGAAGAGTGCAACTCCTCCTACAAATAGTTACTGATTTTCCTTGTTCAACTGACTGTGTCGACAGACATAACATGAATTACCTCATTTAAGTTTGTCTTTGTTTAAATATCAACCAGTTTCCTGGGCAATACAGGATAGTTTATAGTTCAACGTCTTTTTTTCTCTTCACTACATAAAGGAAGTCTTCTTTATAATGTTGCATTAAGAAAATTTTACTCTATAGCAAATTTTGAAATTTGCACTGATGAATTAATATGGAAAAATAAAGCCCAGGACTCAACAGGAGTGCTCTCTTTTTAGCAGCTCCCAAAACCAAACCCTGGTTTACCCAAGCTCTCGTGCAGCCACCTTCCCACAACATGGGATGCAGCAAAGGGCATAAGCTGTTCCACAAAAGATGGTCACAGAAGATGAGAACAATGTGTCCAAGGGACCTCACAGATGCCAGTGGCATCCCAGGATGAGAATCCAAAATAATCACACGAACACCTCATCACACCTGCACTAACACCCTTGAGTAGCTCTATCCCATATAGGTTGTTCCACTGATTTTAATGGCAGTGATTATAGACATAATTACACTTGTCCACGTTCTACTGCAGCCTCAAGTTGCTATTTTAGAAGTGAAGAGTTACATGTCAAGCTGCACATGTATCACCATAAAACCCCTATTGACAAATAAATACCTTCTTCTCACAATAAGTAACCTTGTACAGACACTTTATGTCTTTTAGGGCACAATCCCACAAAAAATTAGCATGTGTGTTCCAATTTATGACTGTCTGTTCTCCCAGAAAAATAATTTTATTCCCAGTAAACAAAGATCATCGTAACACATAATCAGTCTCTATCTCTCCTTATGAGTGCCATCAGCAGAAGAGTAGCAATAAAAAGGGAAATCTCACATGCAGTGTAAACATTTGTATCCATGACTAGACCACAGGTGAATTAAAACAGAAAACAGCTCCTTTAGAAGGGAGAACTACTTTTTAAAATACCTGTAGTGTGGAAAGGTGTGTTTGTCGGGATAACAGCGCTTTTTCTTGCTCTGAAGGATAAGCATTGTATCGGTGCTCATAGAGCCAGTCCCGAAGAATCTGCACAGATTCCTTGGGCAGGTTGCCACGTCTCCGCCGTTTGCCTGAGCCAGCAGATGAGGAAAGATCCAGTGGGACATCCATAGTGTCATCATCCTCCGTTTCACTGCCTGATATTGCAACTACACCTACAATGGTAAGACAAGAACAATCAGCCTCCTAAATCCGTTGACTCCTTGGCTCCAGCACTGTATAGGACAGACACTTTATATCACATTAACTGTCTTTACTGTTTGTTACGGCCCCTTGTACAGAGATTCCCCCTGTCATGCTGTAGCTTTTCTGTCAGCTGAACAAAAAGTAGCACCAATGATCCATTCCTAAAGGAATTCTTCTCTGCAAACCTTCATTTTCTTGTTCCCCTGGCAACCTTTTATCTACTGCACCTTATCAGATAGCTTCTATCTAATGAGAATATTGTCCAAGTTTGTTTGCTATGGTATGCATCCAGCACTTTTTTTGAAGGATAACTATCTAGTGGCTGGGCAAAAGGTCAACAAGCAAGAACTTAAAACACCCCAACTCAAGCAAGAGATTATTTAATTATTTCTTAACATCCTGATGCTTCCCTCCTGGGAGGGATAGGTTGTAAATTTTATAAATGTATAATTATATCTATTCAGAAAAAAATAATGGAAGAAGAAAAAAAAGAAAGGGAAAAATTGTGTTTGTCACCACCCCTAAGGAGATTTTCACTTATGAGGAGAAAAAGTGCAAAAGGAGGGAAGAACCAGGTGCCTAAGAGTTCACCAGTTTATCAGGAAATGGATTCTCATTTAACTGCATTCGGTATCAAAGAACCATGATCATTAAAATACATCAGTCTTTATCCTAACTATTTTTTCAACTTTGTGGGTTTTATCTCATATTTTTATCCCTGGAAACGTGTGTTCTGTGCTATGCTTACTATAAGGGCTCCAAATTTACAAGTTAACTGCATACCTCCTCCCCTCCAACACAAAGGAAGGAACAGGTTTCAAAATCTGATTATCCCTTTATATGTGTACACCACACTACTAGTAACATGAAGCTGTGGAATGTAAATCAAATGAATGAGCTAGGATTCAATAGTTAGGAAGGCTACAATTCTATTCCTTTGGTAGGACACACGAGTCACTAGTTCCATAAAACACAAAAAACCCCATGCTTTAAACTCACCAGAAATTTTAGGAATCTTACAAACTACATAAAAGTCCAAATAAGATACTACCAACAATCAACTAGTACAAATTAATACTAATTTCAGATGAACTCACACTGCCTTTCAGAAGCAGTTTTAGAAACTATAGAAGGAAAACAAGCCCTTAATCATTTTGGTTTTTTGAACTCAGATTGGGGGGGTGAGGGAGTGGAAAGGAAGAAACTTGCTCACTTGTAACACAAAAAACCTTAATTGTGAAGCCAATTAAATGTAAAAAATAAAATTTTCTGTGGGCAACCACCCATAACTAAAAAATTATATTTCAGGAAATAAAGTAAGCCCTAAACAACAAGAAGTGTACCTATGAAAATATTAAACTATATAAAACTATGTTATATCCATAAGTAAAGGCACAGAAGGAAGTAATGCCCTTTAAAAAAAACAACCAACCAGCCACCAAAGCCACCACCACCACACAAAGAAAGACAGAAGTTTTGCATGTGCAAGTTTTCCTTGATATTTGGCAGGAAGGTAGGGAGTGAAACAGAGAAGGACCTTTCCTCACACTTCCAAACTTCAGCCAAGCTGACATGGTAAATTCTTCTTTCCTTCCCCTATTTATGAATAGCTCCAACATCCTTAAATTTAGTTCAAGTTGTCCAATTTTAAATGCACAGCTCTGATACGCAAGCATTCCCAACAAGATGATCAATCTGCAATCTGTCTGGCAGAGTTACTTCAGTAACTTACTTGGTATTGTTTTCATTCTCCCAATTGCTGATTTATGTAACCGACAAACACCAAACTGACATACCAAATTTTTCATCTGATGATTAGCTACATAAATTATCCAGTCACGGAACAGGAACAATAAGACGATATTTAAGTAACCAACACAAGATAAACTCCAAATTATGTAAACAGTTTCTTAATTCATGTAGAAAGTATGTCAAAAGTTTGCCTTACAATGATTCCAAGCAAACCACTTTGTCATAGCTTCATGGAAAGTGCTGTCACACTTGCAACCTGACCTGAGAACATGCCTTGAAGCACCATGAGCTCCCGGAGCCACGAGGAAAACTTTTGGGAACAAAGATCCTGCAGAGACAACAGGATGGCTCTGCAAAGCAGCTCAGCCCTTTCAAATTGAATTTAAAAACTAGCTAAAACTAGCCCATGCTATTCAGACAATGTTTTGAAGTGCACTGTTCTTGTTTGCCAGAAACCAGACCAGAAATGTTGCAGCACTTCACTGGGTTGGGTTTTTTGTTTGTTTTTAAATATAATGGGCAGTAAGGCAAGACCTTGGAAAAGAGGGAGAGGCAAACAGCAAGGGCTAGAAACAAGAGGGAAGGAGAAACTACTATGAAAAAGTTAGACATCTAATGGTTTGCAAGCAGTGTTTACATGGCATAACAAAAAGTACTCTAGATATACACCCAATCTAAGGTGACCTTTCCAGGATTTACCACATAACTAAAAGACTCCATGGACACCTCTCTGAATTTCAGAAAACTGACTTAACAGCAAAACCTCTCCCAGAATTCTCACTTTTTCTTTAGCTAGGGGGAAAAAAAAAAAAAAGGTGACAAGATACTGTATACAAGCCAGCAGTATAAAAACGTTTCTCCCTTTTTAAACAAGACCTTTTGCTGAAGTAAAAGTTGTCATCTGACTAACCATAACCTACCTAGCAAGAAATGAGTCACCAGCGGAGCCAGCCCTTTGACCCGCTGGCTTAGTGTGTCATATTAATTGACACAGTAAGTTAGTGACACAAAGCAGGTTTTGGTTAAGCAGGAAACCCAGTGTAGTACGACTTCTGCTCATTTAAATGAGCTCATTTAAATAGCTGATCAGCCCTCTGAACTCGTGGCAGATCTCTCCAGTGCAGTGCAGTGTTAGCAGCAACAGGAAGTCATGGCTAGAAATCTCGCACTAACCCAGCTGATATTTTTTTACTAGAGCAGGAGCCACATTGTTGCTGTCAAGGCTCTGTTTTCATTAAAGCATTCCTGCTGATTACAACCCAGCTTTGTTTTTCCGTCTTGTTAGTAATCAGCCTATTCGCTGCTGGTTTCCTGTTTTAACAGGGCCCAACTGAAAAGGCTCCTGGCCACGCTCCATGACTGGACCATTGGCTTACTGTTATTTACACCCAGAATAAAGGCCTGTGGACACGATGAGTAGTCCAGCTGACCTACTAATTTATTTTGTACTAAAAGCAGGCGAGGACCAGCCTATTTTATGTCTCCTCCTAAATACATTTAATGCAAACAAAAAAACTACTTTTGTAGAACTAAAATTAAAGCAGCTCAAGTTCATTTGCAGAGAGGTCTCAGAAACAACCCAAAATTCCATTCCTTCCCTTCCACATCGCCACTTAAAAGACTAGTCTATGCTATTAATGACCTAAGGACTACATGATCAGCATCCCTTCTTTATAAATTACTTTATCCTCCTGGCTTCCCAGCTGAAGTCATATCCATGATTGAATGCACTGCTGCATTGTATCACAGCCCAAAGACTTTACAGGTCCTCTCCGTAATCAGCTCAGGGAAGATTACACCTAGGATCTGGAGTCTGGGCTCGACACCCAAACGGTAGTTAACAGCTTGAAACGACTTGAGTAAAAGTACAGTGATGACTAAAGCTGATTTCAAAACAAACTGTTGCCACGTAAAAAGGTATGCTGAAATACTTCGAGGGGGAGGACAAAGTATTTTGAGAGGCTGAAACAAATAAAATGGAAGTTGAGCTAATGAAAAATTTAGGTTATGAGGGGGAAACAAAGGCACCAAAAAAAAAACAACTATCCCATTGTGTCGAGGAAGAGCTTCACAGAGGAAGTGGCAGAAGCCAATTGTTATTCAAAAGAGGACAAAGTATACCACAAGGAACAATCTCTGCCCTCCAGAGAGGAGATGGACAAAAATCACCTTAAAGAAAACCTCCCACCCCTTAGGGTTCTCTGAATTTCTTAAGTGAGATTTTCTTTTTTTGAGCACTGATAAACAGAACCAGTTCCTGTCTAAGCCCCCGATCCTGTTGCAACCAAGTTCAGTAAGATTCTCCACATGTATAAACTTGAGCACATGCCTATGCCTTTTCGAGACTGTGTTCTAAATCATCTAATTAAGCCAAGTAGGTTCCGTGTGATTGCTATCATGTTATTTGTAAATGAAACTATCCATAGAAGAGTGCTGAGGTTTAAATACAGTCTGCCAGCTTAAAAAACCCACAAAAACAAACAAAAACAAACAAAAAACCCTCAGCAAAACTAACCAACAACAATAACGCAGCATCACACACACAAAAATTTAGAACTCAACAAACCAAAAAAATTTAGAACTCAAATACCAAAAAAATCTAACTAAAATGTAATGCGAATTTAAAAATCAACAACAAAAATACATTAGTTTAAAATTGTTCATAGGTAGCAAAAAACTACAAGGATACAGAAGGGAATTTCCACAGTAAAAAAAAAACAAACAAACAAAAAAAAAAAAACAAAAACCTCCTCTGAATGAGTTTCATAATTGAGGAACCAGCTTAATTGTTTTCCTCTGTACTTTACAGCTTGCACTCTTACTACTTCTAAAGCAACTAGACTTGGCTGCACTATACTTTTTTCCTCTAAAAAGGATTTTTCTAGGAGTGCAAGCAAGAAATCTGTAACAAAGTCACTCTTTGAAACTTCTTGAATGAGCTACAAATGCCAGGAGGTCACAAACAAGTACAAGCCCAACCTTTATTAAAACAAAGGCACCCTAGCCCTAACATCTTTTTAAAAGTTTCCGCCTTTGTCTCCTCACCTTTTAATTTGTGCCACGCAAACCCCAGGCCCATGGCCCCTTTCAAAAGTTCTCCCTCTCGCCTGTCACCTTTCATTGTTTCCATTGTTTCAGCCCAGGATTTGCAATCCTCAAAGCAGAGCTTACGCTTACACACACACACACACTCTTACACACAAAGCCCTACACATGCATACCTAGAAACTACGTCAGCGTTTTCCACACGCATTTGTTTCGGGGGTGGCAAGAACAACAGTTGAAAGTGCAGGGAGTTTGGTATTTCACCAACCAGCAGCTGCCCTCGGGGAGAGAAGTCTGAACAATGGAAGCAACAGCAGACAGGAAACCAGCTCACCACTGCTGTGCAAATAGGCAGCATAGGAATGTCCTAAAAATAACTGGGCTAAATTAATTCAGCGAAACTATAAAAGAGAGGGGGAAACAAACCACAAACTGCTTTCAATAGGGTGAAGAATCTCGACCTACCTAAGGCGCCTGAAACATTTAAAAGCCAGCTCTGCCGCTGTCTCTGGGCACAGGGGGCTGAGCTGGCGCGCAGCTCCGGCTGTGACTGGGATCAAGCCCCACTCCGCTCCCGCGGGACGCAGCGCTCCTCAACACCACCCTGCCTGCTCTTTAAACTTCGCCTTTGTGGCTCAGTTCCCTTTGTGTGCGCTCCTCTTAGCCGAGTGGCATGTCCAAAAAAAACTTCTGACGAGGGCTACAAACCATATTAGTACACAGCATGTCTGCAGCAGCCCAATGATTTCACGAACTACATATGCATTAATTGCTCCAAGGGTATTAACAATGAGAGAGGCTGCTTTACTACAGAGCCGCAGGAATGCATAGTAGGGGGAAAACAGCACAACTCTGGAGTACTGAACATGCGCACTGCTCCCTCTAACCCTCTACTTCGGAGCGTTTAATGGTCTTTGAATGCAAAACACCCTTCAACCACACCGCCGACTGGCAAATCGCAACTGAACAGACACTGCTTTGCTGTGAACTTCTGCCCAGACCAGCGCAGCAGCGTTAGATCCGAAAGCACGTTCCGCGTCTTTGTGGCCAAGCGCTAATTTAAAGACACTTAAAGCACCACGAGCGCGATGAGTAGCGATCCTCTAAGTGTAAAGTTTTTGTTTGGAAGTGGGCACAAAGAAAACTCAAACAGCCTTATGGTTATAGGGGGCGGGGGGGGGGAAGTCTTCCTCCTTTTAACCCTGCGTCCAAACTTTAGTACTTTGTGTTTCGGCTCCCTGTTTTAAGGGATAAAAGGGATAGAAGAGGCTTCAACTTTCAGCAAAACAAGGCGGTCGAGGGCGAGGAGGGGTTTGAAGCCTCCCTCGTTTGAGCCTCTCCACGCCTCAAGCCCCACGCTGCCGTCCCCGCGAACAAAGAGTTGCCGGACGGCCCCGCTTTCCTCGCCCCAAGTTGGGAAAACCACCCGCACCCTGGCACCCCTCGCGGGGACAGTGGGGCTCGGTGAGGAGAAGCGCTGAAAAGTGTTTTACGGAAGGGCAGGGGGCAGAGGCTCGACGGAGAGGGCGAGAACAAAAGTTGGCGGAGGACACGAGGCGAACGGCTGGACATGTTTTTGACAGGGAGCCAGCGGCGCGGAGAGGCGGCCGCCTCCAAACAACAGCCCCGCATGTTTTGTCTGGGAGCGGAGCATCCACTGCAATCTTCCACGGGATACAAGCCAGGGGTTTAGGGGGGGGAGGCACGGGGGACAAAAGGCCGAGAAGGCAAAGGGACTCCGGCTGGCTTAGCGACAGCTCCCCCTTCCCCTTTCCACCCCGGGTAGGGGAACAGGGCACCCCGCTTTGTCCCGGCACCCCATCACAACTACCTTTTTTACTTTTCATCTTGATCGCGAGGACCGAGCCGATCGCCGGACACCCCACGAACCGACCCAAGTTTCTCTCCCTTCGCCGAGCGCTGCTTTCCCCCTTAAAGCACGGCGAGGAGGAGGAGAAGGTCGATGAAGAAAGAAGAAACACCGCCGCGGAGCCAGGCGCCCGGTCCGCGGCCGCGCTGCTGTCAGCGGGAGCCGCAGGGCTNGTCCGCCTGTACCCGCTCGCTCATGCACGCACAACACCAGCGCGGGGGGAGCTCTCCGTGCCTCACGCTCCCTCGCCTTTCTTCCAGGCAGACGTTTGATCATTAAACTGGAAGGAGGAGAAGGAAGAGGCGGGGGTAGGGGGGAAGATTTTGACAGCTGCCCTTGACTAGCCTCCTCCTGTTGCTGCCGGACGAACCACCCACTCCTTCGCGTGAATAGAGGAGAAGAAAGGAGAGTGC
>VYXF01003409.1:444552-478662 GCA_013397295.1 Polioptila caerulea | reverse complement strand
CCCCCGAGTTTATTAGGAAAATAAATCCATTGATGCTCAGATGCCATTGAAATATTTGTGATAAAATTTATTGAATTGTAGTTAGAACTAAAATAACTAGCACAAAGTTAAGCAAGTCATACTATGGCAGTAAGAGTAAAGCAATGTAGCAGATGAATCTGTCTCTCCATAGAAAAATAAGGATCACTCCTGTAGGTCACAGCTAACCTTCATTTTCTCTAGTCCATGACATTGAGTAGTTTCAGTGTATCAGAGGAAAGGAGAGGCTACAGAAGACAGATTTGCGGTAATATTTCCCAAACATGTCCCATCCAAATATTTAATAGTTCAGTACAAGCACTAGAGGAATAGTTTAACAGAACTTCAGAGTTTTTTACTGACCTAGCTGTATAATCTTTACACTGGTATAAAAGTTTAATATCTTCATAGAACTGAAATGAGGAAATGGCATTTGAGTGGCAGAGAAGCACGTTGAGTTGTGAATTACATAGAAATGCATGTTTAAATTTTTTTTCTTACCTATTTCATTTAATATCCTCTTGTGCTTTGAGGAAAAAAAAACAAAACACACACAAAAATTCCTGTTTTGGTACCATTCATTATTTTATATCTTTCCACATGACTATCTTTTGAAAGAAAATTTCTCATTCTTTTCCTATGAGAATTACTCCCAACTTTTTCTCATTGCCTTGTTTTTCTCCCAAGTGTCTTTAATCCTACAGTGTTTGGTTTTTCAGTAAAGGTGATATGCTGCTTGGAGTATTTCAAACAAGGTTATGCCTCTGATTAGAATATTTCATATTACTTATTCCCTGATCTACTTTTGTATGGAATCCAACACATTAGTCTTTATTTTTGGCTGCTGCTACATACTGAGCATGGGGCTCTACCAGCTTTGGAGGTTGTATAGCTTGGGTGAAGTTTCTTTTCTGCATGTTTTCATATTCTCATCAGCACTGAATCTTTTGTCAACGCATTGTCCACTCATGTAACATACTGAAGTCATACTGAACTTATTCACAAATTTCCCTTTCCCCAAATACATTTTTGATATCTGCAGACTCCATCACTGTTCTTTACCTGCCCCCATTTTCCCCTCTCTCACTGGTCAGAGCTATTGTATTAAAAAACACTGGACTAAGTAGAGGATGCAGAAGTACCTTGGTGTCAAACTTTTTTCATAATAAATAAAGTTTATAATTTAACCTTAGAGTTGTAATTCACTTACTCTAACCAGATATTCATCTATGATACTCGTTTGCCTTTTTTCCCTAGCAGTATCTTAGTTTCTCCAGTAGCATGGAACCCTGTCAAAAACCTTTCTGAAATCTGAATAAATTACGTCAACCAGCTGTGCTCTCACAATTAAAGCTCACTTTGCTACCTTTGTGCAAGGGCAGAAAGGGTAAATCTAAGTCATGAAGACAATTCTAAGGTTTCAGAACTTCTGCATAATAGACTCTGCAACCTGAACACGCTTTTCACTTGTTTTCTGTGTGCATTCTTGTGGTTCTCAAAGATCAAACAAGTGCAAAAGCCTCAGGAATTCTTTATGTAAAATCATACTGATTGCTGACTGCTACAGTATCATGTTTGCAAGCTTTTGGTTCTCAGCAAGGACTCTAGGATGGACTCAAGAAGGTAAGGGATAGTACTTAGGATTCCTGAGCAGGATCAGTCGCTGGAGTGACCTGTGCTTGCCCCTGGGGTTTTCAGACATTTACTGGCAAGGAAGAGCAATGGCCACTCTGGCAGGCTGTAGTTCTGTCTGTCTCTGGGGCCTCCTTCAACAATTCTCTGTGCCAGCCCTTTGTTCCCTCACCTCCACTTGATCCTCCCTTATGTCTATGTTTAGTACATAAGCATATGGAAATAGAATAATATTATTAAGAATAATATTATTACTGTAGAGACAACTTAAGTATATTCGGTGACGTTGGCTACAAGACAGTGCAGAAACTTCTTAAGTGGTGTAATCACTTCCACTCTGAGACTAAAATCTGTGTAGCTTCCTCCGGGGAGTGGTTTGTCAAACTTGCATTAATGTAAATGCAGCTTTGTTTCCATAGTTTGAGGACAAACCCCTTCGTAAAATTAAAGACTAAAAAAAAAATTGTGAATTGTAGGTTTAATCTTGCTTGGAGTTAAGTCTTCCCTTTCAAGCTTGAACTTTAAAGTACAGAAACAGACGTCATGTATTCCTTTCAGTGATGCAGAAATTATAATTTCTGTCTACCCACAGGCACATCTCATAACTTTGTCCTCTTGTTGAAGAGGGGGTTCTCTGGCTCTGTTTACTTTTTTTGTACACGAGTGAGTATAACAAGATCAGCATGACAAATGGCACAATCATTCATGGTCTCAGCTGAGCTCAAGAACTCGGGGCATGAGAGGAAACAGATCCCTCTTTCCTGAAATTTGAGACTTTGGATGCAATTTATGCAATCGGGTTTAGCTTATCTGTAAGAAGTCAAGCAGGTAAATCAGGTATGGCTAACAAAAAAAGAAATAAATCATGGTTTTAAGGTTTTTTGTTTTGTTTTAATTGTGGGGTGCCTAACTTGCCTTTACCACAGACTGGTGGTGCATACTGAAGGGAGACAAGGCAGGAGGTTCACTGCAAGACACCCAAAACAAGAGTAACCTTGCTTAGCTGACTCAGACAGTCCAGTATTTAGTTGGACAATCTTCACTTAGGGCTGTGTGTCAGCAAATTATAACTGTACAAAAATCACTGTATAAAGCAACAAACACAAAGCCTAAGAGTTATCTGCACTTGGCAGCTGATTTTTTTTTCAGTGTAGAATATTAATTTTAAACAAAATAACTCTTTTAAAATAGTAATAGCTACATCTGGGCACTTATATTCTGTTTAGTGTAGTCTAGTCTAAAGGAAATTATGGCTAGCCAAATATTTGCTTGGTTGAGTCTATGTTTGAAATTTGTTTTGTCTTTTTAGAGCTGTGTTTCAGGAATGTTGTCTATGAAGTTACTTCTGTCCTTACAAGACAAGGTTAAATTTGACTTCCAGAAGGACAAAAAAATGTGAATGAGATATGCACTGTATATTACCTGAAGAATAAATGACATCACTAGTTTAGAGGAAAAACTTGGAATATTTGTTATATCTGTGAACTAAGAAATGGTACCACGTCTTAATATTTCAGGAAATAACAAGTTTTTGCTAAAAATGCAGAGTAACTTTTTTTCTGTCATAAGGAGGAGAGGTTTATCTAGGAAATTAGGGTGTCTTCTGGGACTGCAGAATTTCTATGCCTTTTTAGCAGAATAGAAATGTGAGTGTTATTTATGAGGCATAATAGTACAGAAAAATTATTCAGATATATAACCTCATGTTCAACAAATATTGAAAAGGATACAGACTAATTAGAAACCAGTAGAATTTTATGACAGGCTACTCTTAAACACTGTGTACTGAATTTAGAAAAGCTATCACTGCTGTCTGTGCTGTACCTGCTCTGAATATATTCTGAGAGCTTTGTTTTCAAAGTTGTCTGATTTGTATGTCTATAGCTTTTGCATCCACTTGATTGTTTTTGTTGCTGTTACTGTTTTATTAATCTTCAGTGTTACACAATTTAAAATTAATGCGTCTATAGAGTTGGAGATTGTCCTACCACTGCAAGTCCTTGTAAAAAGTCAAAGGGGGGTGGCTTTCAACTGAAAAAAGAGCAAGTTTAGATTAGGTATTAGGAAGAAGCCCTTCAGTATGTCTATGGCGACATATGGAACAAGTTGCCCAGAGAAGCTGTGGATGCTCCATCCCTGGAAGTGTTCAAAGCCAGGCTAAATGGGGCATTGAGCATCCTGGCTTAGTGAAAGGTGTTCCTGTACCTGGCATGGGGGTTGAAACTAGATGTTATCTGAAGTTCCTTTCAACCCAAACCATTCTGTGATTTTAAGTGCAAACAGAATATTCCACCAGTATTATGGACGTGTTAGAGGGATTCTGAGTGACCAGTCAAATTTATAGCCTTAGGGGACAGCTTCTTCAATTAAACTTATAAGTAAATTGTTAATGTTAAAATCTACTGAGCATTTCTGTTCATTGAAAAGATGCAGTGCCTGTTTGAGAGGCTCAGCCTAAAGGAGCAAATTTGTAGAATAAGTGATTGCTGCATCTATCTTGCAAGTGACAGTAGTGAGCCGATCTCTTCAGCTGGGTGAAAAGTCATCGAACGATGACTAAAGACAACCTTTCACTGCCCAAGTTGTGTAAGGTTTTTCAAGTGACAGGTACTGGGTGTTGGCTACCTTTCTATAAAATCCTAGCCGTAGCCTGAGGCCTTAATCTCTTATGCAGGCAAATGCATGTTGAGATGATTTAGGACTGAGTGCCTGCCTGTAGTTGTAATTTAGGGCACCGAGGAGGATCGCTATACCTGCATGTGACCCATTCAAGGGTGCATATTACCAGGCAATGAGAGAGACAGCCTAACAAGTAATTTCATCAAGGTTTTGTTATTTTTTTTGAGTGGATCACATCAATTGGATGGGGGTTTCTGCTCTTTCACCCTCAGTACTTTTTGTACTACGGAAAATAAGTCAGGTGTCAGTACTTGATTTTAAAACCCCAAGCCTGAAGACTTGCAGACAAAACAGGTTCGGGCAGCACAGAGAAATGGAAATGCATGCTGTTTTTTGATGGTGCTGACATTCTGAGTCTGCATGGACCGTTTTCCCTGTGCATGGTAACTATTTAGACACTAAAATCTATGTTTTTCCTCCTTCCATTGAGATTAAGAGGTGTAGTAAGAGCTACCATTCTACTACCAGCAAATATTAGAATCTTATACCTACTCCATCTCTGTGCCCCTCATGAAGTGTAACGAAATATGGTAAGTCCAAGTAGGGTTATTGGCCTCCCGAGGAGCTGGAATTGAAACACCTGAGTGCTAACAGTCTTATGACTTACCTGACTTGAGCTGTTCAGAGATAAACCTCAAGTGTGGAACTGTTTGATTGACTGGTTAATACTAAGAAGTGTAACAAAAGGCCACAGCCTCTTGGAATGCCTTTCAATCTTTCTGTTGTTTGCACCATTGCAAGGTGCTAATTGCCTTACCTGTGGCATCTCTTCCAGTCTTTTGCAAGTGTGCTTGCAGCCACAAAACCTAGGAAAGCTGCACGCAGCTAGCTTCTGGCTAGCATTTGTATTCTTAAATCATGCTAGTTTAAGGCTGACTAACTTCCCCTTCTGTCCTGGGTTGATGCTGAATTGTATCCCNGAGAGAGCTCTCCTTTGCTTTTTGTTAGTTTTTGGCTAGCTGAGGTGGAGGAGTTCTCCTCACTGTGGTTTTTCTTTCTTTTCCTTGGAACTGTTTGAACCTGCTCTGGACTAAGAACCCAAAAGGGCACCAGGAGCTCCCACCTGTGGCCCCCCGGGCCTGCCCTGGGCCCGGCCTTTCCCAGCCCCGGAGGGACTGAGGGCAACTGAGCGAGCCGAGCTGCAGCCACGGGAGAGAGAGACTCTGGGAATTTGTCATCTCTGTGGGGCGGCCAGAGGGTTTGTTGTTTAGTGTTGTTCATTTGTTGTGCTGGGGAGTGATTTGCCTGTTAAATAAACAATTTTTTTCCACTTTCCTCCAAGGAATATTTTTTTGCCTGTCCTGAACCAGCTGGGAGGAGGGGCAGTTCGGATTTGCTTTTTAGAGGGACTCCATCCGGAGGTTTCTCCCAATATTTGCCCTAAACCAGGACACCTTCGAAGACAGAACTTTCTAGCCTTAAATGTGAAACGAAAATGTTTAAAGTTTCAAAAACACCTTATGTATTTTTGACTTGCTGGCTGAAAGCTAAGCGGTATTATACCAGTGAGTGTGTTCACACTCATTTCACTAGAAAAAACGTGCTGCCTGGTTCAGTCATGTTTGCCTACAGTAAACTACAGTGGACACAAAGCATTACGTATATACAGTCAAATTGTTAATCTGTATCAACCTAGTCATTGTCATAACGTGCCTAAGTCATGCTAAAATACAGGAGTGCCCATCTGTGAGTGATTGTCGTGTGGATAACAGGAGCCACGTGCCATGAGAGGAGCCTTTTCTTAGTTTCCCACTTTAAACTGATTTTTTTTTGTCTGATCTTCAACACAAACCACATAGTTGAGAGAGGCAGAGATAAGGATTATCGCTGTCACATTATGAAAGTGACAGTACTCTTTGTTTGATAATTAATCTGGTGTCATCTGCCAAAATGCGTTTTCTCAAATTGTTTGGTGTCTAGAAGTGGAATAGCTTACGCTGAATAAAAACTAGAACTCTAACAGGTATTATGCATTCTGAATAAAAGTGTTGAATGACTTGGTTACTTAGTATTTTTTTAAATGCAAAAGTTTAGATCTTGTTCTGTGCTATGGAGATAAAATACTGAGCGAAAACTGCTGTTAAGCTGAAAACTTTCTTACAGTGCTGTAGGTTTCTTGCTTTTCTTCATAGTAACACCATTAATTTATATAGTCTTGGTATGAAAACATGATAATTGATCCTACCAAAACAAAATAATAATAACGTGGAATGCGTTTATCTAATATTCTTTGCTGCCTTAATATACACAGCAGTTCAGACTGATATTCTGTTCTATGTATATGGGTATGTTCTGAGGTAACAAATATGTATGTGCTTCTGAATATATATACACAATCTAGTAGCCTCTAGCAAGCTTCACTGTTGGTGTAAATCTTTGAAGAAAATACGAAGCAGGACATGAAGCACTGTTTGCATACACCTGTGTATGTGTAAATATGCACACAATGCTGTTAGTTATTTTATTTATGGTCCTTTTTGCCTTACTACACTAATAATTATAATAATGCATGCCCAGATGAAGATACTAGTCTGCAAATTTGGTGACAATAGTATTATTTTTGGAAGGCTCAATGAATGGAATGCCTAGCAGAAATTACCACTCTGGTGTGCAATGTCTGCTGGGAAATGATAAGCCTCTGTAAAAGTTCTCTGTAGACTGGCCAAAATTTAAGTCCTGTCCAAGTGACACATGCCATGCTAAATTAACTCTGAGCACTGGTAACAGTATGATCTTGTCATTGTGGCATTCCTGCTTCACTAACTGGCAAGATGTGAGGCTTAGTGTTGGTGAAACACCACACTAATATTGCCATACTACTTTTCACTCTCAAACCAACTTTAGAATTTTTTTGTCCATGTACCATCATGCTACGCATGACCACTGCTAGGAAAGTCACGATGATGATTATTTTCAGCAATAACACCTTCTGTTAGGTGGCTAAACAATTTCTTAACTACCACTTCAGAAATACAGTGTCCCTGTCAGAAATGTCCATTATCCTTCAAAAGTGTAAAATTCAGTACAAGTAAGATAAAACTTTTAGGTGGCCCAGTGTCAGTAATAGTTTAAGGCAGCAACAAGGCAAACAGGTGTTGGTGAAAGTAGATAAAGAAAAGACCACCTGGGACTGTGAACAAAAGGGGAACTCAGTATTACTCAAGTAGCCACAGTTAGGGTTTAGATGGTCTTAGGGGTTTTGAAGAGAGACTTTGGCCTAACTCAGACTTATGGAAAAACTTTTGTAGACTTTTGTGAGGCAAGGTTCTATAGCTTGCAGTTCTGCTAGCATTCAAAGATGCTACAATTCTCATTAATTTAATTTCTGCAATATGAAAGGACCTGACCAGCAAATTAATAAAGTGTAACTTGCTTTGACAGAGCCAGAGTGGGATATAAAAGAGATATATTGGAGACAGGAGAATGAGATGTGCAGCAGAAGAAACAGTGAGGCTGCCCATGAATGCCTAGTGATGGCAGATTGTGCTTTGCTGTCAGTCTGTTGACTCATGCACACTTCAAAAGAGCTCTCAGGGGAGCCAGTTCCATGAGTTGCTGCCTGGTGCATTGTAAATCACGGCAGTACTTTTTTTTTTGTTTGGATGGGCCTTGAGTGTGCCGAATGCTGTTTGGAAACAGCACATAATGGCACTGGAATTTGGGAATTTCAGTAAAAGTGAGGCGGTGGGGGGATAAGGGAAACCTACCCCTACATATGGGATCAGTCAGAGCTGCTTCATTATTGGCTGGACATGTGTTCTTTAACAGTGTGTTGCTCTTGTTCAGAGCTGAGAAAGCAGCAGCAGCCATGGGCTTCATGGAAGTTGAATAGAAATGAAACCAAAAAGTTGAGTGTGGTCTATTTCCACGGCCTGCCTCAGGGATGTTGTACCCCTAAGACGTGGTGAGAAAACGGGACAAATGCTTCAGAGGGTCGGGTCAGGGGTGGTGCTGCCAGGTGCTTCTTTAGCAGGGAGTTTCCTCCTAGGAACAAAGAAGTGATCCTCCTCTGAGGAGCAGGCAGCAAAGGGGTGGCACTGAGCGAACCTTGAAAAGTTGCAGCCATAACATTATAGGAGAGCAAGGTCTGGAATTTTACACAGGACCCCTGGGGAACGGCGATTTTCACAAGTGTGTTGCCCTTGTTTCTTGGCCTGCCTGGGTTCCTCAGTAACTTTAGAAGTTGTAGGACCATTCAAAAGAATTCAAAAGAATCTCACTAGAGAAGGAAAGTCAGTGACAGGAGTTATGTTTTTAGTGGCAAACCAGCAAGGGGGAAATTTTCAGTGCCCCAAGCACAAGACAAAAAGTGGTGAGAGTTTCTGTCTTAGTTGAAAGAGGGTATTAAAAACATGAAACACAAAGCTGCAGGTAAACATGAAGAATATTTAACTCAGTGTGGAACTATTTTGGTCTTTTAAATTATGTTTGATGAATCATTTTTGTTTTTAAAGCCAGAGTAGGGATGCTTGCAGTTAGAAATCCATGTGCATAACTACAGTGATTGCACAGATGATGAATGACTTAGTAATGCCAAATCTGATGTCTCCTTGATTTCTCTCTAGAAGCAATCAAACAACCTAAATCAACCAACCAACAACAACAAAAAATCCACCACACCAAAACAAATATTTGTCTTGGTGAAGTTAGTTTTGTGCAAAAATGCTATACCAATAGCTTTGTTTGTCTGCCCCTAATTAGAGTTCAATTTCTAGGGTCCAGCACAAAAAAAAAGAGGTAAGTTCAGTTGTCTTCCTCTTCTTTTTACTGTAGATCACCAGTGGAATTTAAACAATGGGTAAAGAATGACAAAGCTTTCATTTCAGTGACTGATAATATAACAATGCCTTCAACTATGTTGCTGGAAGTATTTATTTTTTATTTTTAATAAGTAATGGAAATCAGTTCTATCTTAAACTAGTGGAAGCAGTGGCTGTTCCTATAAACTCAAAGAACAGAACTGCCTCTGGAAGACTTGCAGATCAAAGAGGACATGGTTATGAAACATTAAAACTAACCATAATATCCAAGTCAGAGATTATCAATGAACCTCTGGTCCTAGCAGTTCCTGAGCTCCCAGGGCTGTGTGGGCTTTTTGCCTCATGCTTTGGCACAGAGCATGAAGGAAATCCCTCTTGTCTTTGGAGTACCAAGGAGATAATTTTGATGGATTTTAAAATTAACAGGTGGGAGTATTTGCAAGGAAGTGTGTTTGGCTTCTCATATTGCTTTACAAAACACAAGGATTTAGGTATCCTTCCTGAGTTCAGTGATATCATGATTTCCTTGTACTCAGAGAACACTACAGGACAATTTACAAACTTGTTCTTTCGTGGTCATCAAAGCTTGTAGAGTTGATGATCCTGTTTTGTTGATAGCAGCAATCACAGCAGTTACAGCTTTAAAAAAATTTGCATCCAGCCATGCAGACATAACATAGCCACCAGTTTCCAGACACCAGGTTTTAACCTGGGTTTACATGTTGTCTGGTGTTTGCAGTGTCAGATTGTAGTACTTGCAGTTAATAACTTACAGAACACTTGAAATACATCCAAAGTATGAGAATAGCTGTCATTACAATATGCAGATTAAAAGTCAAGGGACTTGATTTCCATATCTGATACTGGAGGACTCTGCATGAGGAATTAGCAGTGGTCTCTCCATATCCATAAAACCAGAATGGCTCTTACTGCTGGGCAAATGCTGGGGAAAAGGTTCTCTCCAGTTAACATAATGCTGTTTGTATTGCCACAAATACGACCCAGCTCACAAGTTAGCTTTGTGCTGTTTTGGTATGCGTACTTTGACTTCACTTGAAGTTGCTGTGTATGCTTAATGTTTTCTGGCTCTTGCTGTCTGGCAGGGTGGCAGCCATCCAGGCAGCTCAGAAGTGAGACTGTAGCAATGAAATGGTGCCCAGCATGTTACCTGCAGACATACAAGTAGTTATGTAGGGTCGCAAAGGAAAGTGCTTCCTTCATTGAATAGGCAAAGATTAATGGTGACACCTGTGCTTGCCACTTGGGCCTTAGAGAGGGTTAAAGGCTGAAAAATTATAAAGCACAACCTGGCCTCTGAGGAATAGGGGGTGGACATGGTCAGCAGAAAGTCTTTGAGACAAGAACAGGGTGTAATGAGGGTCCCTGGTTTTGGACTGTGGGGTTTGCTGATTGGCTGCCAAGAAAATTGGCATCAGAAGCAAAAGTGTATTTGGATGCCTCAGAGAGTTTGTGGGTACAGGTTTTACTTCTTCTAGGAAATGAGCATGTGGAGTTAGTTTAGATGGTTGGATAATGTGAGTATGCATGTGACACAGCTTCTTCCAGTTGTGGGTCAGTGACATCTCTGCTGGTGTATCTGCTCTAGTATGACTGATTTATGGTTTACTGGGATGGTTCTGCAAGTGGTAGTGAATGGAGAACCTGCTGCAGAGACAAGACTTGAACTTATTTTTGTGATTGTGCTACCTGGTCCTCCTCTGAGTCAGATATGGATGCACTAGACAAAAACAAACAAACAAACACCAACCAAACAACACCCAAACAAAAACACCCAAACAAAAACAACAACAAAAAAAGAAAGTTAATTCTTAGCTGAGCTGTGGCTTCCTTGATTGGTACATCAGGGTAGCTGAACTAGTAATGACTTACATATCTGAATTCTAGTGAGGCAGGTGCTGTCTGCCTAATGTGTAGACAAAGCCCCAATGTCAACACTGAGGGGGAGTGATGTAATGCCACAACCACCCCGAGATCATGAGCTCACACCTAATGAACAGTTTGAAATAGTCCTTTGCCATTTCTATTCCACCAACAGATTTGTTAGTTAACTAATTAACAAATCCCCCGAGCCAGGTAAAGAGATTAGAGCAGCTCTTGCTGGTAGAGCCTTTGTTGGGCCAAAAACATCAGATCAGATGTTTTGATCATGCTACTGGTGGTATCTAATCTCAAAGTCATTTTTAATCATCTGTGGAATGATCATCTGAAAACCCAGTGCAGATGTAAAGATTGCAGCAGGGGAAAGGAGTGGGAGGCAGTAAGCTGATAGGAAGGGAGTTTTGGCAAGGATTCCCATGTGCTACTTAAATCTTTAGTTGTACTTTCCAAGCTCGTCTAGCTGTTACTGTGAATAATAGGCTTGTGAGGCCTCCGAATTATCTGGCCTTTCATGAGTAGCTCGGGTAATTCTCCTTTTAGGAAATATTATGCTATTTTGAATAAGTAGAATTCTGCAGAGATAGATGTGAGTCCATACAGATTATTGTGGTGAATTTCATGGATTTAGAAAAGAAATTGCCTGTTTTTATTTCCCCACCCTGTGTTTATATTGCTCGGGAGGTCGCTAGGTTAATGGTAGGATGGAAAAATAATTTTTTCCTCTTTGTTCCCCCCTTTCCTGCCCTTCTTACTATTTTTCCCTTGCTATGATTTCCCTCCTGCTAGTATTTATTTGAGGAACATCTATGTTATAAAAATACAGTTGTTACTGCTATATATCCTGTAACATGAAAAGAATGAATTAGAGTGTGAAATAATGTTATATTTCATAGTTTGGGGACTTACTGTTGGGGATTTTTAAAGTTTCAGGTTATTTAATCAGGGATATGGAGGCTTTTTCTAAGTACACATTGTTTCTCTACTATTCAAATATCAGTGCTAAGTAATCTCTGAAGCCTTTTTATTTTTCTTTTTATCTTCCCTTGGCTTTCAGTGACTTTGAAGTTTAGTTCAGGTCAAGTTGTACATTCATCTTTTAAAGCATCTGAAGTGATAACCTCAGCTGTCCTTTAGATCCTGAAAGCTTACATTTCTGTTCAGCTTAAATTTAGCTCTTTATGTTCTGTACCAAAATTATTAGAGGTACCGAGTAATTTGGTTTTAATGAAAAATAGGAGACCTGCATCTTGCATTACACAGACTTTGGAAGAATGTATTTTGGGGAAAAAACCCTGTTGTTGGATTTTGCTGCAACTGTCACCTGTCAGTTTGCTTTCTAACAAAATCTGATTTATGGGTATGAAAATAGGACCCTTGAAATCTGCCTGTTCAGGGAGAACATCTCCTTAATTAGCACTTCTTCACTCAAGATTGGAAGTGATGTAACCTTATGTCCTGGAATTTCCTTTTTGCCCCTAGAGAATCAAATCTTTATACCATGTCTCTATCTTTACATTTGGTTGTATGTACTGGGGTGAAAAAAATGGTATAGATACAAAATTATATATTTTGTAAAGATTTTTATTTTCTGTGTTGACATCATAATCTGTTTGGCAGATTTCTATCTTCATTCTTCTGGAGAATTTTGCACTCTTCAAAATGGAGTGTGCATTAGAACATTCATTTTGAATTATGAGCTGCTGTCTTCCCAGAAAAAATGTTTAGACACCTTAGAGAACAGCCATGGTGGGACAATTTTTTGGTCAATCTCAGAGCTGCTGGACTATACCCTTGAAGTACAGGGCTGTTATCCCAGGCCTGGGAGATCAGCCTTTGTTATCATTGAAGAGTTGTAGCAGTCTTTGGTTCTGCAGCTCTTAATGGCACCAATAATCTTGATTTTTAGACGAGCAAATTTGTGTTGTCTTCCACAGCAACTTTTGGGCACTTCCAGTCTGACTGCATTTGTGGAATGTGAACTGTGGTTGAATGGTGAATGTGGAATGTGATGCAGTGGTTCATTGTGAGTTCTCAATTGCCATGTAACCATGGGCAAGTCATGGTCCTCCTTTAAGAATGGAAGATGGAGATGCTAATGGGGAAGTTGAATCCAAAAGTCAGCGTTACAGAGCCTATATTTAGGTACTGCATGTTCTTTCTTAGTGCCTTGCTAAGAAGCAGCCTATATGTCCTGTGTAATGAGTTCTGAGGAACGCTTTGGACCTGTTCCCAATCTGATGGTATTTTATCATGAGGTCAGCTTTGATATCAGTGAAATGATTGCTTAAAATTTTTATGCTTTGAAGAAGAAGAATTAGGTTCTTGCATGTGGGAAGACCTTGACATGAATTGAAGTCCTCCCATGTTCTGTGACTTCACTGCTGAGATACTGCTGGAGATAAATTATAAAGCAGTCCTTTCAATATATGCTACTAAAGTAGTGAATTAGCTGCCAAAGTTCAGGTTTGTTGAGAATCACTCCCTTTTTCCACAATTAACAGAATGCCTTCATAAGAACAGGCATATAAACTCAATGCTTAAGCATTATGATAAGGCTATAATGACCATGCACCTGTTTGTAACAGATGAGTACTTCCTTGATGAACTTTTATTTCACCATTTCAGGAAAAAAAAAAAAAAAAGAGAGGGAGGAGGAGAGGATAAAAAAGGAATATTTTTACTGAAAATAATTACATTAGCTTTTCTGAGAAGCACTCTTTGTAAGAGACCAGAGTTTGGAGACCTGAGTAAAGGCAACACATTTGAAATTATTTGCTCAGAGAGTTCCTGTGTGTCAGCTGCGTTGTGGTAACTGCCATTGCATATGTGCTGTTGGGCTATAGGAAGTGTAAGGTAAAATGTGTTAGCATGAACCTCCAGGAAAAAGGTTTAAGCTAAATCATTCTGTCTCCTTTTGATAAGCTAAAAGCAACCACATGCCATGTTACTGCAGCACCCTGGTAAGTGTCATAATTCAGCCGGGATTCTGAGGTGGAACTACCCTGCTAAAGGAATTAAACACTGGATAGCTAATATTTCTTCTTTGATACCAGTATTGTTTGTTTTCAAAACAGTGGATTAAATGAGGAAAGTTTCAGTTAGATCTAGTTATCCCATTAGAAAGAGTGATTATGCAATTTTAGAAGTATTTTGGGACCCGAGTTCATAGTTCTGGTCATCTCTGCATTCACTGAAGTGCAAAGTCTAGCTTTGTAAATGGTATTTGTTTGACTGGGCAGTCAGCCCTGGCATAATCCCTAACCCTGACTCCATCCAAGGAAGGCTTGGGCTGAATTTACTTTAAGGAATGAATACACACGATGATATGCTTGCACTCTACGTCCTGTTTCTTCATTCATGCCAAGTGGGAAACTGAACAGTGTGTACAGCAGCTCCTGCCTGGCTGTCCCACATGGAGGGAACAGCCTAGGGAATGCTGAGTCATGTCAGATCTCACCCTGGTGGGACACGGGTTTTGTGTAACGTTGCTGGAATGGATGGGTCCTTTACAACCAAATTAAAAATACCGCTAACCTGACTGCTCCTATTCCTCCTATCCCTCATGTTTATTTGTATTTGCATGTGTTTGTTTACAGAAAGCTGTTTACATTGTGCTTAGTGCCATTTCAGATGCCTTGTGATCAAATTCACCCACAGGTCATTTGATAAAAATCAGTGATCCAGAGGTCTGGGTCAAACCTGCCTTTGTGTAGCACATCATTTGCTCCTTGATCTGTGACCTAGAGATCAAACTAAAACCACCATGATTTAGAAGAGCTAAATTTGGGTGAAACTGGTTTGGATATTTTCCAGAGGAAGAATTAATTGTTTCAAGAGTTTATCTTCAACATGGCAGGAGTAAAGAAAGGAAAATTAAGGTGGTTGTTAGAAACTTTTGTGTTTTCAGACCATCTTTGCTAGTTTCTCCTGCTCAAATTCAACACTGTAGGATTCTAGGGAGTTTTAATTTTGAAGATTTCACCTCCACCACCTCTCTGTCAAGGATTCAGTTTCGCATATGTATCTTGGTGACTATTAAGAAACATGTTCCTTATATTCAGTCACTACATATTTTTTCAGTTTCAATTCGGACCATTGGGTCCCTCCACCAGTAAGCAGGTATAAAGTCTTGCCCTTGCATTTAAAAACCCTTTTGGAAGGATTGCTGATTTTCCTAGTCACTATATTTGAGCTGGCTGTGCAATCAGGAGGGGACAGGAACAGCTGTGATTTCCAGTATGATGAGGACTGTTCAAGTCCTGTGTAACACTTAAGGTTGTAATCCTTCTCTCTCTGTCATTATTCTCCTCTGGAGTTCTTTCCCTACCACACTGTGGAAACTTTTCTTTATTTAAAAGATGTGATCTTTAAATTGGGAGAGTCATTAAAGAGGTAATGCCAGTCATAAGCTAGAACAAGCATATGCTGCTTAGTCATGAAGTGACACATATCCCAGGGGAATGTTCCCGTTACTGGATTCCTGCATGCTCTGTAAGAGATCTCTTCCAGTCTCATGTAACCAAATATTTATCAAGTCAGAGAGAGAGAATTACTTCCTCTCACTCAGCTGCATTGTCACTGAGTGTGGTTCATTTCTTTACTTTAACGGTTGTGTAGTTATTTATATGAAAGTATATAAAGTTACTTAAACAGTTTACCTAATAGAGACTTACCCAACAGCCTGTGTTACACAGAATTACAGACCCCTGGGTTAAATTGCATTCTAAGGACCTGAAACATGATCTTCCATGGTAGCTGTAAATACTCTAACCACTAAACTAATACAAGAAGCTAAGTGCTAAACATACAGGGAGAAAAATCTTGGTTTGGCTTTTGTGAGCACTGTGTATATCTTAGGGATGTCTCAGAGCTGACCTGCAGGGTCCAGTTATCCTGATGAATGTGCTGGAGGAAGAGCCCGGTTGAAGGTTTTTGCTTTGGGACTTCAGGAGTTTGCTTCAGTCAGTGGTATACCTATGGAGTGATCCTAGTATAGGTTTGAGGACATCAAATCATGGAAGTATACCTACATGCCATGTTAGACAGCAGCTTGTGCAGAAATCCATTGTGCTTAGTCATCTAGTATCACTTGATGTTGTGTCTTTTCTTCTGTGTTTGTATGTTAGCTTGGAGTTAGTGATAAGTGTCCCAGTGTCATCATTTTAGAATGAAAACAAAATAAAGTTAAATGGTCCTTGAAACAATCATGAAAGTATTTCGGTTTTTCAGGGGATAAACAGATCTAATTAACTATTTGTAGATTTTTGGGTTCTTGTTCCTAAGATATACTTATCCTTGTTCCTAGATGCTTCTTAAATATGACAAGAAAAAAACCTGAGTTCATTTCAACTATAGATATAATCAGAGTAAGCTTGGTGGATACCACCACACCCCTTCCTCTCTGAAAGGAAGAATTTAGCAGTTGGGGATTTTGCTTCCAGCAGGATTTTTTAATAGACTCTGGAAATTAGGAAGATATAGAGGCTTTGCAGCATGGACAGAAGCTCAGTAAAGTAATTGCTTTATTCAAGTCTTGGCAGGCAGTGGGAAGCTGAGCAATCTCTTTGGAGAAGACCACCAGGCAGTGCTTGCTTGCTACACAGAGCACTATCACCTGATGGATCCCAGGGCTCTCCAGAGAAAACCCAACTGCTACAATTCAGACTGCTACTGAGTAAGTAACACCTGAAGGCTCAGAGCACAAACTGATGCCTCTGAAAACTATGTTTGTGTAACTGAGGAACTGCCCAGCTCTGCAATTGAAATGCGGCATGAAGGGAAGAAGTTTTCAGGATTATACCTTCATCTGTGGTACTAAGCCTAAAAATGAATTTAAAATCTAGTTCAGTTTCATTCCGGGTCTTAATTTGCTCAGTTCTTTGGGGTAAATTATTGGCATTGTTTCAGATGTGTTGAATTAAAACAGGATGTGGCGAAAACCACAGCAAGTACAACGTATTTTTCCACAATTCTCTTTTCAGGGCTTATTTCAGTTTATGCTGACAAACATTGCATGCTTCCTCTACTTGTCTTTTATTCTAGAGATGTTTGAAAATAAGTATGGTTGAAGTTTAGGCCTGATTTAATGTTTTGAATTTGAGATCTTTTTACCTTGTCTTGACAACAGCAGAGTAGAATTAGGACAGTCTTTGGTAGGGGTCTCAGTGTCACTGCCTCTAAGCAGCGACAGTTTTACAGAGGATGGGCAGGAAGGTTGGATATTGCTCAGGAAAGTGTTTGGGGTAGGGGACTGAAACTATCTACAAACTTACAGCAAACATTTTGCATGCAAGGTGGAACCTTGTTCCCAGTGTTCCCCCCTAGCCAGGGCTTCTCCTTCACTGGGCACACTGGGATCTCCTCCACAGAAGGAATGATCTTGTCAGTGGTTTCTCCCCTGTGAGAAGGCCAAAGCAACAGTGACATCTCAATAGGGGGGATTTTCTTCACTTGCAGAGGGGAGAGAGGATAATAGGGCCTGTTAACTCCAAGGAAGTGTGACAGGTCTCACAGGCATATGGCTCTTCTCTACAGACCTACACTGAGTGTTTGGCCTGGTGGGTGTGGAAGTTTTTACATTCCGTGGTGGGATGCTTTGTGTGCAGTGGTGATGTAGGATGTTCTATTCTATTGGAGCAGCCAAAGCAACAAATCCAGCAGCACCCCATTTGAGATGTGTATCCACTGTTCCCAGCACAGCTAGCTCCACCAGCAACCTCATCAGTAGTTTGTGAATGAGTCTAGTCTCATGGCAATGCAACAGATTCAAGACTTCAGTTTTCTTGATTTCCCTGCTCTGTACTCAGGCCTTCCCCAGTACTGACCTTCAGGGTGCGGGCTGAAGCTTGTGACCACTGTGCCTCATCTGGCTGTGGAAGGGAAGGTGGCTGAGGCAATGTGAGGACTATGCCAGCAGAACCATGAGGCAATGCCAAAGGGGAGCTCAAGCTCCACACAGAAGAGGACTTCTGATTTAGTGTGTCCTGATATCCTGGGTGCAGGGCTTTCTCAGATCAGAAGGCTGGAGATGTCCCACTGAAGATGTTGGACTAGATGAACTGGAGGCTTAGATTAGGTATTAGAAAAGCACATTTCATGGAGAGGGTTGTAAAGCACTGGAAATGACTGCCCAGGGAAGTGGTGGAGTCACCACCCCCAATGTGTTCAAAAATGTGTGGTTGTGACATTGGAGGACTTTGTTTCAGGGTGAACATTATGACGGTACTAGGTTGATGGTTGGACTTGATGGTCTTAAAGGTCTTTTCCAAGCTTAACAATTCTATGATTCTACCTTCAAAGGTCCCCATCCACCTAAACCATTCTGTGGTCCTATGATTCCATGAAAGCAGCACTCACAAAATACAGATTCCTGTTTATTCAAGTATGTTTCCCAAGTATCAGGTTTGATATGGCTGTTTCAATTCTATGTTAAAAGTACCTTTGGATTCATTAAAGAACCCCAGTCTCCTTAAAAAGATAATTAGCTGCCCACCACCAGCAGGATTTTGATGGAAAACTTTTGAATAAAGGTTGTAGAAGAAGTGTTTGCCTAGGTCCAGAGTGCTAGTTTAGCAGAATGGCAGTGTAATATATTAAAGTTTTGCCCAGGAATGGTGGATGCATTAAAGATTACCTTGGTACTTACTCCAAGTTGTTCAACTAGATGTCTGTGAAAAGGGAAAGCAAATTCTGTGTTCAGTACTTAGGCTTTGGCTGTACAATGCATCCAACAACATTAACGTTTACCTTGTACATTACTTTCTCTGCTTTGGAGATTCAAATGTATAGCCATAGCTATAAGATCATGTTAATTTTATCAGGAGATCCAGTCTGCCAAATCATGCAACTGGATTATTGCCATGGTTGTGACTTATTATGAAAGAGGAGCTTTTAGCTATGCCATGAAATTGGACTCCAGTGAAATTGGTCAGATGTATAATAGAGGAGGCCTTGAACTGACACGACTTAGTGAGTCAGAGTGATTTAGTAAGTAACATGTTTTTCATGCTGTATGTATAAAAGAATGACTAAGAAACCCAACCCCCAGGGTGAGAATGAAAATAAAAAGGGAAAACTGCTCATATCCTGACCAAATGGGAACAAGTCCAGTATTTGGATCCCCATTTTGCCAGTTCTTCTGAACTTCAGAGACCTTCCCCAGAATAAATGATATTCTAGAGTTCTATCCAGCCTGTTATCCACAACATCCATAGATTGAAGAACAGCAGGAACTCTGACAGTAACAAAATACTTCCAGTCTGAGATAGAAATAATTTTTAAACAAAAGGAAGATAAATATTTCTTCTTTAGACTCAGACCACAAATGGGACATCTCGAGTATGTGAAATAGGAATTTAAAATGGAAATCTGCAAATAATTTCAGCTATATTGCTTTTGCTGTACACATTATATATCAGTGCTTGCTGAAGTGCTATTGCTGTGCAATAATTCCTTGGGAAAATACCTTTTCTTTCTCTGTCTGTATTTATCAGCCATCATTAAAGAGCTCCTGCATTGAAGTGATGGTTGTAATGAGGAAATGAAAAGATACTGGGCTGACATCTGAATAAACAGGAGGAGACGATCCATGAGTGACTGATCAAGATTATTTTTGCCCATCATTGTTTCAATGCGCAAGTCAAAAGTTTTCTTAGTAAAGAGAGAGCAACATTCAGAGTTGATTGAATGTGTAGTGAAATGTCATCTTAATATTTAGCTAGGCAGAAAAGCCTTATTTTAAGTTTGTGAGGGGACTAGCTTAAACAGCAAACTATTTTGCTGCTACTGTTCTACTCAGCCAAACTTTCAAAGTGTAATTAAAACCATACCCATCATATAGTATATTTTTTCCTCTTCTGCCAAAAATATTTCAATGCATATTAAATGTTTTTCTTCCTAATCAGAATGAGTGATACAAGCTCCAGGGGGCACTCAGCCAGAAACTCCTGAGTTTTAATTTCATCTTCTATGTGGCTTTTAGGCTTATTTCCCTTTTCTGAAGGGCAGCAATAACAGTCTACATAACTGATTTTCTCTCAGGATCATTTCTATTCTTATTCAGAATGTGGAAGGGAGGAGGGAGCCAGTAGAGCCCATGGGGTCCAATATTTTCAGCCATTCAGGAAAGGAAGAGGAATTCTGTTGAAGTCCCACTGTGTGTCCTCTGGGCACAGATGCTGACAGGCAGTTCCTGATCCAGATCTGGGTGCCACCTCAGAACTACTGTGTATGGACATGGCTGTTTATTGTGAATAGCTGCTGTAGGACCTTACTGGTGGTATTGGTCTCCTCTGAAAGCCCAAGCAGGATATCAAACAGGGTTAGCCAGCACCCAAGCCTCTGGTCTTAGTAGTATCAGGATGTTGCCACACAGCCTTCCTCAATAAAACTTGTACACAGGAAACTCTTTGGTGTACAAAATATTTATCCCACCTCTTTCAGGTCACAATTCTATTTTTCAATGCTCTATGTGACACATTTGTGTCCAAACAGTTAACATCTGAGCTCTGTAGAGTCATTTCCAGGGTAAGAATGAATCTGGCATGAGTCATGATGACATACTTCTTCAAAAAATTCAAGAGGCAAAGTGAGAAAAAATTAGAAACAGGGGAGTGCCATCCCTGCCAGGGGAGTCTGTCGCTTTCTCTCACCAGTTGCAGGAGTTTGTGGCTGCTTCCCAACCCAGCTGTCCTGGCCACAGCCCATGTGTGCTTACCTGGTCCCTCTGGACCTGTGCCCTGTGCAGCACTGCCAAACTATGAGCTCCATGAGCTGTTCCTCCCTTCCTCCTCTTATCTGCTGGCACCCTTCAGTTGATAATGCCTTCTTTCCCCACACACCTTAGCCTTTAGCTCTCCATGCCTTCATCCTCTCTCCCAGGGGCAGCACACAAGGACAGTACTCATAAGAGGGAAAAGAGGGTCTTGATCTATATACCTGTTTTCTAGGTAGAAAAAGCCGCAGGGCACTGAAGACAAAAAATTTTAACTTGAAGGTGTGATTTTATTTTTGGTGTATGTTTGTTGTATACACATCTGAATGGGTTGTGCCAGCCATATGGATAGCAGAACTTCTGGTTTTTCAGGAACTTTCTTATTTTTTCTTTAAAATGGGTGCCAGAGTTCGGGGGTGACATTGGTAAAACCACAGAGGAGTGTAATAAATGTAAATTCTTGATTTCCACATGAAATACTAAGTCAATTTTTCAATGAAGCAAATCAGCAGAAATGGTCTGTGACTTAATCTGAATTTTCCTTTGTGGGTTTTTTTGCCTCAGTCTGATTACATTCCAATACAGTCAGTTCTGTTCTTGCCCTTGCTGGGAATGGTTCTCTTGCTTGTCTCCCAAAACAGCTCATGGGCTCAGCTACCTGTGTTCTGGATGTTTTTCCATCACCTCACACTCAGGAAGTGGCCGGTCAGTGCCTTTCCAAATACACTGTTCCTATTTCAGCCAGATTTTACCATCTGCTCAGACCCTTGCTAGCTATATAGCCATTATGAACCTGAACAGTTATATTTGGCTTATTGGTATCTCCTTTCAAGACCAAAAACTTTCTCCAAGGCTCAAGGTATTGCAGCATAAAGTAATTTGGGATCCTCCAGTAGAAAATATGAAGAGAATAAATTTCCTCATCTGTCATATATACTAATGCCACATCACTCTCTTCTGCTCTCAGCAGCTCACTAATTTCTGTCATTCACAGCTATCAGAAGACACTAATAACTCCAACTTCCTTTCCAATACCAGTAACTTCTATCTTCTGCCCAGCTTGTCTTCCCCATTTGGCCTCTTCCCTGATCCACATGCAAAAAATTTTGAAAACTGTATTAAATTTTCTCCTTCCTCCAACCCCTCTGTGGTAAATAAACACACAGGTTTTTTTTTTTCCTTTGTTTAGCAAAGTTGGTCACTGTTAATCACTGTTAATGTGTACTTGTTACCTGGTTGTTAAAAAGTTCTTGTTAGTTAAATTCCCCTAATTGTTCCTTCTTATCTTGTATCTATACTACCTCCACACCGGGAATGTCCTCCATAGCTTCCCCAAAGTGGCACCCGGGCTGTCCACATTACCATATGTAAATAAGGGGACACAAGGCACTATGGGGAGACAAAAACCCCTACAAACAATGAGCCAACATGTAATAAAAGGACTAAAAAGGAAATATCTTGGCAGACAAGATATGGGACTACTTATCTATTCCACATTTACAGTCTGGATAATGTCACCATAATGCAATAATCAGACTGGAATGGGATCCCCAGACGACGAGGCAACATGTGTCTTACTGGAGTCTCCCGTGAGGGTGGAAGTCCCAGCTTTACCCCCAGGCAAAGCTGATCCCCTCCTCCGATGTGACGTTTCTGGGAGCAGTGGCAGTGTGCACACTCCCCTGGGCTCCCCACCCAGAGGTGTCTTCTAATAAATGCATCAAACAGGAGTTTGTCTCCTGGCCCTTATTTATAACACCTCTGCATCAACTTCTACTATTACAATTTTGCCTCCTTTGGACTCATCTCAGAAGACCCTTATGCCTTCCTGTCACTTAAGAACCCCTCCGATAACATTTGGTCTGGGGTCTCCATCATCACTATTATTGCCCATTGCAAGAATTTCTCAGCTTGCTCTGTAGTGGGAACCCCTCTGCACTTTCCTCTGATCAATTGCTCCTTTCATGTTGACAGTCCAACTGCTTCCTGTTGACTCTCAAAAGCTGTCTTTTCAGCAAGCAAATCATGAAAGCACCTTTGTTTAATCTCTCTAGGGTTTTCACAAAATACAGCTGAAACTAATTTTAACTTTTTATTTGTATTTCACAGTGGGTAATTAATAGCCTATTACTAATGCTTCCTTTTGATAGTTTTTATGTGTTCTTGAACTTGATATTGCCTTGTGTACTAATTATTGCTTATGTGCTAGTTATGCAGACATCTTCTTTGTTAGTCCATAATGATTCCCTTCTAGTACTGTAACCTCTCTTCCATGGCAGCCCAGAAATGACAAATCAGACTGTGATGTTTGATCCTAATTCTTTCTCCCCTGCAACCATGTAAAGAGGCTCAGGGGTGACTTCATTGCTCTCCACAACTGCCTGAAAGGAGGCTGTAGCCAGGTGGGGGTCGGCCTTTTCTCTGAGGTAATAACACAAGGCAAGAGGGTACAGCCTCAAGTTGCACCAGGGAAGGCTTAGATTGGATATTAGGAAAAAATTCTTCACTGAAAGGATAGTCAGGCATTGGAATAGGCTGACTAAGGAAGTGGTGGAATCACCATCCCTGGAAGTGTTCAAAAACAGGTGAGCACTGTATTTGGGGCCATGGTTTCTTTCTGAATATGACAGTGGCTGAGTGTCTTGGGTTGCAGTGCAAGATGTAACCAGGAGTATGTACTCTATCACTATCTGTTGAAACCAGGGAGGAGGGATATCCTCTGTTAATCCCAAAACCAGGTGGGGCAGTTTTCTTTATCTCTTCCAGGACCCATTCTTGGTCCAGGGGAGATATCTTCTGCTAATGGGCCACTGAGTCTCACTGCATGACTGATAAATTTACATCTTCCCATTGTGAGGTGCTCCACCTACGGGGAGGAGCCAAGTACTCCTACCTGGATAAAAATCTGAGATTTGGAACACCCAAGCAGCCATTTCTCTGCTTCCTCTGGATTCCCAGATGAAGACCAGGCCCATCTACACCACCACTGGGCCTTCAGAGGAAACCTACACCCTTTGAACAGGATCACTGCTTCAACAGAGCCACATGTGCCACTCCAGAAGGACTGCAGCCACCATTTAATGGGACTGCTACCAACACCCTGACCAACAGGGTATCAGGTTGTATTCTGATTCTGTCAGGGGTTTTTGTTTTTTGGGGGGGTTTTTGTTTGTTGGGGGGTTTTTTGCTTGTTTGTTTTGTTTGAGGTTTTTTGTGGTGTTTTTTTTTTTTATTACTGCATTTTTTTTTTATTTTTCCGAATAAAAAAGTGTTATTCTTATTCCTATATCTTTGCCTGAGAGCCCCTTAATTTTAAAATTATAATAATTTGGAGGGAGGGGGTTTACATTCTCCATTTCAAGGGAGGCTCCGGCCTTCCTTAACAGAGAGCTGTCGTTCAAACCAGGACACTGGGTTAGCAACTGGATTTGAGGATCTTTGAGGTCTCTTCCAACAGTAACAGTTGGATGACTCTACATCAACTTGCACCAAAAGTATTTCAGATGGGTATATTCTCACTGCTTGGGCTGGATTAGGAGCTGTGAACAGATTGTCTTGTGCAGGTTTGGATTCACAGAGCTTAGATAGAAACCAGGCCTAGAAAGCCACAGGCTGACATCGCTGAAATTGGCTTAGAAAGCTGAGCAGAGGCAGACTTGTGCAGAAATGTGCCAGGAGAAGGGGAATGTGCTGACTTGCATAGCTCCAAAGCTGAACACAGGATGTGTTGGGAAGCAGCAGATATGAAAAGGGCTGCCTGATTCAGACAGCTAAAGGTGGATCTATCTGGAGTGCAAAATAGGCTCAATTTACTGATTCTAGACAATTTAAAAGAAGGGAAAATGCAGAAAAGCAGGCTTGTTGCATAACTTACACACTAAGAACATTGACTGGGGACCTACACTGCCTACTGCAACCTTACAAACACCAAATATCACAACTGGAAAAAATGGAACAGGATCAATGCATTACTTCACTCAGGCACCTGTAAACTCCTTTCCCTGCAGTGCTTGGCCACTGTCCTGTCATTCTTTTTTATGGCAAACAGATAGAATGGAAGTGTATTGAAAGCATCCCTCTCAAATTAGTGCTGTACCAGAGACACTCTGGCTGGGGAGTTGAGGGCAGGGAAAAGCCATGCATGGAAATGCTGCATCACTTGAAGGTATGGAGTCCTGTGTGTTGGTATGCTTGGGCTGCAGCATAACAGCTCTCCTGAGAGAGACAAGACTGATAAAAAAAATAACAATAATGGTTTCTGAGGGTGAGGTCAAGCAGAAACCTGAGCAGAAGCCGGCACAATGTGTAGCACAGATTTGGTATGCTCCTATGTACCACCCTCTCTCCCCCAGTTTTTGACAGTCATTTAGGCTTGACAAAGGCTAATCCCCTAAACTGGGATTAAAGCATTTCTTTGGTGTTGAAGACCCTTCTAGGAGTTTGAGCAGCCCATCCACAACTTTCTGTGTGCCATAAGCCTAGGCCGTACCTGCTGTATAGGACTTTGGTCATCTTTCTGTTGAATGTTTAAGGACAGTTTGAAGAAGGAGCAGGCCTCAGACAGAGAATGTGTAAGAGCTGTACTTTGCTGGAGTTTTACTAGGAATTACTTTGCCTTGTGACCCTGTCCCAGTGCGGGAATTTTCGATGTAAATTTGCTTCCCCAGTTATAAAATCAGAGACTGGTCTGGGTTGGAAGAAACCTTAAAGGTCACTAACCTCCCTGCCATGGGCAAGGACGCCTTTCTCTAGACCAGATTGCTCAGAGCCTCATCCAACCTGAACACTTTCACGGATGGGACTTCTCTGGGCAACATGTTCCAGTTTATCACCACTCTCACAGTAAAGAATTTCTACCTAATATCTAATCTAAACCTACTCTCCCTTCAGTTTTATTCTACTCTCGCTTGTCCTATCACTATATGCCCCTGTAAAAAGACCCTGTTGCAGACCCCCTTGGATACTGGAAGGTGCTGTATGATCTCCCCAGAGCCTTTTCTTCTCCAGGCAGAATAGCTCCACCTCTATCAGCCTGTTCTCACAGGAGGTGTTCCAGCCTTCTTATCATCTTCACAGTCTTCCTCTGGACGTGTTCCAACATGTCATATGTATTCTGTGCTAAGAACCCAGAGCTGGATGCAGCATTCCAGGTGCAGTCACACAAGAGCAGAATAGAGGGAGAGAATCACCTCCCTTGACCTGATGGCCATGCTGCTTTTGATGGAGCCGAGGACAAAGTTGGCTTTCTGGGCTGCAAGGCCATGTCAGCCAACATCTCCAAGTCTTTTTGTTTGGGACTGCTCTCAATCCATTTGGTCCCCAGCCTGTATTTGTGCCTGGAATTGACCCAAATGCAGGATCTTGCAATTTGGCCTTGTTGAACTTTATGAGGTTCATGTGGACCCACCTTTCAAGCCTGTCAAGGTCCCTTTGGTTGTCATCCCATCATAACATCTATTTGTACACCAGACCTCCACAAATGAGAATAATGTATTCCTTGAAGCAGGATGTATTTAAAATGTAATAATCCTGAATAACTCAGACCCTCCATTAGGAATTGCCATAATGACTAATGAAACATTGTAAAGTTTCCATCTGCAGTTCACCAGTACTAGCCAAAGAAAGATAGAATTTTATATGCAAAAATGAGACTGGTGTCAACCATCATACTAGGAAGGGAAATACTTTAATTGGACAAAAAGAAATGCCAATAATAACAGTGTGTACAAAGTAGAAAAGAAAGTGGAGAAAATAAAATAATTCTGAACCCACTTTTACAGCTTAACAAGGGCACTTCCTAGGAGAGACAGCAGGCCTAGCTTCCCACAAGGAATTTTTTGTTTAAACAAAATGCATAAACTGAGTGGGGCCTCTGTTACAACCCATCCCTGAAGGCATGGGTAGCCCAGGTTCTTGTTAATAAATCCCTTGAGGTAGATTAGAGTGAAATGACACTGAGTCATTGGTCCTTGCAAATATACATTTGAAGGGTTTATTTTAGAACAATTTCCTTGCAAAGGCAAACAGGTATGCAGCCATTTGTGTTGTTATTTTCTATAGTGATATGACAACATGAAAATTTCACTTCAGAAAATGTATAAGAAAGAGAAGGAAAGGATAAGAGTAGAAAGATCTCACCACCATAGGCCTCTCAAAGAGATTTGTTTGTTGTAATTTTGATGTGTGATGGTCTCAGTCTTGGTCGAAGTGATGGTTGCAGATTGGATCCATCAGGTGGTGGGCACAGTCCTGGGGAAATCCACAGAACACAACATCTATTGGGTTTATATTCCCGTTCAGTTGGGAATGCCCAGGCACCTTTCCTGGGTGGGCTGGGGAGTTTCATACTGGATGATGTTTTAATGTGGATCGTGGGACCCTTTGGGAGGCCTTCACACTTCCTAAGACAACACAGCTGCCCATCACACCAGGCAATTGAGTCAATTATGGCCCATCAGCAGAGATGAACACTCTCAGGCCACATGTGAATGTCCCTGGGTGGGGGGAGGAGGGGAGCCCCACAACCTCATTTGATGTGCAAGGGAGGACAACTTACATGACAAAATGACATGTGTCACCATTCTCTCCACAGGATCCCTCTCCTATTTCACTCATAGGCCATCATTCACCCTCTGTCTTACCAGATCAGAGGTTAGCAACTACACACACAAAAGCTCACCTCCTCCATTTCAACAAAGCACTCTGGCATCTCCGAAACTCCGGACGTTTGGAGTCATTATCCCCAAAGAGTTCGGTCTCTCAGCCTTACAATGAAGGAGGCCAAGTGCCCTTGAAACTTCTGAGCTTCAGAGCCAGACATATATGGTGTCTTCAGTATTTTCCTTGTTGTCAATGAACTCCATCCTCTTTTAAAAGTCCAGCTTCACCAGGAGCAGCAATAAAAACTCTCATGGTAAAAGAGCTCCTGCTATAAGATCCTTGAGCCTTCTCAGGCTCAAAAGAAAATAGCAGTCAGGTCTCAACTTGCCACATGCAAGTTGATATGGAGCTGAGATGCAAAAGGCATGAATTTCATCAGCTGTAATTTTGTGTGAGATGCCACTGAGCTTGTGCTTAACTCCATACTGTCCACCCTTGCTAACACGTTCAGCATATTGCTGGACACAGGCTCTGAAGGAGCGGGACACAAGTTAGGCCCAAAGACAATGCCACGTTGTAGAATGAATGTGGCTTTGGGCTGGATAAAGCTATCAAGCTGTTCAGCTCAGCCCAGTGCATTAGGTATGTTGTGAGTCTTCTAGAAAAAAAATAAATTATAATACCACTCCAGACAATCAGACCTGTAAGCAGTTCGGACAAGGAAAGTACAGTTCACTTTATTAAGAGTTTGAAGGCTAAGTTCACTATGAAACCTATAAGTTTTAAGTTCCTTTGCAAAACCTCTGCTTACAAAACATTATTAGTAGATGATGAAGTAATTTGTTACTATAATTATCTCATGTTCTGAAAAACAGGAGTACCTTTCAAACTCTTTAGGATGGAAACATATCTATGCATACTGATTTACTTGCACGGATGTAGGCTAGGGTTTGGCCAACATAGCTTGTCCAGTCCCAGTGTTTCAAATGGCAATAGGATGCTCCACTCAGGCTAGTTGTTAGTGCGGGGACTGAGGGTGTCTTGTCAGTAAAGAGAATAAAATAGTGGACTAGTAGTTGAGCTGAGTTCCTAAGCTTATAAAACCAGTCTGGCTGAGGCTTCAGCACTACTTTCACTCATGTGATTCATGGCTGTAGCCACCTACAGCTACAATTATTTGGGTTAAGTGTGAGGGCCTCTGGGAACCTCTCTGAGGGCTCTTAGTAGCTCACTAATTTGTGCTACTCTAGGAATTGTTTCAGACCTCATTTCCTCTTTTCCTCCCTGGAAGGGCTCAGCCTGCTGACACATTTAACCCACTCATCTCCAGCTATGCACATATACCAGTTCTGTCCATTCAAGGTGCCAAAGCAAGACTCCAATGCAGAGTGGGCTTCTTTTGCAAGACGTAATAAAAGCTGCATGAGATATGAGATAGATGAGATGAGATGAGATGAGATGAGATGAGGAGATGATTTAAGCCAGAGTTTCAGTTACCAGAGCAGAAGATGAATTCTCTGAGGGGGTATCAGAGCTGCAGATACCCCAGGGTGCAGAGCTGTATCCTGGAAGGGTGTGTATGCACCCATGCCTGGAAGGGTCAGCAGAAACTTCAGCACTTCTGCAGGGGAGCAGAATCTTTCTGGTACTTCATGGGAGGCTTTCCCTGATTCTCTTCAGAGCACTCCAGTGTGGAAGCCTTACTGCTGCTGAAGCAGACAGCCTTACCGAGGCTGAAGCCAGGTCTCTCACCCAACTGCTTGGAGGGCTGTGGCTCAGCTACTCTCAGAGCACGCAGACCATATGGTGCCCAGATGATGTATAATAGCACTTATTGAGTGGCCTGGAGTTCTGATGTTTCACTGGCTGGCAAAAGGGACAGCTTCCCCCTTAACAGCAGTTACTGACAGGTGCCAGTGCTTGTGTTTGCTCTTTTGTGGTGCCGTGCCCATGTAATGCAGCCCAGAGCTGTGAGGAGGGGCTGTGCTGACAGCGTCACAGAATGATGATTAGCAACTTCATGACAACATAAGCCAAAATGCAAGATTAAAGCACAACATGTAGTTAGCAAACAGGGTACAATTGTCTCCTTTTGTCATTAGGCTGTAGGATAAGAGAGGATAAGGCAGCCTTGAAATATTTTGGTTGCCACTTGTTATCTAGAACCTCTCTAGCAGAAAGCTGCTAAATCAGCCTCTAAGCCAGAGGTGAAACTGATGTTCCAATGAGTTAGAGAGGGCCCAGTGCTCTTTAAACGCAGCTTTTGTCACATCTACTAAAAAAGTGCTTATTCCTTTTATCATGGAAATGCCATAAGACATTTAATTTTCCCACTCACACACCAATCTCCATTGCTCTCGACACTGTACAAACACAGAGAACTGCTCACCTCTCTGGAGCCTGGGGAGCGTTGGCACAGAAGTGGCTCTTCAAACAGTTTCTTTCAGCGTTTTAAGAGGAAATATGCTCAGCCTAGTATAAAAATATCTACTAAGGTCAACTCAGGAGTCTGTCTGTCTTTCTCCCAGTAAAGGTGTAGCCTGTTTCAGGAGGCCAAACCATGTAGAGCTATGGATGACTGGATACACTGGCATTGCCCAGAGTTTCTCTCTTAACTCTGCTCTTACTTAGCACTTGGCTAGAGTAATAACCTATTGCATAAGATTATATAAAACAAGACTGTACTGTGCAAAGTGCCCCAAATTATTTAATCAATATGTCTCATGGTGTCTGGATGATTACACACAAAATGCCAGGGGCAGCAAAGCAATAAAAGCAACAAGACACTAGAAGTATTGTTCAGATAGCTGTGTAATAATCTTAGGCAATTTAATTGTCTGTGTTGAAAGTTAATTACTTACTTTAGGGAAACACTGATTTAATGTTTTCAGTCAACTAAGTGGCTGAGATTCATGAAAAGGAACCCATATTACAAATACCTTCATGCCACATTGCTTTCATTTCCAGGGATAAAAGTTCTCACCTCCTACCCCCCAACCAGCTTCTGTTCTAAACAGATTTTTATACAGTGTTTTTCTCCATAGCTTTTGGGAAGAAAAGCTCGGAATGAACTTTTGTGGACCATGTAAGAACATGCCCAGATGTCACAGGTGTCTGACATCAGCAGCATATAGCAGAGAAATGTAAGGAAATTCACAGAACTAAAATTTCAGCTGCATCAGAGATAAAATGGGGCAAACTGTATAGGCAAGTTATTAATGTAACAGTGATTAATTAGAGGCTAACATTCAAGCAGATTGTACTTTAAAAAAACACAAAACAAACACCACCACCACCACCCCAACCCCGTCCCCCCCAGGCCCCAAAGCAAAGCAAAGCTAAGAACAGCAGAGTCAATAAATGAGTCAGAAATACATATTGGTATGTAAAGAGACATACTTGAAACTTGAATAATGTTGCTGAAACGGCCTTTTTAGGTGAGCCCCACTGAATTCAGTATACTTTGCCTGTAGAAGTATTGTCTGTTAATAGGCTTAAGGGAGGCATGGAGGAATTGGAAGGAGAAGAAATAACTAAAATAAACACACCCTAACTTGTTCATAATAACAGCATCTCCCAAATGCTTTCATTGCTTTTATAGTCACTTTACAAACCACCGGTAGGTAACAAAAACATTCCTGCAGAGGGTGTGTGTGAACAAAAAATCTGTCCTAGGTAGGAATAATCCAGTCAATCACAAAGGTGTAAAGAACACTTGGAGTCAGGAAAGTAGTGTGAAAATAAGCAGCCAGCACCCTTTTGTTTGATACTTGCTCTTTCATAGCAATTCTTGAGATCAAGAGTGGAAGAGGCATAATTATCAACCCTGAAAACCTAGCATAGGGTAAGATCTTCCAGGCATCACTAGTAAGAGCACCAGCCAAAAGTCTTCTCCTCTCACCCACTGTCCTCAGAGGACAGTTCTGACGTGTGCTGTGCATCCAGAGGTGTGCACATGAGTCTGATCTACACTTTCACCCCAGAGCCTGAAATATCTGAGGTACTGCCATCCCATTTAAATACTTGCCAGCGTTTTAAAAGCTGCCACTGAAAAACTCTTTAATCCTGAAGGTGAAGTTTTGCTCATCAAAATTTGCAAAGCTTGCTTTACAACTTATTAGCTGCTTTGAATCTTATCTCAAAGTGAGGCCCAAGGTGTGGTACACAAAGTAGGGAAGGGAATGCCTTTCTTGCTTGAAGGTCTTAACCCTTCAGCACATGTAAGGCTTGTAACAGAGAGGGTAGATGCAGGCCCCTGACATGTGGAAGGCATTTAAGTGCTTGCACAAAGGATGGGAGGGGAGGGGAGCAGAGGAGTCCAACATCAAATAGAAAACAGAACTCTGTAAAAGCTGCTGTCAGCTGCCAAAGCATGGGGCTACATAAATTCCTGACTGGGCATTGGTGTCCAGCCTCTGGAGAAATCTGACTACTGGAAGCTCTACTAGAGAGTTATATCTCTGATCAGCTGCATCAGGAAATGCTTGGGTGCCTTGGCCCCTATCATTTTTTCTGGTATTTTATCTTCATTAGTTTAGATGGCTACTAAGATACCCAAAATCTGTGTCCAGAGCTTGGGACAGAAAATTCCAGGGACCAAAGACTGCATTCTTTGCAACAGGAACAGAGTAGAACCAAATATTTTTAACAAGTGTCATCACTGTCTTCTGATTACTGTCCCATCCACATTGCAATTCAATTCGCTTCCAAATTCAGCTGCAGCTGTTATCAGGTTGGTTTTCTGCTTATCACACAGTTGTAACTAGCACTTCATGGCAACAGTTCATCCTCCTCTTTGGGGTCCAGACAGCCCCGTGTCATCTTCCAGCAAATGAACCAGAATTCTGCATTTTTTCAGTGTATTCCTTGTATTCCTTGCTCATCAAGTTTGATGACTCCTTCTTCCTCTCAGGTCTGCGTGTAGTAGGGCACCCCCACATACATTTGTAACAGTGCTGCTGCTCTGTGCCCCACCTGTGCAAAGTGGCTATGGAATAGATGGATATGCTAAAAATCATCAGTAACAACGGTTTGGATATCTAGACTTTTTACAGCAGAAAAACTAGTTATTATTGGTTAAGTTATAAGGTGGTGGTCAATTAGGTTACAAAAAAACAAAGTCTGAAAGAAATGCTGTCTTCTGACAATTGAAAATTGCATTGCTACCTTTTTGTTATTTTCTTTTTTAATTAACAGATAAGAAGGGCAGACAAAGTGGGAGGATTTAGATTCATGACCAAGTTTCCCTCTTTGCTAACAGGATAGCAGGAATAATTATACCTTGTATTTTGCACAACATATATCTCGGGTTCTAATAAAGATACAACACCTTATCCCCTGATTTAGTGAAAGAAATAAACAGGCAAGTACTAACTGCAAGTAATTTTGTTCAATTTCATTCTCTTCCAAAAATGAATCACAAAGTTCATGAGCTTATCTTACTAACATGAGTCTCGTCAACTCTCCTTTTAACTAACTCCAGCCCTGTAGCTTTGAAGCTTGCTAGGGTTGTGGGGCATGGAGCTGAGCAAATTTCCCAGGAAATCTTGTGCATGTGTGTGGGAGGGGGCAGCATGCCATGATTGCGGCCTCACTGTAGCTTTTTGCAACCATTTCCAATGTCACAGTGACCTGCAGTTATTTGAAAAGGAAGTTTCCAGCTGCAAGTATCTTTAATTTGCAAGTCTTACCTACTCAGTGAAAGAAGCCTGCTGGGACTGGTATGCATCCCTATTAAAGTCATGTGAATGCTTTTTAATGTTTTTAATTACGCCGTTTACATGACACCTCTGATCTCACGATGATTACACAGGAACTCTGGTTAGGTTTGCCTTTCACAGCTCAAGAGTGCTACTGAAACAATTTTTATATTTAAGCACTGGGATGTGCCGAGTGGAACCAGAGATGAGTCAGCAGTTAGCTGGGGTTATTTGAATAGCAGAACAGCCCTGCCTGCCGCTAGGAAACCGTCCACAAAGGTCAGACCGAGTGCTCAGGATTTAGACACCACCACCCTGGTGACAGGAATTCTCTCCAGACCCTGGCGGTTTTCAGAACAAGCGCCGTTCTATTTGACATTTGGACGTTGCTGTATTAAACACCGGCTACTTGGTATCTAAATGAGGAATGCTCGACACCATTGGTACTGCCCACAGTGAGCCCTGCCTGCCACGCTGACAGATGCTGTCAGACAGGGGTGCTAAAATTAGTAACAAGGGTTATTAAAACAAGGGTATTGAGTAAGGATCTGCTGAATCTCATCAGCATGAAATACTGAAGAGAAGGTAAGGAGTCATCACTGCCCTTTCTGCAGGAGCTGGGACTGTAATTCACATGCAGGGACAGCACAGCTGACAAATTGACTGCCTCAGTACGGAGAGAGCAGAGTTGCCCAAGGATAATCAGGTGCTGAGCCACAGCAGCTTACAAAGTATGGCATTCAAACAGAGTAAAGACAGTGAGAACCTTTGCAAGTTATTACCTACACTATCAGGAGTTTGGGGGGGGCAGGGGTGTGTGTAAAGCCAGATACAGGATGTGTGAGACAGTTCCCTGGCAAGGCACTACTTCTCTCAAACAGTCCTGGAGAGGAAACGGTTTATAAGCTAAAACTCATTTAGGGCTAGGCTCTGTCTCCTCTGCAACCACAGGAAACAAGCATCCCAGCCCCACTTGTGAATCATGGCTTTTGGGAACTTCACCTTGAAGAGCAGGAAAGAGTCCACTCAAGGTAGAATGGATCTCTTTTATTCCTTCTCCTGGGATCACTGCCTAAGCTCCTTCGTTTGCCAAAAAAAAAAAAAAAAAAAA
>VYXF01003409.1:420482-444476 GCA_013397295.1 Polioptila caerulea | reverse complement strand
CTGCAATTAGTCTATAAAACCAGTGTTACTTGTTCCAGACACACACAGACTTTAAGGCACCCTCTGCATCAGAGCTGAGCAGGGGTTTAAAATTTCTTTGCAAGAGAAATCCCAAGCCTCTGAGTTACACACCAAAAATCCTTTTTTATCCTTCTCTCTGACATGTTTTTATGAGAACATTAAATGCCATTAAAGTCGAGAGAGTAAAACCAGGATTCTGCCGAAGGCAAGGCTGAGAAGAATAGTATTAGTGAACTACAATTCATCACCACAAGGCCAAATGGCATTTAGGTGTTGCTATACAGCAACATAACCCTGGCCCCTAAGCAAGCACCGGGGTTTAACAATTGGCATTTATTGCTGTAGGTAAATACCAGCTGCCTCACTCTGAGCCCCAGCAATTTGGTTTATATCACAGGTTTGAGCCTTCTGTATGTAAACAAAGTTATGCAAACATATACATTTGAATTTAGGGTCGTTATTTCAAAGCCAATCTTAACAAAAGAAGAAGAGAGCTCACTGAGATACTGAGAAGTGAAATGCAGGAGCAGTGTCTCTGGTTTGAGTTACAAGGCCATAAGTCCTTTGGAAACCCAGTCTTTGCCAAACACATTCCACATGTGTGTTTGTGCATGTAGGCCTGTAACAACGGCTTGCAGAGGCCTCGTTTGACTCTCTTCTATAATGAACGAATTTGATTAAAGGGCCAAAAATTCAACACGTGCAAGAGCTGCAATGTGAAAAATCCTGGCACCATTAGCCTTTGCCGTGGCACGAACAGGACGTCTGTCGGAACGGAGCATATTTTCCCCCAATGCACGATGCACCAAACCAGCTTTTCGGGACCAACCCCCTCTCCCNGCCAAAAATTCAACACGTGAAAGAGCTGCAATGTGAAAAATCCTGGCACCATTAGCTTTTGCCGTGGCAAGAACAGGACGTCTGTCGGAATGTAGCATATTTTCCCCAATGCACGATGCACCAAACAAGCTTTTCGGGACCAAGCCCCTCTCCCCAAACCAACAAACCAACCAAAAAACCCCAAGCAAACCCCACAAACGTTGGGGCCGGGAGCCGCTCGCCCGCCACAGCGGCGATCGTGCCGGGAGCGGTGCTGCCACCTCCTGGTGGCTCCGGGGATGGCCCCAGCCGGCGGCCGCAGGACTTCGCCTCCTTCAGGAGCACCAAAATTGGTACCAATTTCACCGAGAGTTTGCAAAAGTTCTTGTTCGAGTTTTTAACCTCTGCCCCCTCTGAGTGTAAGTATTTCTCTGGGGGGAAAAAAGAGAAAACAATAAATTAAAAAAAACCCCTAAAAACAGTGACTGAGGGAAAACATTTGTGAAGCGCTTGGATTTCTGCTGATTCTGTTCAGCATCCTTTCCCCCTCTCTGCTTTTCCATGCGTTTCATACAGGCCCACAGTCAGAGGGATCAGATCATCCCTGTGTGCACAGTTCCCATGCTTCAGCAAAGCTCTCTGGAACTGAGGTGGAGCAGGAGCTCCAGAGCTTTCATCACTGTCCTATGGTGACATTTCTTTAAAGTTCAGTTCGCAACTGTAGCCTACCACTAAACCTCAAAATGCTCTCAGCCAAATGAGTTTTCTTAATTTTGTACCATAAACTCTGTAAGGATTAACAATGTAATTCCTAGAAGTGTCAGAATCAGCTCAGATCATCCTTTCTCTCAGGACAAAAAAAATGTCAGGACCACATTCTGATTATGGCAAAATTGCTCCAGAAAGAACACTGTAGCAATGTAGCAAATCTGCCAGGTCTTCCACACCACAAAAACTTAAGAGGATACAACTATGAGAAGTGGAACAAAAAGGAATGCCTCAATTCTCACACATGTGAACCACTACTCACAGCAGGAGGTCTTAAAAATACAGTGTATATTGTTTCATTTAAAAACCAAGAATAACATTTTCAGACAGAAGACAAAAAGGAGACAGCTCACCTTCCTTCTTCATCCAGCCCTGTTCTTACTGTGCTTTGAAATATGGAAGAAAAAATACATGTTTGCAATGAAATGTCATTAATTCAATATTGGCACCCTCACAGATCAGGTAAGAAGCATCACTCAAGCCACTCTACCCATATATGACACCTTGTTTTAAAAAATACACTACGATTTACATTATAGGTTTTTTTAAAGTGGCATTAATATAGTACTCAGTGTTGAGAAATGGAGGCACTGAGGTGGTAAAATACATGCTCAACTACATCCATAAGATTTAAAATGTTTAATGTGCAAGTCTTGGACAGAAATGATTAATTTACAATACACTAAAATTTGGAGGATGGTAATTTTTTCTTCCTGTGTATGCTCACAGTAGCAGGTGAGATACTCAGTTGCTGAAGTACAAACATCAGCATGCTTAAGTGACTTATGCATCATTTTTAAGGCAAAAATAGGTAACAACAACTGCATACAGCTGCAAAAATATTTACAGATATAATTCGAGAAACATTATAATTCTAGCATGAAAATTTTAATTACGCACTTGGTAGACAGTGATTGATTTGAAAAGTTATCATTAAAAATGTAAAATTAATCTAGCTAGGATAAGTAGCACTGACATTTTTACCTGGGCCTCCACACACTGATCTTTGCCCCTCAACCTCTATCACTGTAAGCTGTCCCCTCCCTGCCACTTTCCAGTCTTATTACAAAGGTGCAGGTGTGCCTGAGCAGCCTCAGGATCCACAGAGGAAGAAGCTGCAGTGCTCAAAACGTATGCAAAAGGTCCCAACAAGAAAAAAAAAGAAAAAAACAGATCCTGAGAAACAAAATTAGTGAGAAGAAAAAAAAATAATGAAAGGTGCTATCCACAGGTATCCATGGATTTGCTCAGTCGTCCTTGTCTTTTGCTCCGTGTTTCAGGATGCGCGTGAATTCGATGTAGTTGAAATTGCCCTTTTTGTCGATGGGGGCCTCTCTGTACAGCTCATCCACCTCTTCATCCGTGAACCTGTCTCCCATCGTGGTCAGCAGCTCCCGCAGGTAGTCTTCTTGGATGAACCCTGGAATGAGACATGCAGAGAGAAATGCAAAAGGGAGGCCGAGCCTCTTAGCTGGGTCTCCAAAAGCAGCAGCACAGACACGCCAAGAGACAGGCAACTAACCAGTGCAGCACGTAATACATTACATTTGCATTCGCACAGAAAGCCCCAAAAAACTTCCCTAATTGAGTTCTAAAGAAATTCCTTGAGTGCAGAGGGAAAGGAAGTATAATGCATTTCATACAGATTTTTGAAGACAGGGCCTGACCTGCTGTGGTATAACAACACTTATTTCTATCTACTGATCTTCAACGGTTTAAAGTGGAAAAACAAGTTCCTGTCACTGCTAGTCTTCATTATACAAGCAGTTCTCTTGAACGAACTGTATTTTTCTTGCCTTAATTAGATATATTTGCACATCCTCTATAAAGTAGTTTCCCCTGGGGACTAAATAACCACTCTGGTTCTTCAGTGCTGCACAAGACTGTTGCTGGAGGCAGTTTATGTGGATAATACAGTGAACTCCTGGCAAGTGTCCAGGGAAGGAGTTTATAACAGAAGAGACTTTCAGACAGGACTGAGCAAGTTAACTTAAGAGGCAGGAAGAATGTTTAAGGTGGAGAGGTAAAGGTGAAGAGCTCAGTAAAAAAAAAAAAAAAAAATAGTAGGATGTATTATTTATTTTATGCTAAAAGAACAGAAGATTTTTGAGGAAGTTAACAAAGATATAAAAAGGAGCAGTTTCTAGGTATCTTCTGCTAATTCAATTTCAAGAGATGGGCAGAACCACCAGTTGCCAAATAATTCCAGGAAAATTTAGAGATGAAAAATGAAACACGCATAACAAAGGGTAGACAGGAGAATGCAGAAACTGCTGAATGCTGAAATCAGACCTGCCATACCTTTATCAGCACAATAGTTGCTACATTTGAGAAAGAAATTGGTTATTGAACTTTAGTTGGAGAAATGTCAGTAACAGAACGGATGAGGTAGAAGTAGGTTCCAAAAAGAAGAGTGAGAAAGTAAGCTCTGTGGAACAGCTGGAAATCATACGGAGACACCCCCACCAACTGAAGTAGATTAAATTAGAATGTGATTTAAAAAAGTGCTGCTTTGGAAAGAGGGTTGCATGAGTTAAGCAAGCAGAGTTCATTAGAGAGACCAAACCAAACAAGGAATCAGGAGACCAAAAGGCAGTCAATGAGCATGACAAATTAGTATGGGGGTGGTGTATGCTGGGGGAAAGGAAAAAAAAAATGTGTTTCAACATATGCTAATGAAAACAGCACCATATCCCAGTGCAGACCAACCCTTGGCTACTGACTGCAAATGAAGAAGGCTAGCAGCAATCTCCTACTTCAGAAATAGGGAGAATGCTCAGTTAGCAAGGCCCATCCCAACTGGGTCAAACCTTTGAAGACAGGGGTAAAGAAGAGGGAAAAGGCAGCTGAACAGATTAGACTCTCTTTCTGCTGTCCTACAGAGACCAAGCAGTGATGAGAGACGACACATTATGATTAGTATTCAAAGAATGCAAGGCCTTTGGTACTGCAAGTTTAGCCTCAAGGACCTAATTGCTCCTGTCTGAATAGGTAGTTGTTAAAACACTGAACTGGGCTGCCAGACCAGGAGTATGCCACAAGTTTTATCAGCAATAAATTGTGAAGCAAACAGGGCTCCTCTCCCTCCCACACAGCTTCAGCGTAGATGGGGAGTAACAAACAAATGAAGCAAAACTTAAGATTCAGCCTGTTGCAGGCAGCACTAAGCAGATGACAATGCAGGATCAAAGACCAGATAAAAAATACTCCAGATGCAGACAGATCCAACTTTTACACCAATTCCATAGCACTACACATGGTAATAATGCTGAAGCAACATGTCCAATTAGGTTGGCAATAATGTAAGTAAAACCTAACAAGTATGACTATCTTATCCTTATCCATAGGATCTGATTTGTATTATTCCCTTTCCAAAGTCCTACACTGATGTAGAGCTAAAAAATCAGGCCCATAACAAACACACAGGTGGAGACCATGAACTGAAAAAAAAAAAGTAAGAGTTTGATATGGAAATGCTCTTGTACATTTTTAAAAGGAACAAACTGATCAGAAGCCAAATGAGAGGATAAAATTAATACAGGATTAACATAACATACAAATACAACAACAACACACAAATGTGTCACATGCCATTTTGAAGACCTAATTTTTACTATTATGAATCGAAACTCAATAAAACTGTGCAACTATCTCACATGTTTCCTGGCTAAAATTTGAGGGTGGCATAAGACACAAAACAGACTGTAGAACAAACTAGTATCCTCAAATAATTGTAGGACTAGACTAAAACAATTACCACATGGAGCTGAGAGATATTAAAACCAATCATATGAGTAAATGGGTGCCCAAACTAGTAACTTATTGGTTACATAGACACAGAAGTTTCTGTTCCAAAGAACTAGAAGCACAACCATTTTCTTTATATTGTAATTCACAGGCTCTTGTTTTGGCGCACACAAAAAAAAATCCTGTAGCACAGTGAGTCAGACTACCTGTGGAGAGAAAATAATTAACCTACTAAAAAAACTTCCTTCTCTAGAAGATGGTAAAGAGATTTCCCTTGAAAGGGAGGAAGTGGATTAACATTTGAAAAGGCCTTACCAACAGAAAGCCTGTTTACCTACACCTCAGCAGGAAGGGGATGCTCTTTGAAAAGGCAAAAGGTGCTAAAAATACATAGACTGAAAATAGCAGTTGAAACAGAAGGAACAATATCCTTCAAAAGGTGCAGACCATAAATCGACTGGTTAGATTAAAATATTGTGGTGGACAGTTGTGAGGAAAGGTGTCACCTCTAGTACAGAGGCTACATAATTTCAGTGTGAGTTAGTACCACAAGTTCACAACTTATCAAAGCACTGATACTCTCTAATTCCACAGAACTGCCTTACGGATTAATCCCCAGTTACTATACACTTCTCAGGAATCTTAGCCTAGGTGAATAAAGACATAAAAGCATAAACTCTAAGCTCAAGAGTACAGGCACACCCTTGGAAGTCTGATACAGTAAAACTGAGCTCTGTGTTTTACTCTTTCCCTTCATCTTGCTTTTTAAATCAGTCCAATCTGTCATTTCTGCCTTCTACAGCCCACCCGGTTTTTATCTAGACCACTAAGACTGCAGCCCATCCTGCAATCTGAGAGCAAACTGAGCTGCAGGTGAGAGCATGACATTTGTCCTCAGAGCCATAAAGAACTCTCAGCCAGATGAGGGTTTATAAGATTTTATGAAGTTTGGACAGCGTGTCTTGAAATATTAAGCATCTGAAGAATTTAGATACATCTCAGACCTGCTGCAGAGGGGGAACAAATTCAGTTGTATGACAGATTCCCTCCCCATCATTACCTTTTACTGCCATAAAAAATCACACATTACTGATTTGAATTCCTCATCTTAGAGCAAATCTTTTTTTACACTTTGAGGAATATACATGCTGCCCAGTTAAAGCACTCTTCTTCAAAGCCTCACAGAAGAACAGTCCTACTAGTCCTCAGCACTGACACAGAACAGCCAGACAGATTTTACTCTCACTCAGTAATTCAGCAGAACATGCCATCAAGGATTACCATCTCATATATAATTTATAAAGTTGCAAAAATCAGCATACTGTTTAGAAATCCAAATAACAAACACAAAACCCCAGCCATACCCCTGCCAAGCAGCCAAGTTGCACCACATACCTGTTGCTTCTTCATCAAAGCAAGCAAAAGCATTCCTGATGACATCCTCCGGGTCGGTGCCATTCAACTTCTCACCAAACATGGTGAGGAACATGGTGAAGTTGATGGGGCCTGGAGCCTCGTTCATCATGGCATCCAGGTATTCATCTGTTGGGTTCTTTCCTGCAAATAAAGGGATTCAGACTTGCTTGAGCTTTCCAACTAAAAAGTAATGTCAATACAAACAGAGTGTCAATACAGAGTGTAACACAAGCGGAGACAGCACACCTCTCCTCTCCCAAACTCAGCCTCTGGCTTTTGCAGCACACATTTGCCTGGCAAGCACAAACAGCAAAGGGACATTACCAAGGGAGGCGAGCATGTCGTGCAAGTCCTCTTTGTCAATGAAGCCATCCCTGTTCTGGTCGATCATGTTGAAGGCCTCCTTGAACTCCTGGATCTGCGACTGATCAAACATCGCAAATACATTGGAAGTGGCGCGCTGAGGGCGCTTCTTGGTGGTCTTCGTCTTTGCCTTTTTGCTGGACATGTTGATTTTTGGACACTAGGGAGAGAAGGAAATACAGTAAATGCAGTAAGATCAGCGTTAGGGTTTAAAAAAGAGAAAAGTACTACGGTTTAATGTTACAGCGCGCCTCTGACGCACTCTCATTTCCGCTCATCAGAACGTACTTCCCTGGTCTTTTCAAGAAGAAAAAATGAGAAACAGAAAATATGGATAAAGGAAAGACAGACGAATAAACCAGAAAAAGAGTCATTATCAGAAAAGGTAAAGTAACATAAATTTTAGTCCTGAAAGGACCCTCACCCCAGCTGAGGGGACCCGGTTCGTAGCAGACGCGGAAGGGAGGAAGCGGCCGCGGCGCCGGCGGATGCCGCAGCGCTTCCTGGAGAAACCATCGCCGCGCCGGGCCGCGGGTGGGGACGGGCGCGGGCACAGGCGGCGGGAGGCAGCGACACGGCAGCTGGAGGTTTNGCCCCCCGCCTCGGCCGCGTTGGAGCATCCCGGGGGAAGCGGCCGCCGCCGGCGCTGGGTCCCGGGCGCCGCCTGCAGGGGAGGGGTGGGGACAGCCCGTGGGGACGGAGCTCCGGAGGGCAGCTGCGGTCAGCGGGGGCTTCCCGGGGGCTGTTCTTTGGCGTACAGAAAGCGTCCGCACGCTGAAGGTGGAGCGTCGTTCCTGCGCCTGGAGCCGGTGCCGGCGGCGCGGCGTCCCCAGGTTCACACGGTGGAGCCACGCCGGGGAGGAGAAGGGAGCCTCCGCATCCTGCGGGGACGTCCCGCCCGCGCTGGCGGCTGTGAGGTGTTACCCTTACCTTCAGTCTCCCTCGTGATCCGCTTGAGGCATCAGGAGAATTCCAGATTAAAGGTCTTCTAGGTGGGTGCTCCCGCAGGAGCGAGGCTTAATGCCTCTCGCAGCCATAGATTGTAAGGCCACTTGGGGCATTCACTTTTGCTCATATTTTCATAACGAGAAAGAATGACGCTTATTTTTCCATTCGTCGTTTGATGTAGGATCTCAAATAAATTGAGGTACAAGCTGTTTTTAGTGTAGGGGGATGGTGTCTGAAATTGCATCAGAAGAAGTTCGGTTTTAGCCCACTTGTACATTTTTTAAATTTTCCGAAGGGAATGCTTATTCCCGTGTTGCTTGTTGAAGTCCCACGTAAATAGCTTGGGCTTCAAGAAAGCTGTTGTTTAGTGCCCAGAAAGGCCCTGAAGTAGTCAGATGGGAAAGCTGCACTGCCAGGTCATCATCCTTTGGATCCCCCTCCTACCTGCTGTCGGCTTTGCTGGGGTACGGTCTGTGTCTTGGAAAACAAGAACTCTTAGGGAGGAAAGGCATGGCCAGGCATTGGAGTGGGTTGCCTGAGGAGAGTGGTGGAGTCACCATCTCTGGAAGTGTTCAAGAAGTGCCTGGATGTGGCACTTGTGGTGCTGGGTTGATGGCTGGACTAGATGATCTTAAAGGTCTCTTCCAACCTGGATCGTTCCATGAAAGGAAAAAAATAGACATACAAGCTTTTGCTGAAATTATCAATTATATTTATAAAGGTAAACAAACTACATTTAGCCATTGGACCTACTGAAATTAACATGTAATCTAATATGTAATCTAAAAGTTGCAGTCTCAAATTTGAAGGGAGACATTTTAATTGCCAAGAGGCCCAACTTTCTTTCCCTGCTCTCCTTTCAAATCAGAAGTTATTTCATGAGGGCTGAGAATTTGGCCTAATTAGCTTATAATACTTCCCCAATTAATTTTAATATCACTCTTCTAAAGTTTGCCTCAAAGTGCAATAGAAACTAAGACTAAACTTTGCTAAATTGAAAGCCTATTAATGGAAAAAGTTTTGGGTAAAAAAAATTCTCTGCTTACTAGACGTGGCACATAATTTCAAGATAATTACATGCAAAGTATGAGTGGGCAGGAAAGCAGTAGAAATATCAAGATGTAAAGAGAGTTAATAAAATACTCCGTGATAACGTTGAACAACTGAACTGTGTGTTGAAATTTAATTATTAATAGCTATCTGATCTCTTAATTTAAATTTCTTTCATCAGTTACTTTAAATTGAACCACTACTGCAAACAAGCCACTCTGTCTTGTATTGTTTTTCATGCTATTAAAAGGGTGTTACATGATACCTGTCACCGTGTATGTTGTTCTCAGTGTTTGACTTCTGCAGGTGTGGGGATAGATACATTAATATTACTTGCCCAGTATGAGATCAGTTCTTAATGACAAAATTGCACATCAGTGTGTGTCTCTTAAAGCTTTTGTCTCCAATTCGTTGCATCATGGTGGAATGAGAAGCAGTTCCTACAGGCAGACCACTTTCTGTTCGATGTAAATCTAAGTAATGCTTTTAGAAATGGTTCAGTTTTACTTTATTACAGCACTCGTCATAGCAATAAAGAAATTTAAAGGGAAAAGAAAGATTTGTTTTGCCTTTTATAATATTCAGAGGGTATTCAACTGGTTGACATAAATGTTGAAAAGGGAAAAAAAGTAAGGGTCTTTTTTTGTGAGTGTGGTGCTTCCTGAGAGCTGTGCATCAAACATTGAGAACAGAAATGACCCTTTCTGAAAATATGGTTTTAAAAATGCTGAGCTCTTAACTCTTTAATTTTTCATCTTTCTACTTCCTTCCTTCATTACTCCCTTCTTCTTTCTCATTTATGCCACTCTTGTTTAAGAAAAAGCCTTTTTAAGCAAAATGAATCTGTTCTGTCTGAAATACTCAATGATTCAGTGCCATTGAAATGCTTGTTTTCTTTGCATTTAAAAAACTTTCAAAATTACCTGTTTCATACTTGAGTTTTAAGGCTGCTACAGACAGTGAGCAATTTACAGTAAACGTTTTCCCTCCTTTCCATTTAATTCTTTCCATTAACAGTTTAACTCCATGATCATAGAGGTATTTTCCAACTTTTAACAATTCTATGATTCTATTTCCCCACCTTTGCTGTGTTTCAGCGGCAGTGCAAATGCCTGTGATTAAATTGGTTGTTTAATGAAGGAGAATCAGTCTGTGTCATATGATGTTTCCTTATGAATCTAATGAGTGTTACAGGAATGGCTGCACTGGCTCACTGTAAAAGTCTGCCTAGACCAGTGTGCCCCAGCTGCAAAGAGAGGGTTCTGGATGTGGAAGGAAGGCAGGGAGCAAAGTCTTGGCAAAAAAGTCTTGAGACTGGGGGTGGGGAAGCCCAGCAGTTGCTTTTTCCATTTCTAGTTTGGAGAACCGCCAGGATGAATATACTGATTTCTTGGATGCCCTCAAGAAGTAATAGATGCTAAAAGGTCTTCCCTACCAGATCTCTCTCTATAGTTTTATTGTTTTGGATTCTATTACCCAAAACTTGGAATCATACTTTTTTGGGGGAAAAAAAAATCAAAATCTCTATACTTCCTGTTCTTTTTGGAGGAGAGAGAGCACACAGTGTGTTTTTATCCTGTTCTTTAGGGAAGGGCAGCAGCAGGGGCCCTGTGCAGGTACTTAGGGAAGAATAAGAATCAAGGTAGCCCTATGATATCTTCCCAGAATGCTCTCCCAATATCTAATATTTTTAGTTCCTGGAGGGATAAGCTACCCTGAGCCAGATGTGATATTTAGTCAGCCACAATCAGCTTCTTTCATGAACTTGCCTAATATATAATCCTTGACTTGATGTAAATTTAGCATCCACAATAGCCTTGCTGGTGGTTTTGGAACCCTTTGCAAGGTTGCTATTTATTTCATGAAAATCTGCACCCTACTAACCTTGACCATACCTATTCCAATGTTTATTCTATGCTTCAGACTTTGTATTGGAAGAAATACTAAGGCTGAATTGTGTGTCCACTTCTTCTGTGTTACTTTTGCTTCTAGAAAGCTCTTGTGTGTTCTTGTATCAGCTGTAGCAGGGAGTCCCACTCGGGTAGTTTTTCTTGTACAGAGGCCATTCTATACCCTTGGTCATCATAGAAGTAACACATGAGGACATGTATAAGAAACAAAAGGGTCTGAAAAGAGAGACTAGATGAAAAAGCAGATGTGTGATTTTCTCATTAAGAATTAAAATTGTGTGAAAGTTGAGTGGAAGGTTTTGCAGTTAGGAGATTTTTTTTCCTGAGCATATGATCACTGTTCAACAAATCTTAATTATGGAGAATAAGTGTGGACAGCAGAGTCAGAAGTAGACATATCCATGTAAGTTCTAGGTCTAAACTATCATTTGACAAAAGCATTTTGTCTGTCAGTTGCTTCACGTGGTATTTTGGCTCATCCCTCTGCCTTTCCATCCTTTTGTCCCTGATTCCAGCTGGCATCTGTTGCCTCTGTCTGGCTAAACCAAGGGCAGTGCAGTATCCGTCAGAGCGACCGTCACTCTTCTGGAGACGCTGACAGCGTCACAAAGTTTTCTGGAATTTCTCCAAAAATAACTGCAGTGCTGTGGTCCAGGGGGAAAACATCTGAGGAGTCATGAGTTAAAGAAGGGATTCTGAACATGTGTCTTCCCTTGAGTCTCTTGGAGGGCCTCAGACTGCAGGTTATTTCCTGTTTTCAGTCAATGACCTCATGAATAAAAATGGTTACTGCTTTCCCATGTGATCCCTGCCACACCAGGTGGTCCCTGGTAGATGCTGAAGCATGGAAAAATAAAGGCTCTCAGAAAATGTAGTGGAGCCTATAGAAGAAACACATATTCTTTCTCCATACTGAAAATTAAAAATAGCACAGTTTTGACTTTCTAGTAACTTCCAGTGTACATGGCTGAGGAAGAGGCAAGAACATGAATTCTCTAGAGCATTGTATGACAATGATATAGCAGGTAGAAGGATAAGGCACATTTAATGGGATGCAAATGGAATTTAAATGGAATGCAAAATGCAGTCAGTCTATGAAATATTGCAAACAGGAGAAAACAAACTTCAATATATTTATTTAAAACTACATCTCAGTGACTATATGAATGGGCACTGACGTGTATGACAGAGTATTGAAGGACATTACTCGGCAGACACAGTACTCCTTGCATTCTCAGATCCAAAGTCCTTTATCCCTAAAAAACACAGATTAAAAACCCTAACTAAATGTTTAAAAGTACACCTTTGACTGTTGGGCTGTTGATTTCTGCTGGGTTTTTGTTCCCTGTTCAATATGATCAAAAATCATTTTTCTGCTTCTTGTGCTGTATGTCCATCCCTTGTTTTTCATCCTAGCTGGTACGCTGCAACAATTCTAGCCAAGACTTTGTGGGGTTTTCTGTTCTTCTTGCACTAGTTTTAATCAGGAGAATAATCAGACACTGCGATTCCATACAGTGGAGAACTGAAGTGCAAAAATAAGCCTTGATAGGTATTCTTAGTAAGGAGAGCTGAAAGCCCCCAGTCTTTCAAATGAATGCAATTAATTCTGCTAAACCTAAGGATGTACATTTGTGCTCTCTCCTTGTGTGTTAGAGTTTGTATCTGTCTGACAGCGTGTCTGTACAAATATGGAAGAAAATTAAACATGCTCAACGCTTGGCCATAGGTCTAAAGTAGTGTTTTAAAACATACCCAGAAAACAAGAAGTACTTTTTTGGGTAAGGTGTTTCACATGAGAAGTAAGCTGTTATCAGTTTTCTTATCAGCTGATGCCTGTGCAAGTTTGGTTGGCTGGTGGAGCAATTTCAAGATCAACATAATTCTTATGGGGTGGGAATATCTTGCCACTGCCTTCTGCATTAGAGATGATTAGCTCACAATTAAGGAAGAACTGGAAAGAGGGAAAAACCCCAGTGCCTGTTAGATACAAGGCTAAGTGAAGGTTCAAGTAACTCGTGTCTGATGCCAGCTCTATTTTAGCACATACTAAGACAGGTCTTACAGGCCTCAATTTACACCCACTCACTTGAATATGCTTGGCACAGGCTGGAAATTATTGTGAAATGCTGTCTTTTAACTCCCAAGGACTACTCATAATTAAAAAAACCAAACCAAAGCCTAGTTCAGTATTTAGTGAGGTTGTACTCAGTGATACCCTAAAATAGTCAAAGTGAGGATTAAGGATTAAATAAACCTTGCAAAACTAAGCAATTTACAAGAACAGTGAAATGACTAATACAGGTGTTTAAAGGAGCAGATGGTGGCAGCAGCAAAGTCAGTCTCGACCTACCTAATCCTGCAGTATTTGTAACTTTCCAGCTTTATCAAAGTGCAAGGCTGCTTTACTGAGGGACTGAATCACAGCTGCATGGCAGAGCAGTCTGCAGAGCCTATTATGTATGGTCCTTAGGGAATATCACACTCCGGGTCTGAAAACATTCCTTGGCAGTGTTTTTACCATGAGCTGCAGAGAAAAATAGGAAAAACAGCCGTTTGCTGCCACCTTTTCCTTTTTTTTTTTTTGATGGGAAGTTTTCTATCTAGTATATCAAATGTTTGGGACAACAGTGTTCTCTGGAGTTGCTGTTCAGAGCACAAAAAAAAAAGAAAAAAGAAGAGCTTTGTTCCCCCCCTCCAGTATTACTTTTCAGTATTTCAGGATAACTTAATTTTAAGCTGCATTTTAAGAGGCATTTACTGAGTTCTTTCTGACTTTGTATTGTTCCTAGTTTCTGCAATACTGTTCCTGAGTTACTGTAATCCTAAATCATTTTTCCAAAGGAGAAAGTTATCTAAAAATGACAGTAGGGTTTTGAAAAATTAAGTAAGAAGCCAAAATAGGAGCATGGGTACATAAGCAGTACCAAGGGAGGATTAACTGCTGATATCTAAAATGTTCCTGACTATACTTTGATTGTTACTCACCCGTCATTTGGATTTACATTGTTGGAATATCTTTGCATTTGTTGTTGCTTGAAATTCCCCAGGAACATCCCAAATAACAGGTTAGTAACATTCCAGACTAGACAAGGCCGTGAGAAATACGCGATGAGAAGATTTGAGATGTTTTCCGGCTTTTGGCTCGAATGCAGGTGTCAGGACACAAAGGCACGCTGTCACTGCCGCCCTGTGCCAGGACGGGGCCACTGTGCTGCGTCCACGTCTCCAGATACGACAGGGATCCTAGAAACAAGTGATCCAAAGATAGCCCTCAGGTCAGCGGTGAAACGGATCGCTCTGCAGTGTAGGGACACCTCCTGGGGGACATCCCGTAGCTGCTGAACTAGCGTAACAAGCTGCTGTCAGGTTGTGAAATGCTTCAGTCATCTGATTGCTGTGCCATAAGGACGGGTTTGTTTGCTTAAATAAAGAGCAGAAACAAGCGTAAAATGTTGCACATCACCCTTCTCTCCAGCAGCAGAGTGGGGAAGAAAAGGTAGCAGGCAAACATTCCCTGGCAGCACTCAACAAAACGTGGTGCTTTTTGGAGGATTCTCATGCAGCCTTAGCAGCTCTTTGGCTTCATTTTGACCTCTGCATTTCTAACCTGAGAACAGGGTAAGTAGGTCATGTAAAATAAATCACTGCTTTCCAGTAGTGCTTCACGGGGCATTATAGATCACTGTAGATGTAAGACTGTTAAAAGTGTGCATGAGCCTATGAAAATAGTTTTTCATCATAAGCTTAATCTGCTGTGGAGCTCAGAGACTTATACATGAACCCCGAGGGAGAAAAGATTAAGTTCCAAGATTTTGGCTGCAAAATGCTAAGGCTAAGTCATCAGAATTTTAAGCTGTTTCAGTGACCAAAGTTATTTTTATTTTTGGAAGTGAATTATTGATGACACATCCCCACGGCCCTCGGCACGCAACCTCAGCTGTCACATTCCTCCCTGCCTAGCTACAAAATGCATCTGATGCTCTTATAAGGTCTCTTGGCTGGGGCTGTTGGCCTTGTAGCCTCTCAGCAGTTAAGGGGTTTGTGACCACTTGCAGGTTCACTGGTCTCCTGCAGTAAAAAAACCCAGGGAAAACGAACTTGGAAGGCTGTCATACTCACACTTCCTTGGATATTCTTTCTCAGTAACACATCTTCCTGAGTAGGTCTCTTTATATCCATACAGTTCTGTCTCACCCTTGCCTCAGAGGGAGCATCCAGGAGTGACAAGGAACAAAACAGCTACACCCCACATTTCAGCTGGCTCTTCAGAAAGCAAGAGCAGCAGTACAGAATATTTTTGAAGTGGACAATTTCCTCTTAAGGGGGATACCAGGTTCTCTTCTGTGTAGCTCATATTTACGATTTTAAAATCACAACTTCCAGCAAGAACAATCCAGCTGGCACACCTGCTGCTTACTCAGTGTAACATACCAGCACCTAACATTTACAGAGAAAACAGGATCAGGAAAAGAAGGGTTTAGGGATCCAGTGTTCCTAAAAAAAGTAAACTGCTCTCTGAATCTTAACACCGTTTAGACACCTAAAGGGAAAAAATAACCAATATCCTACATCTGTCCTTCGAGCAGGCTGCTTGCATGTATGCACACAGTACTGAATTGCACAGAGGTGACAAGATCAGTCTAAAGAAGTGACAGCTCAACTTGTTGTCCAGCCTGATGTTACATAGCAACATTTCAACAAGACAGTTTCCTAAGTCTCCTAGACTCTCCTGTCTTTGTCACAAGGGCACTGCTGGTGAAAATGCATACTTGTAAACTATTTCCTAGAACCTTGCAGGTGTCACATGGAGAAGTAACTCAGCAGCCATTACTGAAGAGCACCAAGATAGTTAAAAAAAAAGAGCAGCTGTGGCAACCTGAAGTAGTGTGGGTAAGACAAAAACTGAGGCTAAGTTTGTTAGCAGATAAAACACAAAGCTGGGAAAAGAATGGTTGAAAACTCAATTTTAATTAAGCCTGTAAGTGGAAAAAACCACCTTGGAATAAAAAAAAAAAAAAAATAGTCCAAGTATGCCAAGTGAGTACACTTTGTCAAGTTATTTACAAACCTGAAGCCAGAATGTCTTCCAGAGTAGCCATATGGGAACACAAGCAAGATTAAGTAAGCAAGCCTTCAAGCTATCACACACGAAATGAGACAAACCCACCTTACAGGATAAGCTGTCAGAGCCTTTACCATCCTTTGTGCTGAATTCCTACTCCTTGGGGTCTTAAGTCGTGTGATATAGCTGGGGGCAAGCTTTCTGCATAAGAGCACATTATTTTAATTGATAAATACATAGGCAAAATAAATTCTCCTCCTGCCTTCTAACTTGCAGTAGCCAAGAGAATGAGGCACACAAAAAAGCATGGTCATACTACAAACTATCAGAACAATCCTCCTCCTTTCTTTGTATTTGAGACAACAACATCAGCACAACCAGATCTGAATGACTGACTGTGCTTGGCTAAAAGCCATCTTACCAGTATAACCAAGGAATATGTATGATATTTTAAAAAAGTAAGAGCAACTCCAGCACCTGTAGGGTTTTACCGAGTTAATTCTCAGAATGACTTGGCTCACATTCTCACATGCAAATGAATCAGCTGTAGAAAAATAAAGCTTCATTTAAGTTTTCTGGCCATGTATTGCTGTTAATTAGTGCTAGCACAGATTCCTTTGCACAAGCTTCCTTCAGCAGAAGGGAAAAAAACATGCCTAATTCCCCCTTACTTAGCAAAGAAGAATGCACACTTTGACATTAAAGTACTGCTAGAAAACCCATCAGTATTAAAAGGCAGCAAAGGCTGGGTGTGGTATCTACTTAAGAATCAGATGTTCTCTGCTGGCCATGAGGCAATTGTAACAGTCTTCCCTAACCATTTCTCTGGTTAACTACTTACACAGTAATCAGATCCCACTTCAAAAACCTGAGATGAAAGACTTGTGCAGCTGCATTTTAAAGATGCCAGCAGATGCTGCTAGGTGCATTTCAGAACCCTGTGATACTGAACAAAACACTATCAAAATGAGTTTTCTAGCTTGACTTGCAACTGCAAGAAAAATACAATGAACATACCTGCATTTGTAAATGCATAACAGAAATGTCATTCTTCACAAAAGATTTTGAGGTATTTTATCTATATAGCAATCTTTATTTGAAAATGGTATTTATTACAAAAATGTAAAAATCCAGCTAAACCAGAAACATTGAGATTATTTTCCTGGACTATCAACTCCAGGGAATGTTTGTCCTGTAGCCTTTCCCTCACAACATTTTCTCCACTTCCAGTCTGATTACAGGTGCAAATGAGCCTAATTGGGCTGGCATAGATAAATATATTGAAAAAGACAAAAGCTTCGGAGCTAAATGCATGCAACAAGTTCTATTAGGAAGAAACCATTAAAAAGGAACATAAAGGTAGAGATAATCTGCAGGTATCCATGGATTTGCTCAGTCGTCCTTGTCTTTTGCTCCGTGTTTCAGGATGCGCGTGAATTCGATGTAGTTGAAATTGCCCTTTTTGTCAATGGGGGCCTCTCTGTACAGCTCATCCACCTCTTCATCCGTGAACCTGTCTCCCATCGTGGTCAGCAGCTCCCGCAGGTAGTCTTCTTGGATGAACCCTGGAGCACAGAAGAGGAGTTTTGACATTTACCTGCTAATACATGGGTGGTAATTTCTTCCTTTGAGTTCTTTCCCTCAATTAAAGATACCTACAGTCTTCCACTGCCAAATGAAAACAATGTCATTAAAGCCTATTACTAAAATTGCCAAATAATTACAAGGATTGAATCAAATCAGGCAGGCAGCTTAGTTTGAAAGGTCCCATTACTTCAAATAAAGTCCCTTATATGCTTTGCCTGTGGTGCTCCAAAGAATAAAAACATTTATAAGTATTCATACTGGATATCCTTCCCAACAGAAGGGCTACTCTCTCAACAGTACCAAGAGCCTTCTAACAACTCAGTATTTTAAAAATCATAAAGTAAACCAGTTTACTTTGAGCATTCCTACTGAAAAACCACAAAAAAAAAAAAAAAAAAAAAAAAAAAAGTCATGGAACTTGCCCATTAACATTCAACAAGTGCATGAAACACAGGAAAGTTTCATTTGAAACATTTCAAATTGTTTTTAAATCAGTCATAAAACTCAGATTTACCAGACTGGTTGCAAAGAATAAATTTTTGGCATTTGTTTATTAAACAAGTAGGCTTGTATAGCTTCTGTCATCACTCCTGCGAGTCACACAAGAATTTTCTTGCATTCATTTTCTTCTCCTTTTAGTGCAGCTTAAGAGAGGGAAGGTGGATACAAGCTGCTGACAGAAAACAAGTTCTTCATAAAAGCACAACAGCTTTGAAAACAATTATTCTCCTCATAAAAGCGGCCCCAAAGGTGAATTTCAAGTTAGGAATAAATTAAGACCCTGGTTCCCAATCAACATCTTTTATACTTTCTCCTGTCTTGAACAACAGAATGAACTGCCAGAAGTTGGAAATTTCTACAGAGACTAAAAAGGCAAATTTAGCACATGAGGATATAGAGATGATTTTCAGTTTGCAGAAATTAAAATTTTCAGAGTTAAAAAACTGATCACTGCTTCTATGAACACAAGCTTTTATTGTTACAGAAGTAAGTACAAGTAATACATGTACACTGTTGTTTCACTCACATACCTGTTGCTTCTTCATCAAAGCAAGCAAAAGCATTCCTGATGACATCCTCCGGGTCGGTGCCATTCAACTTCTCACCAAACATGGTGAGGAACATGGTGAAGTTGATGGGGCCTGGAGCCTCGTTCATCATGGCATCCAGGTATTCATCTGTTGGGTTCTTTCCTGCAAATAAAGGGATTCAGACTTGCTTGAGCTTTCCAACTAAAAAGTAATGTCAATACAAACAGAGTGTCAATACAGAGTGTAACACAAGCGGAGACAGCACACCTCTCCTCTCCCAAACTCAGCCTCTGGCTTTTGCAGCACACATTTGCCTGGCAAGCACAAAGAGCAAAGGGACATTACCAAGGGAGGCGAGCATGTCGTGCAAGTCCTCTTTGTCAATGAAGCCATCCCTGTTCTGGTCGATCATGTTGAAGGCCTCCTTGAACTCCTGGATCTGCGACTGATCAAACATCGCAAATACATTGGAAGTGGCGCGCTGAGGGCGCTTCTTGGTGGTCTTCGTCTTTGCCCTTTTGCTGGACATGGTGGCTGTTGGTTCTAAGGAGACAGAAACATATCCAAGATTTAGCCTTATTAAATCACATTGCAATTCCTTGGGGGAAGGATGGGTAGAGGGACATCAAGTTTCATGTTATCGGCATATGCCCCAGAGTACACTTTTATTTCAGTATCTCCTGCTCCATTTTCTTTCAGACTTCACTTGCTATTAAAGCATAAAGCCTTTGAGGATTCAGGGACTGGCACTGTAAGCCAATAGCAGGCTACATCAAAAAACCCAAATCAAATAAAAGCTCTTGAAATGAAACTCACACAGTGCTTGTATTGCTCCACCTGCATCTTCCACAAATTAAGACTACAAATCTGGGAATTTGGGAGGCACTGTTGATATGGAAGGATATGTGCTGCTAGGATAGCACAGTGGTTAAATAGATCAGACAGTATGGTAAACTAACAGTTTGGAGGGGAAAAAGTGTATTTTAGGCTCTGAATAGCATTTTGTTAGACTAGCTGCTGTTGAGAGAGAGAGAGCACCAACTTGGTTCAGAAGCTCTACATTGCTATTCCCTTACATAGTGGAACTACTAGACAACACATGCAAATACCAGAATACTCTTTTTTAAATGAATTAAAGGCATAATAGCTACAAAAAATGTGAAGACAGTTTCTTTTAAACTAACAACTCTTAGAAACATTTAGATATTTTTATAAATTTTCACATATCACAGGTATACCAATGTCATTGACTCCCCTGAAGCTGTCAAATGAAGAAATAAACATGGTAGATTATTATATATTATAACACTAATACATTCAGGGCAGAAGTGAAGTTTTTAAGTTAACTGCATGTCTGTCTGGGAAGATACATTTAGTTGGAACACGACATGTATGACAGCACAAACTCAAAAAGCTGAGTCATTCACTGAAAGGCAAACACAAAGCCCTCAAGATTGCTTTTGGATCAGAAGTTAGACCTATTTAATGTTCCCAAAAGTCTCATAGCCTCTGCTTGCATTAGCTAAAACTAAAGTATAATCCATGCTGCTATAATCCTTCATAATGCTCAAACAAAGTGTAATGCAAACCAGATTCCTTCCATCCTTGACTCTGAATTTTACAGAAAGCACCTGTAGCAAATGTCTCCTGAAAGAAGAAAAAATTAAGCTTCACCTGTAATTGCAAGAATATCAATATTCTGAAATTTACACTAGGTATTAATTTTATAACTTGGAAACAAAGAAACGCAATGCTAATCAGAGTCATAGCACAGTTCTAAGTGTTTCTCAGACAGTTTGCTCAAAGAATATTTTCTGTTAGACTCCTGAAAAGCAAGACTGAAGTCACTCACTGGGATTCATCCTTAAAAAAAATGGAGTAAAATTAAGCAAAGTAATTCCCTTATAAAATCAACCCAATATGCAGGTGAAAAGCAGTTGTTTTTTGGTTTGTTTTTTTTTTTTACCTAAAAGGAAAGACATTTTACCTTGCTTTGTATTAGATACCTGACAGGGTGCACCAAGCATCTGGATCATAAAAGGAAATTCCATGGCAACGTCCTTCTCAGTCTGTCCACACAGACAGCTACTGATTTCCCCTGCTAATTCCACACTTTTAAATCCTGCGTGCACCAACAACGTTCTTCTGACGTACAAAACAAACCCTCATGTCTCGAACCAAAAATAGCCCATGAAATGCAACTGCGCATCGCCCAACAACGCAGACCTTCTCTTCATTTCACTCACTGACCACGAGCTACCCGAGATGTCTGGCCTCCACAACACTGCAACAAATAAATGTGAACTCTTGACTTTGAGATATTTATGTAGACAGCTGACAACAAAGGTAGTTTGCTTTCAAGCTGCAGCCAAGAGTTGTGTGTAACTTTGGGGGTTTTCTTACCGTTGCAAAAACCCTTACACCAGCTCTCATTTTACTCTGGATGATTGATTTGAAGTTCCACTACTCAAAATAGAGCCAAACACTATCTCTTAATAATTCTTCTGTGAAATAATGCAGTTTTCAGGATATGGCTCATTCAAAGTAAACAAAAAGGTTTACTCTGCACATGCTGATGCCGACCAAATTGATTTATGCCTTTTTTACTTGTATCTATCTCCATATTCTTTACATATGTATTTGCTGCACTGTAGCCTATTATTGTATTCATAGCTAGCACCTTACCTACTCTATTAGCAAGACAAAATACATTCCCCAGCGGCTCCAAGGCCTGGGGGTCCAAGATTCTTTGAGAACCCTGGTCAAAACAGCTTCCCAACTTTTTCCATAAACAAAGTTTAGTTTCTATCTAAAGGGGGAGGGAGGTGTCAGAGAAGGGTAGAACCTGGGGTGAATTACCTCATCACCTATGTCTGTAACTGGGGATTCTTGTCAGTTATTTTTATATGCTAATTTGTGGAACAGATAAAATTGTACCTGCTGTATGTTACAGCACGCATCTTTGCCGCTTTTTCATCCATGGTGTTGTGCACCACAAGGATCTTTATAAAGGTAATCCCTTTTTATCACCTATCTGTGTCTAACTTGTAATTTTAGGATCAGTGAAAAGGCATAAGTGCTGCTAAATGCAGGGCTCCCAGCAAGCCACTACCTGCCATTCTCTCACCTACAATTCAATCCTAAGCAAGAGGAGGTAACAAAAGCAGACTGTCAGCACATTCTTTTTAATTCTGTTGAGAAGACAGACCTATCAGAGTGTATTTTACTAGAAAAAGTTAAAAAAGTGACAATGCTTGCATTACTATTTTCTAAGTTTCTCTGAGCTAGGCTTGGGAACTCCTTGAGTCCAAAAGAGCTGTCAGCCTAGCTACAGAGAAACATCAGAGCTCACAGGACTGCAGTGCCCTTCAGCACAGGTTTGGTGCAGCTATGCCTGAAACACCGGACTCAGCTCTGGGAGTCTCTCTTAGAAAGAGGGTGGGACATTTTAGAACATGTTCAGAAAACTAAAGTCATCGATCCAGTCACCCAAAAAGATTAATTTATGACTTAAAAGTTCCAAAAGTGTTTGTACATTGTGTTATCCAACAAAAAGACCCACACCTAAGCCAACACTTTTATAATTGAAATAGGGCTAGTATAGGCTACAAATAGAAATTCAGAAGACAAAAAGTGGGAATACTTCACATTAGACAGTGCAAGTCATGACTATGATATTAATTTAATACTATGCTGCACTGAATGGTCTGGGCCCTGTTTTGGAAGCTGTCCAAGAAACTTCAAATGTAAAAGACACATCATTAGGTATTTCTGAAAAAGTAACCTATCTTTAGGAAGATTTTCACATATTAAAAAAATAAGAAGTAGTAGCAGTGCTGTGGTGCTTTGTGCTGCCTGTATTGTAATTTGTTCAGTCACAGTGGACATCAAACTACAGAAGCACAGATAGAAATCTTGTGGTCCCTTCCTCAGGTAAAGTGATAAACCCTTGGAGACAAAAAACCTAAGAAACTAAAAATTTTGAGCCAAGCACTAAGCTGTGAAAACTCACAGCCCACTAATAGTGGTGCAAGCTGGACCTGTTCAGAGGCAGTGACCAAAAGTAATGCTTTAGAAAGCACTCCCATGTTTGAAATTGTGAATATTGTAGTAACTGCAAAATCTATCACTGAAAAAAACCAAACCACCACACAATAAATCCCCAAACCCATAGCCAAGAAGGTGTCTACATGAACTAAGATAAACCATCAAACTCAAAAGTCAACATCAAAGCTAAATCCCAAGTTCTGTCCATGTACTCAATTACAGCATCACATACCGTGACACATCCATCATAATCTGGGTGGCAACAGGGAGAGATAAGAGCAAGGTGCTCTCCAGGAGATCTGTGTCAAGGCCCAATAAAGAGCAGATTACACTTAATAAAAGCAAACTAGCAAAAAACAAACCCTATGCTGTCCCATTCAGTCTTAAAAGCCACTTTAAAACACTTCTCACTAGGAAATTTCCCAAAATTCTCGTACAGGAGTCACACTTGCCTCAAAATCCAGCACCAATGAGTCAACACAGCCTGTCTGCAAAAGAGAAAATAAGGCTCAGAGGTGACCTTATGCTCTCTACAACCACCTAAAAGCAGGGTGTAGCCAGATGGGGATAGGCCTCTTCTCCCAACCAACAAACGATGGGATGAGAGAACACAGTCTTAAACTGTGCCAGATTTAGGTTGGACATTAAGAAGAACTTCACAGAAAGGCTGTTCAGACATTGGAATGGGCTGCCCAGGGAGGGGGTGGGAGTCACCGCCCCTGGAGGCGTTCAAGTGAAGACCGGACGAGGCACTCAGCGCCATGGTCTAGTCCCCATGGTGGTCGGTCACAGCGTGGACTCGGTGATTTCGGAGGTCTTTTCGAACCTCATCGATTCTGTGGTTCTGCGGGCCGGGGAAGCACGGCACGCAGCCCCCCGGTGCGGCCATGGTTACTCCAAAACGAGCGCAGGAGGGACAGAGCCAGCCCCAGCACCTGACCCTCTGCAGCTCCCAGCCCTGCCCCTGCCAGGCTCTGACAAAGCCCAGGAAACACCCGCAGAGGCTCGATGCGGCCGGGAGGCAGCCGAGCCCTTCCGACGGGGAGACAAACAGTACCTTAAACACCAGTTCCCTGAAATGATGCACAGGGAGCCGGTCCCCGCGGCGTCGCGCACTGCACGGCCCACAGGGCGGGGTGGCGGGGCAAAGAGCCGGCATCTCCCCCAGCTCCAGCCCTCAGGGCGGATCCCGTCAAGAGCAGCAGCACCGAGCCGAGACCCG
>VYXF01003409.1:404365-418609 GCA_013397295.1 Polioptila caerulea | reverse complement strand
TGAGGGAAATGAACTTAACCGGGTGCCCAGAAGGTGTGCCCCCCCCCCCATGGGCTCCCCTGGCAGAAAGCACAGCTCTGGGGGAACATCTGTGCTCAGCACCTGCAGAGTCAAAAAAAGCCTCTTGCAGTTCTCTCTGTCCCTGCTACTGCTGGCAGTATTTTTTACCTATAGGGGATTGTGGTGGTTGCTGTCCCATCTCCCACCTTGCCCTAGGGATGGTGGGATGGGATGCTGCATGCTGCCCACTTGGGATGAGCCTGTGGTGTCAGGCAGCTCCTGACCCTGGACAGGTGACCTTCTGTTGCTCCAACAGAGTAGCTCCAACATGGAAGCTGAGACAGGCTTTCATCTCATGATCCAGAAATGGGTCATTCCTCATGCTGCGTACAAAACTCATGCATGCTCTGCATCACTCTTTCCATCTTTGTTTCTTATGTTTCTAGAGTCCACTGCTTCCACAGCTGGAGTCAGCAGCGAAATGCGTAATTTATCCAAGTTAGCCTTGATATGAGCAGAAATCAGAATATTTATCTATTTAAAGGTATTTTTATCCAACAACAATTAAATAAATAATACCATGACAATGATTTTCTAATGTTTTCCTTCAAAAATTGGCCCAGTACTAACTCAATGTTTATTTTTATGACCTATACTAAAATAATATTTTAGCTTATGTGAAATTAGAAAAATAGAAATAATAAGCAAAGCCTAAAATCTCAGTAAGGAATACACAGGAAGACCTGTCAGAATAATCCTTCATACTTGGGATCTATGTCTGGAGAGTGCTGGATATGAGCAGCTGTCAGGTTTAGTATTTAACATAATGAGTAATACTTAATATATTGACTAACCACAGAGGACTTTGGCCTACACTCTAAATCATCATAGTTGATTGACCTTTTACAATTTTTTTTTTCTTCTGAATAATTTCTTAGTTGGAAAAGATGAGCTAGCTTTTTTTTTTTTTTTTTTTTGAGAGGTAGGGAGAAACTGACTCAGTAGATTTCAGGAATCTTCAAAAAATACAGCAGTAATATTGGCTCATGAAGAGTATTCCTGTTTCCAGAAAAAGATTATTAACCAGTTGCAAAAAGATTACATGATTCATTAGTGGCATTCTTCTCATTAAACTTCTATTGTATAAAAGTGCCATGAGTTCACTTTATAGATGGTGAAATTGAAACACAAGTGAGCTAGACCACCATAAATACTAAAGATGAGGTTTGGGAGTGTAAAGGGACTGTCAGTAAGTTAGGTCGTTTTGGAGTCTACTTCCAACAGGATTCGGAAGTTTGCATTAGGAGCTTCCAATTTCTGCACACCTAAGTAATTTTAGAATTTGCCTTAAAGTGTCTTACCTGCTGCTTCCTCAGAGGCCAGAGGGCCCTGAAGAAAGAAGCATTGCAAGGCTGCTTTTGAACTCAGTCTTGACTATACCTAGACTTAGGCTAATCCTTCTGGCTCGGTGACTCCTTTGTGCCGACAGTCTCCCTGCAATGAATACAGTATTAATGGAGCTACCAGGCTCCTCTCCTGCCTGGCAAGCATTCTGCCCGGCTCTGTGGTGGCGTGTCTGGGAAGGATCTGTCCCGGGCTCTCCTGGCCTCTGGCATCTCTGCATTTTGCATCGTCCATGCCTTTTCATGCTCCGTCATTATAAGGCTGTCCACTGCTGTGTTCTATGCACTGCTTGGGAAATCCTCAGTCTCAACACCTTACTCTGCATGTAGATTGTTATTTCCCACATACATCAAATACAATTTCCTTTCATGGAAATGACAATGAAGTAATTCAGGCCGGCAGGGGCAGCCTAAAGTGAGTTAGATCAATTTACCAAGAAGAGTCTGCAGCCACCAAAATCCTGGCCATGTGGATATAAAGAGCTATGATGTTACACCTCTTCATCAGTGTGTCTCCTCTGTGAGGGTGCATTTCATTGGGAAAAGGTTCCTTTGGTGAACTGCATACTTTAATTAAGTTCATGTGTCATACAAATCCCCAGACAACTCAGTGGGACTCAGGGTATTCAAACAATAAAAGCAAAGCACCATACTCAAAGAAATTTTGTACCTACTCTAACCATAAGTCATATTTAGCAATTCGTCTAATGCTTTTCAAATTATTTGTTTTTCCAGGAAGTGACATGATTACCAAAGTAATTAAACAGTGCAACTCCAGCTTATTCCGGCATGTGGAAAGTGGATGCCACATCATGGGCCTGGCGGTGCCTTTCTTAAGGCATTCCTAGGATGGGAATTTGTACCTCACTGACGTGACTGTGTGCCTGTAAAGAAGCCAGAGGTGCTGTTACCGGCACCCGCACTGGAGCCCGGCAGCCGCCTGCTTGCAGCTTCTGGGGAGAGCGAGGATGGTTCGCTCACCTCGGTGTCGGGCTCCCACCTTGACCAGGACACGCTTGTGTCGCTGCGCCGCGCTCAGAGCCGGTGCCGGGAGCCGGGAGCCGGGAGCCGGTGCCGGCTGTCACCAGCAAGGGGAGCTCCGCCTTTGGGTAGGAGCCGAGAGACAGCCCGGCTCCGCTACCGCCCCGGGCAGGGCAGGGGGGACGCTGTGAAATGACATCAAATCGCTCTGGGGCTGTTCTGCGGGAGGCTGCGCAAGGAAGGGGAAAGACACGACAAGCGCCGCCTGCTCTGGGGTGGCGCTTGGGGCACTTCTGAGCGCCGCAAATAATTGAATAGAATTACTGAGTTATAGGATGGTTTGGGTTGGAAGGTAGCTGTAAAGTTAATCGTCTGGTTCCAACCCTCTTGCCGTGGGCCGGCAGGGCCACCTCCTACTAGATCAAGTTGCTGAAACCCCTTCCAGCCTGGTCTTGAACACTTGCAGGGATGGGGCATCTACAAATTCTCTGGGCAACCTGTTCCAGTGTGTCACCAACCCCACAGAAAAGAATTTCTTCCTAATATCCAATATCTTCCTATTATCTGCCCTCTTTCAGTTTGAAGCCATCTCCCCTAGTCCTTTGTGGTGACATGCCGCATGCAAAAAGCGCCTCTCCAGCTCTCTCTTCCCCCTCTCGGAACTGGAAGGCTGCTCTAAGTTGTTCCCAGAGCCTTCTGCAGGCTGAACAGTTTCAACTCTCTCAGCCTGTCTTCAAAAGAGAGGTGCTCCAGTTCTCAGATAATTTTTTGAGGACCTCTGGATCTGCCCCAGCTAGTCCTTGTCTTTCCTGTGCTGAGGGCCATAGAGCATTGCCAGTAGCAAGCACCTGCCTGCCTCTACTAAGGGAAATGGCTTGTTATTTTACAAAATGAGGGCCTGTCTTGTTATGGCTGCTCCTCTTTACTCTGCCTCACTGCTGTTAAATGCTTTTTCTCAGTCATTGGAAACTTTAGAGAAGTGTCTCCAAGCTCAGAAGCTTTCCTGTGAGCTGGGTGTATCGCAGCTGTTAAAACTTTATGAAAGCTGACATTGCAGTTTCACATGTGATGAAACCCTGAGCAGTCCCTGTGGTTTCAGTACGGGCTGGGAATCAGTGTGCTCATTTTATGGAAAGCTCAAATATTATTTTTCTAGGATGGAAAACATTTTGTTCCAATCACAGTTACAAATGCCATAATAGATACGGCATCGGACTGATCAACGCCACCTATGGCAAATATGTTTTCCATTTGCACAACAAAATTAATCTCCTTGTTTGCAGTACAGAAGCATTCTGTGGGAGTGTGATGAGCTGACCTACCACTTGAGCAAGGTTTGAAAATCTTCCTCTGGATCTAGGCTGAATTTAGAAGGAATTTCTAATTAAATATTAATTAAATAAAATGTACAAGTGCTTGGAAAGTATATGAAAGCAAATATTCTAAAGTAGGTTGAGCTGGAAAAGAAAAGCAGATTTAGAATGAGTTTCCTTCAAACCTGGAAGGCAGTGGAGAACTCATAGTTTATGAGCCCTTTTTGGTGAGAATTGATGAAATTACCCCAGGACAGCAGTGAAAAAACAAACATATTGCAATGGAAAAATGAGTTAATTAACACAAGAAATTAAACTGAGCTTCCCAAAGCTCCGATACACCTTTTCTAGCCATGCTTCCTGGTTCAAGTATGCCTGGATATCCCACAGGAACATGTTAATTTTGATGTTAATGTTCAGAACATGTTTGCTCCTTTGTGTAGCAAGGGAAAAGTAATGAGGACTGCAAAAAAAAAAAATCAATGAAAGGCATAAATGCATTTTAAAATCAAATATTTGGAATTTTTCCTATCTATATGCCTCTCCCATTATATGAACATTATCTAACTGGTCTGTATGCACCCAGTACTCCACTGACTCCCTTTTGCCAGATATAGAAGGATATATTATTTTATTCTGTTGATGAGCTGGGAAGATATCTCAAAAACCCTTGTTTAGAGGGAAAGATTTTATGCTCTTTAAAATGAAATTTCATTTTTAAAAGAAAAATATTAAGACTGGCCATTTTACACATTAAAGCAGCCTTGAGACTAGAAACCAGATGGTAATGTGAAATGGCATGTGTAATTTGACTCAACTTCTTCCTCTGGGGATAAGGGAGAGCAAAGTCATTTTCCAAATGCTCCACCCAAAACTGTAATCTGACCCATGGCTTTGTGATCGTAGTGAAAAGTAGCTGATTGCAAATGATAGTGGAAATTGAAAAGAAAAAAAGTAGTTTTCAGCCCCTCTAGGTACTTCCATTTTAAAGGTAGGCTCCTTGTGTCTCATACTGCAGAATAGCTGCCCACAGACCATGCCTCCCTGTGGTTGCACCCCAGAAAGGCTTCCTTGGGGTATCTGACTGATGTAATAAAATCCTTTTTTCCCATTTTCCTCCCCGTGTAACAATTTCAAGGAAGGAAAAGGACAAGCTCCCACTTTTCTGACAGGAAGCTCTGCAGCCCTTGTCCAGCCCTCCTCCCACCAGATCCTGCTTGTCCAGCCCTCCCTGCTTTCTTTGGAGCTGCCGTAGAGGGGAACACAGTAGCCTGGCTTCCTTGCTGTTGGTTTGGTTTCCCATGCTCCTGCACCCTTCCTGGAAGGTTACCCCCTCTCTAGGACAGAATGCCCACGAACAGGGCCAGGCACAGCTCACTTGAGCTTTTCCAGCAGCCAGGCTTCTTCCTCACTTCGTCAGCAACCTGACAGCAAATAAACCCCTAACTGCTCCACCAGGAATTTCTGGAGCTGATCAGCAGCTGTTTTTAAGCCTCTAGCAGTCATTATGCAGCTGCACTTGGTCATGAGTCCCTGCTGGCATGAGCAGAAGGAAGGGACAGATTCCCTCTATTTATCCTGCCAGCTACTGTAACAGCCTCTGCAGAACTCTAATGAAACAGTAAGAATTTACAGATGAGTAAGCAGGAAATCAGCCCTTCTTCAGGAAACCAGTAATAATTTTCCAGGATTGTACTCAAACGTTCTCCCAGACGCTGGCTGAGGATTCAGCTGTCTGCCCACCATGGATGTCAGAACAGCACACACCCTTCCCCTCCAAAACCTGAAGCACAGGACTTTCTCATTCATAGGAAGTGTCAGGTACTGTGGTTCGCTTAATAAAGTAACATTTTTTTTTGTACAAGCAAAATGAGAGAAATCAGATATCAGCTGAAAAAAAATTCCATAGTATAGTTTCTTTTAATGACACTTCAGACCTGCAGAAGTAATGACAAATACATGTATTAAAAGGTGTCTCTGTCTGGCTTGATGAAAATTGTTTCTCCATCATGTGTAAAAAAGTACAATAAAATACTAGTAAAATCTTTTAAAATTATATCTTTCTGGTCTCAATTTATTTTTTCCAAAATCCCATTGGAATGTGGAGCTTTCAAGTTCAGCCTCTGCAACCTAAGTATCCTAAAACTTTAATTCATATAGAGTCAGATTGTGAAAATATGCTTCAAGTATTCAATTTGATCTCTCCTAGGTGGCTAACTTTAATTTTCTTTGGACTTTGGCCAGAGGAAAAGTGATGTTTAAATAAATGGCTTTTTTGCAACAGAAGTGTGGCTAAACTTCAAAGAACTGCTAGGAGGTGATAAATGGACATCAGATGGGCTCCAGTTTGGACCATCTTATAGAAAATAAGATCCATCTGGTAAAAAAATACTTCCCCTCTGTTTTTGCATATGGCTATAAATAGTAAACAAAGATATGCCTCATATATTTTGCTGTGCGTATTTAGTCCTTGGGCTGGTATCAGCTTTTTAAGACAGTGAATCACATGAACTCCAGGCTCCATATGCTTTTAACTTTATCTAATAACTCTGAATATTGTAGGTCTGTATCTCTGTTCTAATTATTCCTACAAAGATTATGCTGTTATCTATAGGAATGTTTCTAATTCATCCAAAGTATGTGTGTCTGTAGAAATGATAATTCTAGAGGCTGTCTCCCTGGCACTGTTTTTCTCTTGGTGAGGATTAGGGTTCATGTCTGTTGGGGTTAGCAGTGTCATGGGCCGTGCAGAGCAGCACCTCTTGTGATGAAGAGATTGTATTGCTATTATTCTAGCAGGAATTTTGGGATCATATACTGTGTATGCCTACCCCTAAGGAGTGCAGTCCTCTGTGTGCAGTTTTCTGAATAACTCATCTAGCCCAGTTTAGCACACAGAGGATGGATGCTGGAGGAGCCATGACTATAAGCAGTTCAGAAGCAGAAAATACCTGGGCAAAAGAGTCTTTTCTGCTCCACTGTCAGCTTGCTACCAGCAGCAGTGAGATCAGCTGGTAAGAACACAGATTGACAAGGAGTTTTATAATGCATTTTTAAGAACAATTTAAAGACTCACGGAAAGATAAAACTCAAGTCACCAGTATCACTGCACCTTCTTGAACTGGAGCAGCTAATGTTAAAATCACAGGATTGTTTGTTTTTGAGGATGCTTGAACCAAAAACATTCTGTGAAAAAAAATGTGTTGAATTGTTAATGCCAGATCCCAGGCAGGTTTCAAATGGTTGTCACCTTTACAAGGTGAGCAGGAGAAACCCAGGCAAAGCGTGGGAGCACTTGCTTTCCAGTTATTGCAGAGAATTAGGTTGCAACATCTTCCTTAGCCAGCTAAGTCAATACTGGCACTTCATAGGGGTGGTACCTGCTCTACTGAGCAAACTCTGAGAGAAACCATTTTCAAAATAAGACATAAGTATGCAGCAGCAAAGTGATCATGACTCAAAAACTTTAAATACCAAATAATTTGCAAGTGTGCTTTGGAAACAGATCTGTATTCATTGTACTACAGGGAAAGTAGGAGCCAGTTACAAAAGAAAATACAAAGGCAATTATGCAGCAGGATTTTAATGTTCGGAAATTTGTCTAAGATGACTGGAGTCTGAAACACATTTCCAGAACATTTCCACGCTGGCCAGTCTTGCACACATTTGGTTCTTATGTTGTATCCCATGGTTACTCCACCTCCACAGGCAGACCAGGGATCACAGAGTGAAAAACAGCACGAGTATAGCTCCTTCTGTGCTCATTGTGGTGCTAGTGCCAGACCATTCCTTGAGACTATTCAGATTTGTCAGTCCTCCATCTACTTGCCCAAGTTGGAGCAGTGATGAATGAACCTTTAGTTTCCCATGATCTTTAAGTCCACCATAATTAAATGGTAGCTGTTAATTAAGTGTATGTGCAGCTCACCCAGTGAGTGCAGTTCCTAAACACCCTGAGTACTACATCTGGAACAGTTAATGCCCTCATATGCAGGTCTTTTTTCCTTGAAGTATTTTGGATTCTCAAGATATGTTTTTCCCAGGCATTTGCTTTTCCTAAGTAAAATTATTTGAATTGCAAAATCGATTTGTTATTACAAGCTTGTTTTAAGAACTTGTGCTGAGAAGGAATTGAAACTAGAGAGTTTTGTGAATTGTATAGCTGGTTTCAGCTCATTACTTTAAAATTATTTTCAGTGAAATAATGTTAATCTTGTATCTGACACTTAGAAAGAAAAGCTAAAAACAAATAAAGCATTACCATGTTTGCTAGAGATTGTGAATATCAATATTGCTTTCAGCAGTTTTCACTGATCTATGCAAATAACCATGTGGTTGATTAGCCAGTCTGAGCTTGCATTCAGAATACTGAACTATGATCCATTAGTTATATGCATAATTCAGAGATGCAGTGCTCTGAAAATTAATGTTCTTCAGCAATTTCAGTGAACAGATAGAAATTTAAGAATGCCTGTTTTTACAGGCTCCATGTTTTCACAGTGTGCAATATCTGCCCAGCTCAATGCTTTCAGTGTTGGATAAGGCAAATACAGATTGCCTGTCTAACATTGGCAAGTGTTAGCAGTGGCTTTTCCTTGCCACTGTCCAGGTTTGAAAAGCGGGACATAGGGACAGAAGGATGGGAGATGGAAAATTGAGCAAATAGGTTGCAATATCAGAATACCCTTAAAATCATCTTTAGAGCCCATCACTGTCAAAAATCAGCCCTTGAACTGAAGGGTGTCACAGTTAGACACTGGAAACTTGTGCAATGGAGCAAAAAAATTTTGTTTTCTGTCACTGATAAACTACTGGCTCCAGGGCTGGGTCTGATGCTAACAGTTCTGAAACAGTGAAGAGAATAGTAAAATACAGCTGAAACTGCACTGCTTAAACTGCAGACATTTTTAAAACAAATCTGTCATCAGATCTCCAAATGGTCTGTTGTTACTCTTCCACAGCTTTCAGAGTACTGACAGACAACCCGTGGGCATTGGAGTATCTGGAGGAGTTTAAACACTAGATTGTAGAGCCACAAACATATCACAGTTTTTTTTAAAAGACAAATGAAAAATCTAAGTAGGATTCTGGAGGAGAGCCCCCAAATTTGTGAGGATGTATGGATGATACTGCTGTCTCTCAGCTGTTTAACAAGGCAAGGGTTAACACATGTTGCCCAGCGAGGTTGTGCACTCTCCATCACTGGAGGTTTCCAAGACTCAACACAACAAAGCTGTGAACAGTCTCACAGTTGACATTGCTTTCAAAAGGAGGGTCAACAAGGAGACCACCTAGGTCCCTTCTAACTGGAATGATTTTGTGATTTTTGTGAGTCTCATTGTAGATCCAAATTGCCTTTTAGATGTGCTGTACTGTCTGTTGGTAGTAATTACTAGAAACTGTTAGCTGGACTAGCAGTATGAAAATGGAGATGTAAAACAATATGCAAATTTCTACAAACAAAAGGCTATTTAGACAGAAATAATGGCAAATAGAGTGATGACAGTAAAATGATGGGACACTTGCTCTCTGTCACCAGCAATCCCATCAATGAAAATATATAGCCAATTTCTGAAGTCTTTCACTTATGCAAAGGCTTAATTGCTTAATCATTTTCCTAGAGGGATTTTTTCTGCTTAAGATCAGTAATGACTTTCTTGGCAACTGAAAATTGTTCCAAGTGCATAAATGCAATCCAATAAAATTAATAACCACTCTTTTATTTTACTTCAGACATGCTAACCAGAGTAGCTTAAAAAGTTGGTCTTATACTGCTGCACACAATGCAGACTCATTGGAAAGAAGTCTGACTATAAACCACAACTGAAATACAGCTAGATTTAGAAATTCTGCTGGTGTTGCATTGTTTGAAATAGTAATTCCCCGTGGTATAAAGAAAATTTAGAAATCAGTGCTTTGTACAGTCAAGCAAGATCCTTTGAAGAGCAAAACACTATTGGAAAAGAGAAGAAAAAGAGAAAACAGGAATGGAAGAACACAGAATAACAAGACCAAAAGTTATATAAAAGAGAAGAAAGATTAATAAAAACCTTCTGATTCTTACACCATGGGTACTATACAGCTGTGGTAGTTACAGATTGGGAAAATCTCCCAGACTCTGATAGTTTATAAAGGGAACAGCACCAAATTACCAATATGGCCAGCAAAATGGGGGTGTTTTGCCATAAACATTGGGTGAAAGTTTTTCTTGGAAACCAGAAAAGAACAGGAAGTTAATCACATTCTCATGGTTCATTTTTTTTAGCATGGAGGATCTTTTTGTCTCAACCTACTTGCAAAACTCTCTGATCTATGAGAACCTCCATCAAGGTTTTCCCAGTTCACATTTACTTAATACTTCAGAAGAGCCAGTGGCTGCAATAACAGGACCCACAGGCATGAAGAAAACCAGTTTTCCCTTTTGCAAACCATTATATTGCAGATAGGTTTCTGTTAAGATTCCACATGAAATTCTTTGTCCGTTAGACTAATCTTTGATGGCTTATTTGTTTAAAATAAATTTAATTTTTATTTGCAGTGTCCCTGCCTTTTTCTCAACACGATAAGAAAATAATACTTTATGAGGCAAAATCAATTTTTTTTTCTTTAAATATTCATAACATGGCTAAAAAACCCAACTATACAAACAACTCTTCTTTCAAATGGAAAGGGATCCAATTCAAAATATATTAGGGAAGACAGTTCAGCTGAGATGGCCATGACAGGCACTACATAGAAAAGTTGTGACACAAGAAAATTAGACCTGATGAAAAATCCAAGACTATAAGTAAAAGTTAAATAAACTAATGTTTAAAATAGAAAACAACTGGAAGATATGAGATACACTATCTTAATTCCTTTGAAAGCACATTAGCATGTGGAAGATTTTTGACAAGTTACTTCAGACAGGAAGCTTGAATCTTGTATCTCTCCAGCTCCCACAGCTCTGCTATAATTTATGCAAAGCAACAGTAATCATCAGCAGTGTCAGGGGAAAAAAGAGAGTGAGAGAATGTTTTCCCCTCTTGATTTGCATATTCTGAATAAATTTCTGTTACATATGCCTGTCAAATTAACAAGCGCATATAAAATCTTTGTGCAGTTTAAACAGGGATCAAGTAGTGACAAAGTGTGGAAGAGATTCAAAGTAGCTGCTGTGAAACAGTACAAAGATTTTTAATAGAAGGATTTATAGGTCAAGTGGGCCATGATTTGTTTTCAACATCCATTTCAAATGACTAAATCAAGTGCCAAATGAAAAATACTGTAGAAGAGAAGCTTAGTATGCAGAACAGGTCGAGCTCTACACTCACCAGTGCTATGGCCTCTGCTTTGCATGCCAAAGTGGTCCCTATATCACTTGTTTCTGCCATATTATGTCATATCTCAGCCTTTTAAGTTCTTATGAAAGGTCTCAGAAACTGAGCTCGTGGGATGGACTCATAGAATGGCTTGGGCGGGAAGAGACCTTAGAGGTCATCCCATTCCAACGCCTGCTATGGGCAGGGACACCTTCCACTAGACCAGAATACACAAAGCTCCACTCAACCTGGCCTTGAGCACTCTCAGGGATGGGACAGCAACAGCTTCCTTGGGCGACCTGTTCTGGTGCCTCACCACCCTCACAGTGAGGAATTTCTTCCTAATTGCCAATTTAAACCTGCCCTCTTTCACTGTAAAGCCATTCCCCTTTGTCCTGTCGGTACAAGCCCTGGTAAATGTTCCTCTCCTGCTGAGTTGTAGACCTCCTTTAGGTACTGGAAGGTGCTCTAAGGTCTCCCCAGAGCATTCTCCTCTCCAGGCTGAACAGCCCCAGCTCTCTCCATCTGCCTTCATAGGAGAGATGCTCCTGCCCTCTCATCACCTTTGTGGCCTTGCTTTGGACTTGATCCATCGTGTCCATGTCATTCTTATATCTGGGGCCTCCGAGCTGGATGCAGCACTCCAAGCCTTACCAGAGCAGAGAATAATAACTATATAAATATATATATATATATATATATATATATGTTTGTGTGTGTATGTGTATGTATGTATGTGTGTATGTATGTATGTTACCATGTAAGACATGCCAACTATCATGGTTATTTTTTCCATGTATTTTTTTCTCACATACTGGTGACCAACATCAGCATGCAGTTTGGTGCTGCAAATTGAAAATTTGCATATGAAAAGTAAGCAAGAGGAGAGATTTTTAGAAATAGCATAGGAGTGAGGGAGCAGGTGATCCGTGTGCCTCCACATCAAAGTGATGTGGTGATGTTCTTTACTGTGAGAAGTTCTAGAAATGCAAACAAAAACAAAAGAAATAATTAGACACAGGGACAGAGTTAAGGCTGCATAAGCACAGCCTTGACTTAATAGTGCCCTATGTGCTTCATAAGTAAGTGTTTTCATTAGGAGGCTGGACTTTCTCATTATGCACATTATGCCTCATTTTATAGCATCATCTGGATTTTAACAGAGCCTCAATGACCTCAAGCTCTTGTGCTGAAAAAATAATTAATGCTATGCCCCCACAGACATTGTCTAGAGATATATCTGGAGGAGATTTAAATTATCTAGTTCTTTGGACTAGCTATATACTGCCAAGATCAGGGCTGGCTGAAAAACTCACCCCAAACTGATTAGCTCAGTAAATAGCAGGTGGAAAAATCCTGTGCTGAGATTTTTATTGCCAGAGCTACACCAGAGCTGGATTTAGTTAATTAAATCTCTCATGGATAAATCTGTCTGCTATACCTGATACCAGGGAAAAAAGATGTTCTGCTTTCTGCCAGCTGCTTGAGTAGGCAGAGGAGGATATTTTAATGGCTGACAGTCACTGTCTGCTCAGCCCTTCCCTCCCCTGTAAGTTGCTCTTGGTGCCTCTTTCCAGTTCCACCACCTGCAGCCACAGAATTTTCTCACTCTGGCAGTGAATGCACAGTTGCTTTTCCTTGGGAGCCCCAGCAGCCAGTGGGTGCCCCTTTGGTGTGTGTTCCTCTCAACATCTCAACTACAGTTTGCTCAGTGGAAGTACTGAAAAGAGGTGGGAATCACTCACCCAGAAGTCATTGCTCTTCACCAGTGGAATACACAGGCACAGTACTTTGGAGGAGCACTTCTAAAATTTATTGTGGCTAAATGACCTGGGGGAGATGGATTTGCTAGTTTAGGATTCACATTTTGCTGCTGTTGTTTAACCTTACACTGAATTATGAGGGTTGCTTTGGGTGTAAAGATGCAGGATCCTCTACTTCTTTCCAGTCACTGAGGGGAGAAGACTGCTGCCACTTTGCTCGTGTGTCCAGCTGAGGAGGTGTTCAGTGGAAGAGCCGGGGATGTGCTAACAAGACATTGACAGTTTCTGCTAGAAAGCCAGGAATAAGCAATAGCAAGAAAAAGATGAGAAACTAGAAACATTCAAAATTTTAGCTTATAAAATTACCAAATCCCAGTTGATTTTCAGAGAGTTAGTAAAGGCTGAGCTCTCATCTGTAGGACTAGTGTTATACTGAAATATAGAATTTTACTATAAACAGCTATTTAATTTTTTTTTTATAAAGGGCTTTGTTAAGCCACCGTAATTTCTCCTTTAAGTCACTTGAGCTATAAGATCATAAACTAGTTAAGCACCAAATGTTAAGGTGAAACATCCCCTGGGAAGGATATTACAAACCTGTCCACTTTGATTTCTTGCCTTTTTTCCTGAACCATCCAATACTGACCATCAGACAGAAAACTGATCTCGCCCTCCAGTCTTTGAAGCATCTTATTTGAGTTCATGCTAGTCCCTTTTGTCTCCAAACTTAAATGCTCAGAAATGGAAAAAACTTGTCCTATGGCATGGATGGAGAATCTAGAGTATTGGCCCATCACATAAAAATCAGGGTAATCCATTTCAGAGTTAAACATACTGCTGCCTTAGTGAAATATAACTGCACTAGAGCCTGAAGTCACCAGCTATAGCAGATATTTTAAGTTACTGAAAAAAACTTATTCAAATAATTTGATTAACTCTCTGAATATATATGAAAGGTCCAGGTGGGTTTGGCAATTGTTTCCTAATCATTTGATGCTGCAGCTTATGCTGCTGATGTTTGAGCTACTTCGATTAAGTTAAATCACACTTGAGAAATAATCATCAAAATTATCTCTGACTTGAGTGTTCACTCATCAGATCCTAATCTCAGTTCCTTCTGTTCTTCAGTGAATCTCCTTGTCTTCTTTAGATACTAAACAGTCTAATTTCACCTCTTTGTCTTCCCTAGGTATTTTGCATTCACCCCCAATTTCTGGAAGGACTTCTTACTCATAACTGATGTTTGAAATTTGAGGGTCTGTCCTGCAGAGAGTGTTGAATAAAGTAATCTGAATTTCTGATGCAAATTTTCCTCAAAACTTTGTTCTAATTGTTTGAGCCTAATTATTATACTAGATATAATTTCCAAATGTGATGGCTAAAGAGTTAAAACATTTTTTGTTTCTTCTATTAAGACATTGCTACTGTGATGCGCCGCTGCTTCCAAACCCCTCACACCGGCTAGGTTTTCATCAATTAATGT
>VYXF01003409.1:393404-404092 GCA_013397295.1 Polioptila caerulea | reverse complement strand
AGATATTATACCTCAGTCAAGTTTTCTGGGTTTGGGTTATCTGCAGTTGGTACAACTCTGGTCCTTCAGCAATCATGTGTCAAGGTGTTTTGGCCAGTCTTTCCAGGGTACAAAGCTAAACACAATGATGGTATTAGAAACTATTCATCATTATTGGAATAAAGGGATTGAAAAATCTGTGGTGTTTAGGAAAGAATTGTAAAATACGGGACAACATTTAACAACCATCTGTTTCAATATGGAAGTTAAAATGACAGGAGATACTATGGATTGAAAAAACATCTAGGTGCCAAAAGCACTTACTTAAAGAAATGATAAGAATTTTCTTTTGGAATAGCTCCAGGAATCTGCTATATGCTCTTGGGGTAAGGTTTTATTACGGACAGAAACCTTCATAATGTTACAAAGGAAAATAAATGCTGTCAGCAATAACATTTTTATGTGACATTTCCGGTTCCAGAGAGACACTGCAGAATAAATATTGGTAAAAATGGTAAGGTAAATTTTTCTGTATGATGAAAAATTGATCTAGGCACCAGCAGTCAATAGGTTGAGAGGCTTTTGGAAAAGTCTCTATCCATATCAAGGAGACAGTCTTATACTTCGTTCTTCAGGTGTGAGGCCAGATGCTCAAGCTGTTGTAGGCTGCACCCAGACCCTTCCGTTAAAAGGCTGGCTCCTTGTTAAATATATGAGCTGAGAGTGATGCAGAGAATCAACAGAAGCCTGGACATTAATTCCTTCATATGGGTGAAGGCAAGGAACACAGACCTCCCTTCCCTTCAGTGGATCATGAAGATGGCTAGTTGGAGCATAATGGACAATAGCACATGTTTCTAAAGTGATTTTTTTCTTGATAAAAATCAATTCAGAAGGCTGGACCCAAGTTTGAAAACAAACTCCAGAAGACAACACACATGCTCAAAGCCTCTGTTGTCCAAAAATTGTTTTGCTAGATTTATTTATGATTATACTCAAATTAAAGAGATGGACCAGGATGCTGTGGAATTTGACTTATGCCCCCAGCTACAGGATGCTGTAGCTCTCAAAACTTCAGTGGACAGTCTGGAAAGCTTTGTGTTCTGTCATGTCAGTTTATAAATTAGTATTTCAGCTTTCCCATTCAGAAAAACAAACTGATCTCCAGCACTGTGTAGTTCTAATTAGGAGAAGATAGAACTAATATTTCCTAAGGGTGTCTCTCCCAAGACCAATAAATGTGGATACAGAATGCTGCAGGGATTCTGAGGCTTGCAGAGCTCCAAGTGATTTAAAATATGTACTTTGACATTCGAATAGAAGTTAAGTGATTTGAAATTAGCTGTGGATATTATCTCATAATAAAGTTAGATCTGAAAGTGTGTAAATTCAAGGGACAAAGTAATACAAAATATTTTGCTGTTACACTGTATCTCTGTTTTATTTACAGAATGAACAGAGGCAGCACAGAATTTGAAAACTGTATTGAACTTCATAGTGCCATTATGCCTGGAAAAAACATTGAAAATGTTATTCAGATTTTTATCCCCCACGTATGAGCTATACAGATTGTCTTGCAATTAAAGCAGAGAATTGTGATGTTTATTTATTTTAATTTCTCTACATCTTCCTGAGTTCTTAAAGAACAATTTACCTGTCATTAAGACTTTTGCAATGTCAGTGCAAATGACCTATGGTGAAGGAGTAGATCAGGAGTTTGTAATGAGATCCAGGAGTTTGTCCACTGAGACCCCATCTACTCTACCTAAAAATATACATTATAGTCCAGAACCTATAGTTCAGTGGCACTGCCACTGTCACAGTATTCTGGGGGAGGAAAAGCTTATATTAGGGTTTTTCATTCTGGCTGTTGCAGATTTGGCCATTTTCCTGAGCCACAGTACAGTTTCTGTGACTGCACAAATTTTGCTGGCCGTAGTTTCTGTCCTGATGAGAAAACCCAAAAGCCCATTCGTGCACCTGAGCAACTCCTGGTGTAGGAGGTGAAGAGGCTTCTGGACTTACTGTGTGGTGGAGCATCAGGCAGGAGGCAGTGGCTCCCCAGAGAACAAGTGGCTAGTGGGGACAATGAAGGGATTTCCTGTAGAATGAAGTGAGGTGAAGAAGAAGATATTGATGAACTATTGTAGAGAAAAGCCTGGGGTCCTCTAGCCTTGTCCAGACCTCTTTCTGGTGGTTACACCCATAAAGGGGACGGTGTTAGCAGAGCCGGAGGATCTGGAAAGTTCTCGGTTGTGTTGCGTGGCAAGTTGAAAAGAAGCTATAGCAGAACTGAGAGGGTTAATATTTCTGTCAGTGAAAAGGCACAAAATAAAATGCACTAATCACTTTTATTGAAAGCTAAATTTACAGTGCAGAGGAAAATTGTATTTACACTGAAGTCACACTGCATTCCACCTATTAGATCTCGGTGATTACTTGTTCTGATGTAATATTCGGCCCCATTGATTACTCATTTTTGTGCCAGAACACGGTGACCAAAATGAAAGACAAACCCATTTAAGTATTCCTAGAGCTAATACTGTAATTTAGGAAAAAAAGTTGAATTTTAGAGCTGTATTGTTTATACCTACTTAAATGTCTCATGAGGTCATGTTCTTAATTTAGTATTTTATCTTAAAGAAGGTGATAAAAAATTAACCCTGCCAACAGAACAAAGAAAATACATTTCTGTTGAAATGTAGCTTCTATGACTTTACAGAGTCTTGACAGATTGTCTGTCATTAAGCTGAAATATTTCTATTACATGTACTGTGGCTCAGCTATAAAAAAAAAGAACCAATAAAATGTTCATATTCTTGTATCATAGCAAAGGTCAGTACAGGGATTGGTCTTTCCTAGTTTCTGGCTCATGACACCATATTTTTTTCTCTCCTCCTAAATCTGATTTAACTTAGGGGAAAAAAATCCTAGCGATAATATTGAAGTGGAATGCTGATTTTATGCAGAATTCAGTGAGAATATTTTAAAGGGAGAACTCTGTATCTGCTTTGGTTTGAAGCTGCCGTCATCATGTCTTTGCACAGAGATAGTACAGGGTATCGGTATCTGTCTCCGTCTCTCTCCCTCTTCCATGCTATATTTATAGCATCCCCCTGGCCATAAAAGGTCTGGACTGGGGCTCTGACATTCCACTGACTGCAGGCATTATTTTTGTTCTGGACCTTGAAGTCCAGTCCTTACTCCTCGTCCTAACTACCATTTTCTTTGCTGGCTTCATTGTTGCTGTATTTTTGTGCTATTCATCCACTTGGGAGCTCTTCCATTTGCTGCCATTCATTTGGATCCTGGTAAGTGGTTCTTTTATGCTGGAAGGTTTTATGTGTTCAATTATTTTTAGTCTGAATCTATAATGACAAGTTGATAGTAGCTTCCTTTATTCTTCTTAGCTCAGCAGTTGAGGGATTTGTGGACATGAATAGAAGACATCTGAAGGTTCAGCTGTGAAGCAAAAGAAATAAGTGCAAGGGCTCTTTTATTTTTACTCAGCTATCTTTGCATATTGTCACAGTACTCCCCAATGAAGCATGGGTTACTGAGATACAGGAGGAGTTTTTAATGTAATCTCCTGTGGGCTTAGTGTTAAAATAGCATAAATATTTTCTTGTTACATAGGATGTTATCTTTTCTCGGCTTACAAGAGTTTTTTTAAAATCTATTTCACTATTTTCATTGATTGATGGAGTAGGTCTTTATACAATTACACAGACTGATAAACAGCCAGATTGTCAATGCCGACAGAATCACCTCCTTTAATGTGTTGCTATGAACTATGGACAAGTACAGAACTGTCTGTCTCCTCAACAGTAATTTTAAATACTCTGTTTAACAGCTGCTAAAATATAGCTCCAAAACCTGCGGATTCATCTGACTATGGCCACTATTATTTTTAGGCCAAGCTCTGAAGTGCTACACTGATATTGAGAGGGAGTGTTGCCCTCACACTGAAGAGGGCTGATTAGTACACACAGACTAAATGGGTGCAGGTAGCAAAGATAAAACTTAAGAGATGGCAGTCAATATGATAGTTGCTCCAGATAGGAGCAAAGTCCTTGGAAGTTTCTGAGTTTCTTGTCATCTCCAATAGCATCACACTACTCTATCTGATCAGACAAATGTAACCATCTTATCCTGGCCTGTGAGCAATCCGTGGTGTTTCAGAGGAAATATAAAACATAACTCATAGGATGATAAAATACCTATAAAAGGAATTTCCTTTTACGTGATGTGAGTCAGTGTTGGTCTTTGATTTGAACCCTGAGAGCTGACTTGGTGCTCAGTGCCAGCCTTGCTATCATAGCCTTTACTCCTGAGGACAGTGAGATCCAGACCGTTCATGTTTGGAAGAAAAATGTTTCCTTTGTACATTATAACTTGTTCTTTTGGTCTGATAAAATGTACATTAAATGCCTCGTTTAACTTCTTAATGGGTAACACATGCTCTGCATCATACTTGTGGATCACCTTCCGTACTTTGAAGCCCGGAAGGCTGTGGGAATGCCTGAGCTGAATGCCTGTTGACATTGTGGCTGTTGTATGAATGGTGAAGCCAGCCAACACTTCAAATAAAGACAAACCATAGTACTCTGCAGAAGGAAGAGTGTGCAAGACAATATTGTTCTGTATGCCTTAACCTTCCTAGGCAGTGATCACAATGGCTTACAAGTCCTAAACTCAGCTCTACAGAGCTGGAAGAGGAAGAAAATGAAGAAAAGGAAGAAAAAAGTCTTCTGAAACTAGGGAAATTAAGAGGAACTACATACTACAAGTTGCTAACAAAGTAAAATAGGTAACAACACAAAATACTGACCAGTATTAGAAACAAGAATGCTAGACAGAATAATTGCATTCTTTTAGACTGACAGGAAAAAAATAGCCAGCATGAGGAATAAGGGAGTTTAAAAGGAACATCAGTTTTTGCCATGGAGACCAATGGGCTAACGTTCTTTCCCATTTCTCCTTTTTCCTGAGGTAAAAATAAAGTAAATGTATAATCTGGTCTCCTTGGAGTCACAGTTTTGCTGTGGTCAGGATATCAGCAATTTCTTTTACATCAAAAGTTTCTGAATACTTTTCTCCTTTCCTTAGGAATTCCTGAATAGGTTGACTTCCTGCAACTAAATTCAATTCAGTTATCCCACAAAGAGCATATCCCTTGTGAGATCTCTGAAATATAAGAAAATTTTCCTCTTTGTTTTGGTTTTTGTTGGATTTGGGTTTGATTTGGTTTTTTTGGGATGTGTGTGTGTCATAATTTGCATTGGTTAGGGTGAATACCTCAGCAGTTATCAAAGGGAATAGTTTGAAATTTGTTGACTTGCTATCACAACCAAATACTAAAGGAAAAGCCAAGGACTGAAATCTAGGGAGCAAAAAGACCAGGGAAAAAAATCACAGAATCAGAATATTCTGAGTTGGAAGGGACCCACAAGGATCATCAAAGACCAACTCCTGGCCCTGCACAGAACAACATAAACCAAATATCTAGATTTTCATGAAGTCATGATTGCTCTCCAGTTCTGCAAGGGTATTTTATATCAAAACATTAAATAATTTTTCATCAATATTAACAAAAAAGAAGCTGAACTATTTTCCTATTGTGATTGTTATAAAAAAAAGAGCAAATATCTCTCAGCATTGTTTTTGGATCTTCTTTGAATCTTTCTTAATATTTCCTCATTGTAGCTCATTTCTATTACTAATCAGGGACCTTTTCAGGGACAATCCTAGTAGCCATGTGAGCCTAGACAAAGGATAAAGAAAGGCTATCATATGGATTTCTTGAGGCAAGCTTGCATGTCAAAGCAGAAAAAGTCAGTTATAACAACAGCAAATTAAAAAAGCAAAATAATGACTGAACTGCTGGTTTAAAACAAACAAACAAACAAACAACAGAAATTCTTTCTCTACTCAACTTTCATCTCATTTTATAGGGAACCACTTCTCACCTGATCAAAATTTGCACTACAAGTGACTACAAGACAATCAACTGATGATGTGCAAACTAAAACTTAAATGGGCCTATCATCTGGAGGAAGGGTCGTGGCAATCTTGAACATCGTATTTTAGGTTATCACATACAATACAATCACTGTAATTAGAGAAAAACTGACATCCTTCTCAATCTTAGTGTTTAACTCACTGTTGTAATAATAAATGGAACATTAAATTCAATCTGAAAATTGGATTACAAAAATAAATGAAATGTTCAATTATTTTTGTTTCAGCTTTTATAGCATTATTGGATTTGCTCATGCTTTTAAAAATAATTTATTACTTTATTATCTCTACTGTAGTTGAACAAAATTATTTATATTATCTCTGAAGAAGCCTGGCACACAGAGTAGTGTGCAGTAATAAGTGAGCACATAAAACTTGAATAGTTTGCAGTAGCAGGGACCCAACTACAAATGAACAGACAGAACTGTGCAAAAGTTTCTGGTCATGATGGGTGACATGTGAGTATCTTGAAACCTCAATATGAATCTGTCTGAAAGTCTAAATCACATCATGAAAAGATAGCTCTAAATTCATTGCATTGTATTTTTCAAGTTCAGTGTTAATTTGTGTGAAGTTGGGTATTATTTGTATGCTAACTCAGGCGTTTCCTTGACAACTTGACTCAGAAGTTTCCTTATGTTTGACCTGCTCTTTTTCAGACATTATCCTGTTTATTTACACTCAGAAAAGTGCAGTGAAGCCCAAAATTCGAAGGCACCCATGATGTCTTTACCCTTCTACCAGAGGCACCATGAGCACTATGACCGTGCGTACCGCCACAAAGCGCTGTCGTCCACGGTGAGCCAGTACCAAAAGGAGACAAAGAGCAAATCTGCCGTCTATGCTCAAGGATCTGCCGCTTACACCAGGGGCTCCGCAGCCTATCGCCACTCGTCTGCGGCAGGCTTCAGCCTTGACTCCTCAGCAGCTTACAGCCACGGCTCCTCAGCCTACGACCTCGAGTCGGCAGCCTACAGCTATGGATCCACAGCCCACGACCGCTCAGCCGCGCAGAGTAAGAGATCTGCTGCCTACAGCCTTGACTCCGAGTCCCTCAGCACCAGCTCCGCCGCCTACAGCCATGCCTCGGAATCCATCAACAAGCTGGCCGCAGCCTACAGGCTGGGATCTGAAGCCTACAGTTTTGGGTGGGTAAAGCCGTCTTTGAAACCGCATTCTGGTAAAAAAATGTCCAACCACTTTCCATTGAAAATGATGGCAAAACTCTCCTTCTCATCCACATAGAGTTTCTCTATAACTTGGTTAATGTATTTTCCTGGCAATGGGAGGGACGGTGGTCAGCTTAGTTTGTTGGACTAATCCATGTGTGAAGGTTGGACTGCCATAAGAATAGCACTGGCGATGCTGATGTGGCTGAATGGTGGCATATTCACACCCCAGACTGGTTAGGCATGAGCTACCCCTCCTTCCAACTTGTTTAGCCATATTAATACAGCCGAATTTAATATGAAGGGTTGAGATAGTTTTTGGATTGAGGCTGTCTCTGATCTGGCTAGGTTGGGGCAGTAAAAGAACTCAAAGCTTTTCATGCAAGTTTGAGTTCATGTGTCCATATATGATTAATTCTTCTTTGGTCTAATAGTTTCACTTTTGTGGTGAGTGATTCAAGAAACTGAAATTTTCGCACTGTATATTGGTTGAGGCCTACTATTTCCAAAGAAGAAATAACCTGAAGTGTCCATCTTGCATGAGAAAAGTAGCTATGCTTAGCTCTCATGGTTTTTTTTTTTTAATTTAAGATAATAAACATTGCTCAAGAAATTGCATAGGCAGAACATTTTAATATAATAACCTCATATTATTTATATGCATATATCTCAGAGATTTACAGAAATTAAGGAAGTATTAATGTAAGATTAGAGCAGCTGTCATCAATAGAGGAAACAATCAACAAATTATGGCTCAAAACATCTGCTTGCTGTTACATTAATGTAAAATTAAGAGTATCATTAGCAGAACTGATCAAAACTTGTCCACCAGAAAATTTAAATTTTTAAAACTGAATATCCTCCCAGGATTGTTGATAATGGTGAAATCTTGGCCAAAACCAGTGAGAGAAAGACTGCATGTACCACAGTAAACAGTGGTTTCACTTGTGATTTCAGCCTTTACTTGGCTTTCAGGAAGCTCAGTCTCTATTTGCCAGAGCTTGTTCAGGAATCTGAACCTCAGGCTGTTACAGCCCAGGTGAATGACTTTACTTAACTCCTCACTACAAGAAAGGCATTGAGTTGCTGGAATATGTCCAAAGAAGTGCAACAAAGCTGATGAAGGTTCTGGAGCACTTCTTATGAGGAGCAGCTGAGGGAAATAGTTATTTAGTCAGGAGAAAGGGACACTCAGGGGAGGCCTTCTCACTCTCTACCACTGTCTGAGAGTGTGACCAGGCAGGGGTGGGTGTCATCCCCCAGGATGAGACAGGATGAGAGGAAACCTCCTCATGTTGCACTAGGGGAGGTTTAGATTGCATATTAGGAAACATTTCTTCCCTGAAAGGGTGGTCAGGAATTGGAATAGGCTGACCAGGGAAATGGTGGAATCATCATTCTTGGAAGTGTTTAAAAAGTGTGTGGATGTGGTGCACAGGGACATGGTTTCAGGTTGGGTTTTGCAGTGCTGGGTTACTGGTTGGACCCAATAATCTTAGATGTCTCAGTGATTCTGTGATTCTGTAGCTGAGTACCTTAGGTTGGGTCATATCCAGGCTTTGCTGTTGAACAATTTTACTTGTGCAGATAATTTACCTCTGAATAAAGCAGTGAGGATTTAATTTATAATCTGCTGGTGAAGGGAAGAAAACTGCAGGTGCTGATTCTGAGGGTTATGCTTCCAAAGGGAGCTGGATAAGGGAAGATATCCCAAATTTCTGCAGCAATGCAGCTGTGCCTGCACTCTGTTGCTGACCCTAACCCAAAGCTTGCTTCTTCTCGAAGAAAAGGTTCTCATAAAAAAAAGAATGTCAAGTTGTAAAAAGTGATTGTTAAAAAACCTGTTTCTGAGTCCCAGTTGTAAGCTGTCATATGAGTTTCTTCTGAAACCTGTATGTTCTCATTAAGAACTCTAATGTCAACAGTGTAATATTGAAGGAAATGCAATTACTTAGTTTAGAGAGAACTTAAAACATTACCAGGTTTCCTGAGGTTTTGCTTGAGATAAAAGTTTTTGGTTTAAAATTGCATATTTGCATATTAATACTCTGTAGCACAAGACTTGACAGTAAATTGTTCAGAGATAAGAATGTCTCAGTTGCAACTTCTTTATTTCTGGGATCCTGTCATTGTATTGGAGGTTTGAGACATTCAGTGCTGCTGCCTAAGACAAGGACTCTGGAGATTAGATACATGTGATTCCAATCTGTCTTACACAAAACATAATTAACACAGGGGACAATATTTCTGAATGAAAATCTCAGAATTTAACTTGGTTTTATGGTTAATATAGCCTCTATGTTGGCATTTATTTCTTTTTTGCAACTCATATTTCTGCAATTTTCAAGGTGTAAAGTGGAAAAAATGATGCAATTCTACAGTTAAATGTCATTCAAATTTGAAGGAATTCTTGCCAAATTTTGACTGTCTTTCTCAGATAACCCAAAAGATTTTAAGGGGTAATGTGGAGACAGAAAGCATTACTCAAATAAATTAGGAAAATCAAAGTCTTTCTGTTTTTATCCATATGAAAATAATGGTGTAGGAAAAAAAAGAAAAAAAAAAAAAAGAGGCTTCAAATTCTTCCAGTTTTCTAGAAGTAGAAAAGGCCCTGAATTGAAATACTGTCACTAAATTACCTCAACAGAAGTGTTTACTTGAAACCAGAATGGATACACAAATCCAAATCCAGACAAAATATTTCAGCTAACAATTGATGATTGCATATCATTGAATATTACCATCAAATATAGATTTATGCATAATGGATTTAGTTTTGCTGATAAACACCATTAAGCCCAACAGAAAAACCTCAAATACTAAGGTTTTTATTCAGGTTACTTCTTATTTTATCTAAAGTTTCTTCTGGTAAACTTACAATTATTGCAAAATTTAAGTCTCATCATTTTTTATAGTCACAGTACAGGAAGGTGTCCATGAAGCAATGGTGTTGACATGCAGTTAGTACTATGTGAGGAATTTATCATGGGGAAAACAGTGGAGAAGAACTAGGAGCTAGGTGACCTGCAAGACCTTGACCTGGACCCAGTTTTGTGATGCTGAAGCCTTGCTTGAGTGGAAAACATTCCCAGAGTGTGGACACAGGCAGTTTGAAGGAGCCATAGCTTGATTTTTCAGGAGGATGAAAAATTTTCAACGTGTAAGTGGCCTGTCTCCACATTTCAAGTCTTCTTTACACCACAACAGCTTGAGGAAGTACAAGGAGAGAAATGAAACCTGGCAAAATCAGGAGCAAGCATGGAAACTTGCAGCTCTGCTGGTTGCAGTTGGCTAAAGGTAGAAACCTCTAGGCTCCCAGAAGAAACAGCCTCTCACCATGTAGAGGTTGCCTCTTCACACCCAGCCCTTCCCACCAGCTCGTGGGGCTGCCTCTAGCCAAGCATTTCTTCTCTGGCCTCAGCAGAGGCAGGAAAAGTGATATGTGCTGCTTCCCTTGAGGCTCTGTACGGGTGAGGGATGTATGTCTCCCACAAGCTGATGTTGTGGCCACCCATCCTC
>VYXF01003409.1:382520-393383 GCA_013397295.1 Polioptila caerulea | reverse complement strand
GAAAAGTGACATGTGCTGCTTCCCTTGAATGTCTCCCACAAGCCGATGTTGTGGCCACCCGTCCTCTTCCCCATCCAATCCTTGGGGGCTGCCAGCATGGGCAGGTCGACCCTGGAAGAAGGAAAACCTCCTTCCACAGCAGCGCTCCATCCTCTGTGTGCTTCTGAGAAGCTTTGGGTCAGATCTGCCAAAGCTGCTTATAGCACGACAGGGCTTGTCAAGCAGGACTGCTGGATTAAACTCCTTTATCTCTTTTTGTGGAAGCTCACTGATTTGCCTTTGCTCAGACTTTCACTGCTTTTCCATGTGTCATTCCCCCTTCTAACAGTATCAGATAATCCCATTGTGCCTCAGACAGATTATCTGCCACCAAAAGGGCCAGACACCCGCTCAGAGGGAAAACAGAAGTTACTGGTGTGGCTCAGGCATTTGTATGTATTTTGCAGGTGAGGCAAAACAGCAAAGAGGACGTGGTGTAGTTCAGGTGTACCAAGCAAAGAGAGGAGAGTTGGGTTCTAGCTCATAATTAATTAGGCTGCCAGCGAGAGCCAATGCTCTTCTGAGCAACAGTGTAACCAGGACCTGGGCAAGGCTGAGTAAATAATGCACTCCAGAAACATGAGAAGACCATGATCTTGGCACTGCTCATCCTTTGGTTTATCAGAGGTGAGGGTTAAGAAGCTGGACTCCAGATGTCATACTCAAGCGTGGAAATTGTTTTAATGAGACCTGCTCTGTGGAAACAATTCCCCTTCAAATAATATTGTTGTGGAAGCTGTGTTAGGGAATATTGCCAGCAATATTGCCTGGGCTTGTGAGAAACCTGTCAGCAACTTAAAATTAATATAGTCACCAGAGAGCATTTCTCATTTTTAGAGGCTAAATTTAAAGAGTTCTTTGCTTAAAATATATTTTTTTTTCCTTTCCTGTAACTGGGTTTGTCAATCCACTATCTCCTATTTACAGTAAGTTTAAATAATGCATATTAGGAAAGAAGCAGCTGCTAAAAAGAGAGCCTGGACAAGGTCTTGTGGCTAAAAGAGCTTCTCCAGTGGGTACAGCTGGTGCAACAGTTGAGTATACCATCATCTATTTTTTCTTAGGAGGAGATACATGATTTTGTAGAGGTGTAAAAGAGCTTATATGAGCCTTTTCATGCAGGAGTGAAATAACTAAAGAATAGGGTGTTGTGGTCTGTTTCCAGAACACAGTTCTACATCCACTGGGTGCAGACTCTCTGTGCAGTATGGGAAACCTGTCCCTTCAGGCACATGAACAAGGCCACTGCCAACATATTCTTTGTCTGAGAATAAGACATCAAAACAGAACAAAGCATCTGCTTGGGAGTTGCAGATGCCCTGCAAAATTTTTTCTTTAGTTCCTCTGTTAGGCTAGAGGGAAAAGTTAATAACATCTGTTTTTTGCATCTCTACAGGACAATGCCTGTGCCTTTTACAACTCAGTGGCTCTAATGAAAAACTAGAAAAATGCTGACATTGATATTTTAACATGCTGAAAACCACCCCGAAGTAAGGACAGTAGGCTTAGGTCACCAACCTTGATAAGCCAGTACAGATAATACCTGACCTGGAAAAAAATATACATATGCTAGCTGGGCATATCAAATGAGGCTGAAAGATGTTAAAAGGTCATGGTACTGTTCCTCCCTATGAAACTAGAGAGCACTGATACCCTGCTCTAGCTCCTCTGGGGAGATTCTGTTCCACATATCAGGTAAAAGGTTGGAACGTTTTAAAATAAAGGGCAAGATTTTAGAACCTGGTGCAAGAAAGGGAGTCATCCTTTGGGCCACCTAAATAATGGTTTTAGGCAGGATTTTGGTTTTGTGTTGCACAGGAAGAAATAGTAAGAACACAGGAAAACAAGGAAATAAACCTCATGACAGAATAGTGTTTAACCTATTTTCTCAAGCGAAGAGCTCCATTTCAATATGTGCTTCCACTAGCCTCCATTTAGCTCTGCCAGAACAGAAGCAAATGGTAGAATTTAGAAAGGAGAAACATTTTCTGCTGCTTCAAATTTATTAATCTAATCTCTTGGATTATGCAGTGCAGTTCTAAAGAACATTTTGGAGTGGCTAGGTATCCCTCTGAAAACAACAGCTGGGTGCTTTGGTATGGTCATGAAGGTGAGATATTCAACTTCAAACACTTGGAGTGTTTGAGTAAGAAAATAGCCTCCAAACAAACAAAACCTATAGGAATTTATTCTTGCCTTTTTAAATAATTTTAGAGAGATATAAGTGAAAGATAGGAAACCCCCACTGCCATTCAGGAAAGATACCAATGAAATGCCTAGCAGGGAGGGATGAGAACTTCTACATATGCTTCCCATTCATTCCCTGTATAAGTGTGTAATCTGGACCTTAAATGAAAACTAAACTGACTGCAAGGCCAAACTCTCCTTTAGGAATAATGTGTTGGTCTGGATTTAACAGTGCTGTAAATGCCTGAGCTGAAATTTTCACCACATTTCAACTATATTTATAGTCACAGTACAGGAAGGTGTCCATGAAGCAATGGTGTTGACATGCAGTTAGTACTATGTGAGGAATTTATCATGGGGAAAACATTTATGAAAATTTATTTGTGAAAACAGAAACTTCTAGACATTTTAACTTAAGTTCAATTGGTACTGTGATCCTTCTTGATCTAGAAACCAGGAATCAAGTGGCCTCCTAACAGGTTCAGCCTAAAGCTCTGAGGAAATCTAATGGCTGTCAGAGTCAAAATTCCAGGTTTGACCCATTTTTAAATAGGTCAGGAGAAAAGTCATCTGCTAAGTAAAGATCTGCAGCTCCTTACAGACTCTAGTTCAATTAAGAAAAATAATGAAAAATAGTTTGCCTTTGATGTTTCTTATCACTTACTTGATGATTTCTCCCAGTGCACTTGTGGTTTGCTGTAGTGATCGCACCACATTCATTGTCCAACCCAGGAGTCAGACCATTGCACACTCTGTTTCAATATGTCTCTTTCTTTTTATTTTACGCTGTCTGGACTGTTCCCAAGCGTTTTCTGCTTGGATTTCTGTCCCTAAAGCTGGATCTGCCTCTCTTGTGCTGCATCCCTGGCTGTCCTGAGCAGTGCCTGGTGTCAAAACCCAGAGCCCACAGCGTCTCTCTCCTGTAGATGTGACCTGGGCCTTGGCTGAACCAGTGGTGCCTGACATGAAAAACCCTTGGCCCCAGTCCTGCAGTGTGTGCCACAGTCCCTCACTGGCTGTGCCTTCTTTTGCCTTGAAACCAGGGTACATGGAGAGGAGAAGCAGTGCATGGGTTGGTTGTACCCCCTGTACTGAGTGTCTCTCAGCAGCAGCGCTGCAGGCTTGGTGATGGTGGCACCTGGGGAGCACAGAGGAATTACATTAAGAAAGACAGTAAGAGAGACAGAGAATGGGAGACTGATTTAACAGGAACTGGGTAGGAAGAGAACACAGCCTTGGCAAAGGGATGGACACAAAGAAATGAAGGAAGGAAAGATGAGAGAATGAAAGTGGACCTGTGTCATCTCACACACAGTCTCAGTGGATAGATTACTAACACATATTTTGGAAACTAAGCACTCTTCATGTGTTGGTGGTGGTACTTTTGCAGGGATACAGCCTAAGGAAAACATTAGCCCAAGGATATAATATTATATTACATTATGCATGTGTAACATTCCCAGGGGCCCAGTGTTAGCATGGGTTTTGATATATGTGTACAGCATGCTGTGTGGAGACACCAGTGTAAGCTATCCAGGGTGTGGGAAGCAGGTTATCCCTGGCAGAGGCACATGTCAGGGCTAACGAGCCTTGCTGAGAAACCATCATCCTGCTCTTGTACCTGCACATGTAAGCAGTGAGCTCATACTCTATAGATAAATCCCAGGACCAGAAGCAGGATCACATGTGATTTTCTGTGGTGTTGTTGCAAGACAGTTGAATAGACACTTTGGGGATTTATAAAAGGCTGACAAATTAGCATATCCCATAGATATGGGAATTAGAGATGTGTTGCTTTGGCAAAGGAGGACCAGGTGTTTTGAGCTTTGTTTACACCATTTCTAGCTATTTTAAAAATGAACCTAAAGTGATTGCTTCAAACATGCTTCACACTCTTCAGAATCCCTCCCAGGCTGGTGAGGACAGGGGTAAGCTCTTCCTCCTTTTCAGTCATCCTCCATTTATCTGTGCTAGGTTAAATGATGCTACTTCACTCAGCCCTTCTCTTCCCATGGAGTGGAGTGGTATGGGAGAGCAGTGGGAATGGCAACACTGGTTTCTGAGCAATGCAGTGCCCTACAATTTCTGTAGAGAGACTTAAACCATCTTCCCAAGTCCCAAACCAAAAGCTATTAAAAGTATGAGGCTACCTACTATATTGTTTATCCATTTAGATTTAATATCAAGGGGCAAAAGTGGTATGTTTGTAATGATGAGGTTGTCAAAAGTACATTTAGTTATGTGTTTAATAACTCTTAAACTATGGCTATTAAAAATTATAAATTCTTGATTACAAAACAAGACAGCAAAAAAAGTTAGTACTTTGGTTGTATTTTTGAGTGCTCCTTAACATTTTTTTTCCTGATTTTAACTATATAATTTTTATTTTAGACTGAAAAATTCCAACTTAATGATAGAAGATCAATCCTATAAGATGAGTCCCAAAGCAAAGAGAGCAAAACAGAGTTTGATGTCAGAGGACAAAGAGAATGAAGCCTTAGACTACTCAGTGCCCATATTCACAGGACGGTATGTTCATTTTCATTTTGCTTGGTATCTCATTTCTGGTGTTTTATTAACAAATTATAAAATCAATCCATTAATCTGTCTTTACACTCATGGATCTTATGGTGATAGTTTGCACTTCACATGGGTGATAAAAAGACAAAGAGAAGTCAACTGACTGGCAGAAAGTTGGACATTGTTCATCCAGAGCCAGGACAAATGAACCTACGAGTCTGGACTTTGTTTTGACCACATCATCAGGGCCACTTTCTATGAAATGAAAATATAATTAGAACTCTGTCTATTTGGAACCTGACAAGCATGTTAATAATGTCCACATTATTTAGCTGATTCTTTTTGTTTGATGACTTGTTCTGTAATCAAATATCTCTTACCAAGCATTAAACATAGAAACAATGAAACAACGTGCTAATGTCTTGTCCTGGCACAGGGAAAACCTGGAATAAAACCAAATGCTTTCTCAAATCCATTGTAATGATTCATACTGATCTCATGTGTTGGTGATATTTATTGCATGGTTACTACTGGTGTAATACATCTTACTGCAGCAGTGTTCTCAGTAAAGCTGAATGTGAACTTTATGTGGGAGCCAGAACCAACATCAGCAAAGAGGCTCCCCTGCCCTTTTTGGGGTTTGGCATAGTGATTTCAGTAGGACTCTCCAGCAGTTCCAGCATAGTCACTTGCTCACATTAATACGTACTGGGGTGTAGTGTGGAAAACTTGTTCCTGGTTAGAAGCCAGGAAAAAATTTTCTTGCTCACCTGCAAGAAACAGAACAGAAACTTCCCTTCTACTTGTCTTTCCTCTGTAGCACAGCATTTTTCAAGGGACGAGTTGTTTCTGGGAGCCAGTGCTTTTCTGTCTACTGCTTAATCAACAGCCAGTGGCACTCCTGCTTTGTATCCAAACTTGTGGTTTCACATGAACTGAGTTCCAGCTTGTCAGGAGGATGTTACTGCTCTGGCCTTTTGAGCATTTGTGATGCTTTTGTGATAAGAACAGTAGTTTTGTTTTTTATTAACTCCATCCCACTATCTCAGAGTAATTTTTTCTCACCTCTTGTATATTGCTGTTGTGGTTTCATTGCTCTTTGATCCAACCAACATTAAGAAACTCACTGCTGCCTTTTAAAAAAATTGTTTTGGAGTTTCATCTGTATCTTATGTGATGGAAACACAAAAATATGACAGTCTCATGCAAAACTTGAGATAAGGTATTCTCAAGGTTTCTCACTATTTTTGCATCTCAGCCAGTGGTTATACTTACGTAGCAGATTTGCAGCTCACCATCTTCTGTCTCCCATGCCCTCAAGCACAAATATCCTCCCTTTTTTATTGTATCTTGAGTCTACACAAGTAAAATCTATAGTTTTGGGCAATAGTTGAAAAGCACAACTGTTGATTAGTACTCAGCTTTTTTACAGGCCTCTATGATCTTAGCACATCATGTTAACTTCTTAACAAATATTGAGAAATAATTTCATTTATTTTATTTTGTAATGCATACAGTAACATCTAACTCAATGTTTTGGTGTGTAGCTTCATTTATTTGTGTCTGTAAAATATTTTGGGTTCCTATTTGTGATCCTACATTTAAAGCTACTGTCAGGGTCTTCAGAGTCTTACATCATTGTGGGGTTTTTTTGTTTTGTTTTGATGTCAATCTTACTTTTTGCTTATGGCAATTCAGAAAGCTGTGTGTGCTTTTCTGCCACTGAAATGATCCAAATGGTTTTAACTTTGTTTTGAGATTTTGTTTTTAAATTTTTAAAAATTAATTTAAAAGAGCATATGATGACTGTTGGGTGCCCAACTCAACATGGCATGAAATGGTATCTGGTTTAGGCTTTTCACTGTTGGCATCATGCTCATGACCACATGCCAAGACTGTGGAAGCTGCATGCCACATTCCTCTCAGACATTTATTTTTGTTTGCAAGATAACAGCTGAAGGCCATTGAACCATGTGCATGCTCTATGTCATTCCCAAATTCCCCAGTGAAATTGATGTGTTGTTTCCCATGGGCAGAGAGCTGTTAAAAGGAATAGTTATATATAAAGGTTATCTCTCTGTGGGTTTGTTGGAGCTGGGTGACCTTCAGCAATGTGTCACCATTTCCATTATTTAGTTCTACTTCAGTACCCTCAGGTTCTGCTGTAGAAAAAATACTATGCTCAGATTATTCACTTGGCAACTGATCCTTTTAAACACCTGGGCTAATCCTTGCAAGAGAAAATTTTGGACAGCCAGACAGTATTTTAGACAGTAAAATACCCAGAGCTTGATGTAATGCCATAAGTGCTGAAGCTGCTGAATGTGGCTCGTGGAACTATTGGCAATCACTAATAAGCCTTTGCCAAAGGACTGTAGATGGCAGATATCCTTAAAATTATATTTTGCCTGTGCCATTTGGGGTTGGATCTGGTTGTATCTGTTTGAAAATTATTTTCTACTGGAACTCTTGAGACTTGACTGTAAAATCAACTCTTAAATGGTACAGTTTGCTGGTTTAGTGCATTTGTCATTTCAGGGAACATGTTTCTCTTTGATCTGGGAAGATTATAACAGGGAGAAATTATTAGAAAATCTAAATATTTAATACTGTTGATCAAAAGTATCTGGGGATTACAACTACAGATGACTAGGATGAGTTCTGTTTTAGTCAGAGGATATTCATCAGCTCCCAAAAGATGCTTAATGCCTTGAGAATCCAGTCCATACTGTGAAGTTGCTGAGATCTTAACTACTGTAATTAAGGAGGAAATAGTACCAGTTTGCCCTTGAAGAAAAATGCCATGAATTCATTTAAAATGAATGTAGATAGCTATATTCGTATTCACTATACTGATTTTACAAAATTGTTTTCAAAAATCTCTTCCATATATCTGCAGCTTCAGGTGATATTTGTGGGGACAGCTGATGTGCCTCAGTGGAGGGAATTAATTGTTCCACTGATTTCTTAAGGATCATCCTCTTAAAGCAAACTGAAACACAGGAAGCTGAGTTTGAGGGTGGTCAAAGCTCTGTGATGTTAAGTAAGATTTTTAGTCTTTCCAGCAATTGTTAAATGCATTTGAGTTTACCACACATTCCACTGCTTGACTGCCTTACATCTCACTGAACTGACTTCACAGATAAGGGGCTGGACACTTAATTGTGAGCTTAAATTCAAATTTTTTGAGTACTGAGATGTGCTATCAAATGCATAATGTTGACAATCTTAAAGAAAACAGAAAAAAAAATCTTCCTTCTATTTTTTGCTTCGTAGTAGTAGTAGTAAGTGTTTTATGATAAAAGAGAGGCTGTGCTTGAGTGCACTCAAGAAACAGAGGTGATGTTTCTATAGTGCCTGCAAGATGGCACCTAATGAGAACTTTTCAGTGTGCTAATGTTCCCTCTAAGTAACTAAATTCAGCAGGAGGATATTAATGCTTCTTCTTAAGTCAAGGAACTCTCATGGTGCATGCACCACTACAGCAGCAGTAATGTCCTGACAGTGCCAAAAGAGCCTGGTTTCAATGGTACACCCACAGGTGAGTGTGCAAACAGGACTGCACCCACTGAGAGTTCTTTGTGTCTCACCTCTCTATAAAGCCTGAAGAGGACACTTCAACAAAATCCGTAGTTATCTTCCTGAAGGCAATATAGGATGGAATTTTCTATGAGTGAAGAGAACTTTTTATTATCTACAGTTATATGGGGGGGGGTGGGTATGTGTTTATAAATGATGAATGAGGACATTGTTACACATCTACAATTATCTCCTGCCCCTTTGGCAGTGTCGTTACAAACACTGCTGCTCTAAGTTAATACCTGAAGGTCTGTGGTTATGCCTTACACTCATCTTTATAGTGATGGAGGTTAAAAGCCTCAAAGGATAATGCTTAAACTGAAAATGTGCATGGCATATTTAGAGGCCTTGAAAAAGGCCAGGATTTTTGACAGTGAAATACTCAGTCTTTCTGCAGAATCCCTTCCATGTTTCTGCTTTGAATACATATGAGAGTGTAGTAGCAGAAGAATGTTGGCCACTGAAGTGGCTAATTTGGTAGCAAGTAGAAATGGAACATATTCTCAGCATTTTCCAATGAGATTTTGCTTTTAAAAAATTCTTTCAGAGAAGTGAATATCAGTGGTATCACAGACACTGAAGAAGAGAGGATTAAAGAAAGTGCTGCATATGTTGCCAAGAGGAACCTTTTTGCCACAGGGGAAGGAGTTAGTGTCAGCAAGGTGGCCAAGACAACTTCTGAAGAGGAACATCATGAAAAAAAATCAAGGAAAGTGGCGATCCGGGAGTCTGCTGAGCGTGTAGCCATGAAGAAAACGGTAAAAGATTAGAAATTAATACTTAAGCTGGAAAAGAAAACGAGTCTTTTCTCGTTTGGTGTTTGTAAAGTGCCTAGCACACTGGGACCCTGATTTACCCCATGGGCAATCACAATAATGGTAGTAATTAACCTAAGTATTTTCAATGGAAATCTCTTGAATTACTTAAAAGTATTGTTCTTTAGGTATCAAATGAATAAGGAGAGAGGCAGTGTGCCCCAGGCAGGCACCAGGAATGCTTCTGCTGTGCTGAGAGAAAGGGACAGAGTAGGGCACCAGGGGAGGCTCTTTGGGCATGCTCACACCTATTAAAAAGGCACCTGGAGGAGGAGGCAGCTGCTGGGCAGAGAATAAAGGTGGCAATATATATATACATCTTGCTCATAAGTAGGTGAATGGGTAATTTCTGGACTTTTATGGCCTGAGATCAAGCTTTTCCAAAGTGTTCACTCCAGAGTTTTAATCATTGGGTGTAAATTAGGACATGATTAGGGTAAATTAGGTGGAATTTAATTTAGGGAAGAACATGTGGAACCAAATCTCTAATTGTGTGCATTATTGTCCAATTTCTTTAAAAATAATACTCAGGGCACAGTAACAAACGTGTTGTGACCAGACTGGCAGGACATGTAAGTGCAAATATGTAAATGTAATGTAAATGTAAGTGCATTTAACAGGTATATTACTTTATTTCTAGTGCTATACTACTTATAATACTATACTATATTATAATATTACTATATTTTATCATTTATTGTTTTGAGCAGAAGAATTGGTGATATGCTTATAAAATATCCTTATGACATAAGGTTGGAAAGGATATAAACACTTTCAAAGACAAGGTAAAAAGGTCAAAATCATCTCAAAAATTGAAAAACAATGAGGATGAAATTTGATAACAACCAATGCAAATTACTGCACACAGAAGGAAAAGATCAAGTAAATGAGGAATGCCTGGCTAAGTAGAAGTACCTCAGGATTGGGGACTTATAAAAGGTCACAAATTTAACATCAGTCAATTTAATGACAGTTGTATAAAAACAAATACCAACCCAGAGTATTATCAGTGACACATAAGGGGCAGTTATTTAATTGTGTTGGAGTCTGTTAGGCCTATGATAATGAGCAGTCACTGTCTGATGAATGTTGAGAACAAATAGAACCTGTCCAGGACTGAGAAATCATTGTAAGGAAAACCAGGATTGCCCAGTTTATAAAAGTCCTCTTTTAATAATCTGAATACAGGGACCTGTAATTCTCCACGTATTTGAAAGTTAGGGTAGAAAAGAAATAGTTTATTTTGCAGAAAGCAAGATTTATATATATTAGGAGTTTTTTCCAGCTCTGTGGATAGTCAAGCAGTTGCACCAGTGTCCATGGGAGGATGAAAGATCCCATCAGGAGGAGGGGTTTGAGACTAGTTCTGTCAGAGATGATCTAGGCATAGACAGCCTTGCATTACAGCACAAATAAAGAAGACATCTGAGTTTCAGGCCTATTTCACCTTTCATTCTGTATTTAAAATAATAAATAAGTAATTAAATGTGGAATATTATTTTACTTAGAATAGTTTTGAGGGGGAAAGCACTGTAAAACCAAATCTAGTTATTTTAGAAGGAAAACTTCTGGAAAATGAAAACTTTCTTTTCTGTGTCCAGGTGAGATTTAGTATGTCTGTCTGGATATTTAAATAAAAATTGCAGGCTGTTTTTCCTTTTATTTTCCTTTTTTTTTTTTTTTTTTTTTTTTTTTTTTTTTTTTTTTTTTTTTTTTTTTTTTT
>VYXF01003409.1:356660-382393 GCA_013397295.1 Polioptila caerulea | reverse complement strand
TATTGATAATTTGCACCAGTTAGCTGCTGTTATCAAATGTATAATAAAATGTTTCTTTTCCAGCTAGAAGAGACTCAGGCATTCCATAAAAAGTTGAATCAAGATAAACTCTTACATGCTCCTGAGTTTATCATTGAGCCTCGTTCCCACACTATCTGGGAAAAGGAAAATGTTAGATTTAATTGTTCCGTGGCTGGCTGGCCAGAACCCCGTGTTACATGGTAAGTTTGTATCCCTGGCAGTGAAAGTCACCTCTTAACCAGAATCTGAAGTCATCTCAGTAAATGTAGTAATTTTTCTGGAAAGGTATAAGTTAAATTTAAAAAAAAATCAGATAGTGATGGCAGGTCTGCCAAACACCTTTCAAGTCACATTGTAGAGAAAAAGAGCAAAATTTTAAAATGAAGTAATAATAGCAACACAAATAATTATTTAATTATTATAGTAAATTATTAATATAATAATATCTAAAATATTCAGGTAAGAGCACTAGGAATACACAGACTTTTTTTTTTTAAATTTTATTTGGTAGAGACCTCAAATATATTCCTTCTCTTGATGACTAAGGAAAAATAGCAGTTCAATTTATCATACTATCATTGATAATGTTTTCCAAATAGTTGAATTTAGTTTGACAAATGACAGTAATGTCTCTGAAGCATTAAAGCAGGCTTTGGTCAAGAGCAAACTTTTTGGCAGCTGAGCAGTTATCGTGCTGAATCTCCATGAAATAGAAATGCCTTGATGATGCTGTGAAATCTCAGTAATGATGATGTGCTTTTAGCAGACACCTTGTCAGTGTTTGAAATCAGTGACTTCAGGTAGATTTGATACCATCCAAGTAAGATGAAAGCTTTGGGATTATTGGAAAATCTTACAGAATCACAGAATATTCTGAGTTGGAAGAGAAACATCTACTATATCATAATGTTATGTAATAATCATATATTGAAATTTGCTACTTGAATTGCTTAAGGGACTCTGCATTTATTTAGCTCTTATAAATCTCAATCTCAGGGCTTGTAAAAAATTGCTATTGAGAGGCATATTAATAGGCCAGAGCTGAGTCCACAAAGTCACTAATCTCTCTCCTGGGACTCTGAAAGCCAGGCTCTGCATGGACACAGTCTTCCCGTCCTGTAAGGGTTACAAGTGCCCTGTGTTCACATTCCACCTGGAGAGGATTCCAGACAAACCCTTCAGATCTGGTCTCAGCTGGATATAAGCAATGATCAGCTATGCTTATGGCTGTAATCCAGCTCTGTAACCTGAATCCTACCCAGGAATTCAAAAGCTGGGTCATTTTCACTTTGGTTGAGATTCACCTTATCCCCAGAACCTGACATGGTTAAACTGAGCCTTCAGCTGTCTGTCTTTGCTCTCGCTGTGAACCAGCCTTTCATCTAAGTGCTAAATGTGGATGGTGGAAATTAATACATAATTTTACTGTACATCTGAGTTTCAAAGGGATTTCAGTTTGCCACAGGCTACTAATGGGAAAAAAAAAAAAAAAAAGAGATCCCATCCTTTTCAGCAGGTGTCTTTGCTCTAAGATATAGAACAGTGCTGACCTGGATCTGTCAGCTTTCATTCAGACTTTCTAACAAAATGTCAGTAGACTATTGCAAACAGTCATTCTTTGTATAAGCAATGAAGACCTTTTCATGTTGTGCCTGAAAAACTAGAAAGCTTTATGAACTTTCTCTAAAGAAAACCTGCCTGATGCAGCTGTTCTGACTCCCCTGGGGAAAAAAAAAAGTGTATGGAAAACCCAGGACATTTGAAACCAGTAGCAGAAAGCATAAACTATCAGTGGCTAATGACAGTGGGAGGTTGCAGTCCCACATTAGCTAATGACTTGGCTGCTCTGGAATTCGCATTTCCAGAAATAACAAGCGGTCCTTCTAACATGAATCCTATTCTTTCTATAGATGAATATAAATAAGCAAAAGTTGAATCAATTACTTTTTACTAACCTGATAATGAAGACAAAAGAAGTGAAAGTCTTCTTGCTGCTGGCATGACCCAGTAAAAGCTTGTTTCTGCACTGCACCCCATGCTGCCAAACAACTTTGCAGCCATAGGATCCAAGGGTTGCCGAGCCCTTTGGAGACAATTTAAAGAGACAGTGGAGTTAAGTTCTGTTTACACGATTTCATATTCCCTGGGAAACATTAAGAACTGAGGGCATTATTCTATTTTCTAAAATATTTGGCACACTAGATGTAATATAAAGATGCCCTGATGTTCCCAGGCAGTTCAGGCTGGGGAGCACTGGCTCACAGATGAGGTGAAGAGTGGTGGGGAATACTCTTGCTGGATTCATGTATTATTCTTTGCCTAAGCCAAGATAATGGAGTAATGAGGTCAGGCAGCTCTGCAAATGATTGATGTGCAGAATAAAGAGTACTGCCCTGCATTGAGTCTCTTTTTATAGACATTTTGCTGAGAGGAAGATGAGAATAAAAAATATTAGGGTTTATAGTCCTTACTCACTTAAGCACTTGGAAAACTCTGAGTGTATTACTATGCCCAAAGATTTGTAATCAGGGAAATATTCTTTATTGTACAACACTAATGGTGCTGAAAGACACTTTTCAGATTTATTGTGGCTATAGCTTCATCTTGAGATATATTCAACTGATAATATTCTTAGTGAAAATAAAATGGTTAATTACTGATTTGTTTGGTGAAGTGGGGCAAACAACTGACACCAGACCAGTTCCCTTTTCTGACTGAAAATCATGCAAGGTTTAAAATATAAAATCTGAAATGAAGAAGTGAAATTCTTTGTCTGGTTATCAGTTGTGAGAAGAAAGATTTATTTAAGCTACATCAGAGTAAAAGATGAAGATACTTTTATCTAGCATCCTTTATCATTCCATTTTCTTTATGTATACACACCTTACTGAGAACAGGGAAGGCTATGCTAAAGTAGGACACTCTCTTAGGAAACATTTTTTCTTTGTGGACCTCAAATCAATGCCATATGTACTGAATACAATTCAGAGTGCAATTTATTTATTGGACTTCTATTGCCAGTTTTTTCCATATCTCCAATGCCTGCTTAGGACAGGATTCAGTCAAACATTTCCTTGGTTGCACCATGCATTATCCAGAGTGAGTGACATTTTATGCAACAATTGAAGAGGAAGAATTTATCATGCATCACTGTTCTTCCACTATGAGAGTCTCAGGCTATTTGTATAAATTCTGAAATTAACAGTACTAGCTCACCACTGATCAGCACTGGTTCATTCATTCCTCCAAACTGGACCAACTGGGATTGTTGAACAGTAAACCTTTCCTAGCTGAAGATACATCTGTGCCAGAAGATACTCAAAGTGTATTCCAGTCTAACCCTGTTAAGTTGAAAGTAAACAAAAAACTTTCTACCTGACATTTTTTTCGCATATAAAGGTTTTAAAAGTAGGTCAGATATGCAAACCAAACAAAATATTTATAATAGTTAGTGAATAAGAAGTCGACAAAGCTTTTATTTGCCATTTACAAAACTCTAAGGTGCTCATGTGACTCCTTTCTTTCGCAAGTAGCAAACTGAAGTTCGTGGTAAGCCAAACTGATTTTCATCCCACTCAAAACTACTTTCTCCTTTTAGTTTGAGGATAAAATCTACATGGGGCAGGTCAAAGAGAAAGAGAGAAAGGTTACACTTTCAAAGATATGTAATGTCTTCGCAGGGAGTTAGACTACAGTTTATCTAGGAGAAACATGCAGAAACTGATGTACTACTTCAAATATCAAGCACTTGACCTTTTAAAGTATGGAATTACTTCTCTTTGTGACATACTGCTTCTTTGCTTTCTCATAGGTACAAGAATAATGTGCCCATTGATGTACAGACTCACCCTGGCAAGTATATCATTCAAAGTCGATATGGGCTGCACTCCCTGGAGATTACTGAGTAAGGGAATATTAAATAATCTAACAAACAGCTTAAGCTGAAATGTTGCTGTAGAATGAGACCTGCAAAATGTGAACATACCTTTTGGGGATGTAAGAGATATCAAGTCAGGTAATATCAGAGGTATCAACTGAGGTGAATACTGTCTTCTAAATGTTGAAGCAGTTCTGGTTTACCTCAGTGGATCTTTAATAGTATTCATCTTCCAAGTGGGAAGTTTTTGCACTCCCTTTGCATTAAATACATTGAAAACATAAGACCTAATCAGCAACAACCTGGATTTGACAATTTATATACCAGCAGATGCCCTTTGAAAATATTTTATGAATCCTACCATTCCTACAAGTTCCTTGTTAGGCATGTCTTCATAGAAGACAGTAAATTAGCAATGAATATTATCAGATAATTTTTCCTACTTATTCTGTATTCCCAATTTCAAATCTGTAAGTGATATTTGAAAATAGAGATTTATTTCAAACTCTGGGATTTAACATTGAGAAAGATTCAATGGCTACAATCAGTCCAGTGCATAGTGTGTTCGTCTCCCAAGCTTTTACTTTATAGATTTTACCCAGATTTCTGAGGGTTTTCACAATCTGAAACACCAGAGAGGCTATGCCAAGGATTAAATGAGTGCTCTGCCTAATCATTTCTATAATTTCAGATGTGAATTTGATGACACTGCCCAGTACCATGCCTCTGCCATGAATGTGAAAGGAGAAGTTTCGGTTTATGCTTCCCTCGTGGTAAAGAGTAGGTTGCAAAATATTTCCTTCCGGGTTTTTTTTTGTTAAGATGCACGTAACCAATTTTGGTTTTGATCTGCACAGAGCCTTTGCCTTTGCCTTTTGGTGACAGTGACCATTTTTGTCTTTTTCTGTGTAGGGTACAAAGGAGAAATTGACGCAAGTCTTCTGCATGCTAGAAATCTTTCCCTCTCTCCATGTAAGTTACAATATGTATCTTTGACACTTCCATTTATAGTTGTAACATCGTGACACATGACTAAGCAGAATAATTAGTAACATTATTTTAAAAAGAAGCAGGTCTGATTTGCAAGGGTGTGGAGCTCTACAATTTCGGATGGTGTTAGCCTCACTAGCAGGGGAAAACAGCATTGCCTTCTAGGTCTGTTGGCTTAGATAAGAAACATCCTGTTAATATTGCACTTCACTATGAAACAGAACCTGTCAAAGAGAGAACCACTTCCTCTTTTGCAATATGTGAAACATGGCATGGGGAAGCATGTGCCTACACAGAGTCAGTGACTTAATTGTCTGCTGCTTCTGGGGTTTCACAAGCTGTGAAAATGCACAGAAAAGGCATAGGAAAGATTAAATATCCAGAACCCAATTAGACTATTTTGGGATATATCAAGGTAAAAATTGTAGTTCCTTTTACCTGAGAACCTCACATTTTAGCAATATGGCATCCATGCTTCCATTACGATAAAACAATCCACCCACATATGCCATGTGGGTGAAGGTGCCCTAGAAACCCCATGAAATGTTTGACAGATGAGACTTCCATGTATTTCCAATAAAATTTGGGATCTATCTTCTTTATGGGAAAGAAAGATCATAATTTGCATATATTCATTGATCACAGAAAAGTTATCAATGCAGGATAGTCGAGTAAAAGTAAAGTGTGATCTTAGTTTTTATCAGCTGAGCTGTTTTCAAAGCAAATATATGGAAGCCCCTCTGCCATGTATATACAGTACACGTGAAAGACACTTAGGATATTCTGTCCTGAAAACTGCACTACTTGGGGGACACAGTATTCAAAAAGATAAATTCAGGAACAAGAATAGAAACAGGCTAACTGAATGTCTGGGGGATTGGAGATCCCCTTTTATATTAGTAGTAGCCCCCACAAGGGCTTAGTAGCTTACAGAAACAAAGGCTGAGTGGACACATGACTGCTCTGAGATAGAGCAAGGAGTTAAAATGGGGAAAGAGAAGAAATATACAAGCTAAAGATCAACTTGACTTGAACAAATAATTAATAACAAATAGAAGTCTTTTTAAGTTATAAAACAAACCTTATGATAAAACACTGGATTAGAAATTTTGTAAAATTCTGATATTAAATTCTGCAGAAGCCTCTCCCTGCTAAAATGAACTAGATGTAAAGCTAGAGCTGTATGAATGAAGAAATAGTCAATTCTCTGCAAGAGAAAGGACTTGCATTATCCAACACTGCAATTACCTCTGAAGAAGATGACTTAATATAATGTATTGTTCCTATTTATACCTTGAACTTTACCTGTGACTGTATTCATAATCACTGAGTACTTTTTCTGCCTACTCTTGTCACCAAAGGAAAGAAAAACAGATAATTTTTTTCTCTTATACAGTTGCTGTTACCCCTCATGGCTATGCTTCCAGGTTTGAAATCAGCTTTGTCGACAAGTTTGATGTAGCCTTTGGGAGGGAAGGTGAAACAATGAGTCTGGGCTGCACAGTTGTCATCAATCCCGATATCAAGCGCTTCAAACCAGACATTGAGTGGTACAGAAATGGTGAGAATGTTTGACAAAAAGAAATATCAACTTCTTTCGTGTAAATCTTGACTTATTTCAGCTTATGTCAATGGTGTCATTTGGTCATCACTTTCTCAGGTTTTCCAATGATAATATTTTCTCTTTTTCAACTAGAATTGTCTCTTAAATTAACATTTTAAGTGAAACCACAGAAAACTGACCAAGCACTGTGAAAATGTCTTCTAGGGATTTTTGATTTCTTAAAAAAATCTAAATTAGAAGCATTTTTATCAGAGACAACATCTATGTGCCCCATTTATAGAGCTCATATAGCTTTTACTATTTATTTATTTATTTATATGCCAAGTTTTTTTTTAAGTAGTTGCAGTGTCCTGTAACAGTTGATAAAAAACTATTGCTTTCTGTAGTAATGCTTTGAAATCAAAGACAAAGTTGTCATAAGAGCAGAATTAGATGTTATTTATGACTATTTTCAAAAACAGAATGTTGTCTAAAAAAGAGTGGTCTCTCTTGTTTTTCCAATCCATCCCAATATATTCTCCGTATTCAGAACCTATTCCTCAGTAGATCCTGCTGGTTTTCATAATGAAATTCCCTAATTCCTAGGTGTTCTTATTACACCATCCAAATGGGTCCAGATGCAGTGGAGTGGGGAGCGAGCTTCTCTAACACTGACTCACGCAAACAAGGAAGATGAAGGTCTCTACACACTGCGAGTGTCGATGGGAGAGTACTATGAAGAGTACAGTGGTTATGTCTTTGTCCGAGGTAGGATACTGTCTTGTGCACAAAACTCACTGCAGAGCTGAGGAAATCGTGCTGGCAAAATCAGTCTCAGATATTTGAGGCGCTTCCGCCCCGCCATAACAATAGAATTATAATTTTCTATTAATAGGTGCTAGCAATGTGCATTCCAGTTGTTATCTCTGGGAAAAAAATCCATGTGTGTGTCAGGCTTTGGTGTCTTGTGCCTGAAGACTTCTAAACTCCATTGACATTCTGAGGAGGAAATGTAGGGAATTATGTTCAGAGTGCTGATCATCAGTCATAAGGAGGAAAAATGCACATCATAAGTTACAAATGCTTTTTTGTAAACATCCTGCTGCTAGCTAAACTGCACTATTTTTATCAAGATTTTCTGTGCAATTTGAGAGGTTCTCTCTAATGCACACTGCAGGAAAAAATACAGTGAAATGGAAATGCAAAGATCTGTACCTCCAAAGATCTGCATAATCTCATGCAGCAGAATAGGTTGGTGTCTGTCTGGAGAGCTGCTTTTCAGGAAGGATCCTCATGGATCAAGGTGAACATGTGCCCTTGTCACAAAGACAGTGGCATCCCGGGCTCCACTAGGAGCAGCACTGCCAGCAGGCTGATCTTTGCCATCTACTCAGCATTGGTGGGGCTCCTCTGGAGTGCTAGAGCCAGTTCTGGGATCCGCCATACAAAAGAGACGTGGGCTCGCTGAAGTGAGGCCACTGAAGGGATGTGAAGGTGATTTACAGCTTGGAGCACGTTTCACGTGAGGAAAGGCTGAGAAAGCTGAGACTGTTCAGCCTGGAAAAGAGGAATAATGGGAGGAGTTTGTCCACGTGGACTTCACCCCTATGATGGAGGGGAGTAAAGAAGATGCTGGGACAGGTTACCCAGACAGGCTGTGGAGTCCACCCAAAACCTGATTTGACATAGCCCTGGGCAACCAGCTCTGGCTGACTCGGCTTTGAGCCAGGGGCTAAACTAGGCAATATTTGGAGCTGTCTGCCAATCTCAACCACTGTGTGATTCTCTGAAGTAATGCAGCTAAGAGTAGAATTAAAATGTAATTTTTGTGAATGTTGTTTGCTTGTACCACTAAAAACTTCATTGAATATCCATGGAGAATTATTTCTTTAAAAGGAGCCATGGCTATCACATTCTGTGCTGATTCTATATCTGTCCCAGCTGCTAAAAGTAGCTGAAGTGTGTAATGCTAATTCAAAAGGCTCTGGAAATTCTTGGCTCTGGGACCATGCCCAGAATGGCTCCTTGTTGCCAAGTCCAGCAGAACTGTGTGAGATTACAACCTGCCCAGAAAATACAACTGAAGCAGATGTTTTCATCACCTGAAGAAAGAGCCTATTGAAATGAGCTTCTGTGACAAGAAATAGGACTTGTCTTTCTTTTTTTCATTTTACATTATGCTGCCATATAAATCAATGATCACCCTCAGTCCTATTACATCTTCTGGCAACACAGGTGTGACCTGACTGAGCACACCACCCTTTTCAGTACAGTAGCTCCCCAGCCAATTGGGCATCCCGGGCTCCACTAGGAGTATTAATTAAATTCTACATTCCTATTTAAACAGTCCCCACAGTCTTGGTTGGCTACTGTATTCCTCATCACTCCTCCTAAACTGTAGCCAAATTTATTTATTTATTTATTTATATGCCAAATTTATTTATTTATATACTAGAGCTTTAAGTGTCAGCTCTGGTATTTAAGATGGGGCAGTTGTCTTTTTGTGTCACACACAGAAATCAGTGTTTCAATGGAAAGGAGGCTCATTCAGATGGGCTTTGAGAGCACGTGTGACTCCTTTGCCATGGTGTCAGGTCATCATTTGTCAGCAAGCCATCAGGGATGAAATCCTAGCCTCCTAGAGGCTGATCAGCAGTGCTGGTTCTCCCAGCTGCTTCCCAGTCTGTCTTGGAGAGAAACTGTTGTCCCATGTTCTGTCAAGTGCTAAATATGGGCAAGGAAAACCTTTCATAAAGACACTACTGAAGACATATTGTTATTACTATTGATGTTCTTAGTATTCTGTGATATTAACTGCATGGTTTACTCTGTATGTTACCATTTTCAAAAATGCATCAAGTCACCTGTAACTGGAACCTGGACTCAACAACTTTGGCACAGCTTCAAAAGCTCTGTGTGATGCTACTCTGCCTATAAAAGAAGTCCCTGTAAAGTGTGGCTGGGATTTTTTTTTTTTAGGAAGACTACTGTTTTACTTTATGAAGCATATTAAATACTCTAATAAGTAATTTTCTTCAAGAAAGTCAAAATCATGAAAAATCGGGATTACTGTGTATTGTAAAACAAAAACCTGTAGTGCCTTGAAACATGAAACCTTTTTGAGATCGCAGGTTTTTAAGGAATGTATGAATAGTATTTATTGACAAATTTTTTTTTAATTCCGGTATATACATCTTAGATCTTCTTTTGAAGTAGCTCACAATTGTACAAATCAATGTTATTCTGCAGAGAAACAACTTCTCTTATTTGAAAGTCTTTCACAGAATCTTCCTGCAAAAGTTATTTTTCTCCACATGAAAATTGCACAATCTCACAAATCAGACTCTTTGTAAACAGTAAACATTCTCCCATGCCCAGCATTATTCCCTATTTTTCAAAGCTTTAGATATGACATGTCCAGAAGCTGATGCAGGAGTAAAGGCCCTTTGACACCAGCAGTCCCAGATTTGTGGTAAACACTTGAAAGAAACAATAAGCTCATCCTTATGAAAGTTCTATTCCACAGTGATAAAGTATGTGTAATATAATAAAACTTCAAAAGGTTTTGGTACCTTTGCAATTCACGGCCAACCAAAATCAAACAATGAAGGACTATGAGTGAGATATTTAATTCAGTATTGTTATACCCAGTGGGTGAATACTTTTAATTCAACTGTTGCCTGGCTGCCAAGTTTTTAGTTCAGTGGTGTCTCTCACAGCTCCCTAAACAGAATGCATGGTATTAATTCTATTTAAAATGTCTTGGTGAATTACATTTACTGTGTGCTGTAACATATAAAACATTTGTAAACATTGCAAAGAAAAGCCAAAACCTAGAAAAACACTAGCAATATAAAAGCAAATACTTTTTTGAAGCCAGTAGGAACACAATTTGGTCCTTAAAGATTAATAATTGTGAAAGAACTGTGGTTCACATTTGAAACATATTTCTCCATCCTCATAGATGCTGATGCTGAAATCCCTGGAGCCCCTGGTGCACCACTGGATGTGCAGTGCTTAGATGCCAACAAAGATTATGTCATTGTCTCCTGGAAGCAACCTGCTGTCGATGGAGGAAACCCCATCCTTGGATATTTCATTGACAGGTCAGTGAGTGTGCCAGACTGGAGAATTCATATTGCTGCTCATTCCAACTCAAAAATCTAAAGGCACATTGTAAAACACAAGATAAATCACTCATTTATTAATTTCATTCTTGTTGCTGGCCAGAAGAAAATTGCTTTTTTTTGTTTTTTTTTTAATTGGCTTGGCCTGATCTAACTGTCATGGGAATAATCACATCTTGCTTCATTTAATTGCGCTGAAAGGATTCTGTGAGATCTGCACAGCTCAGCCCTGGCTGCTTCCTCTGAGCCTTGAGAGGCCTCAGGTGTTTGTAGTGTTTGGTAGTTCTTCTCCTTCAGGCAGCTGCAGCTCCTTCAGTACCAGGGCTCTCTTGCCTCTCTCCTAACAGTTACTGTGTACCAGAAAGCAAAATATTATCTCAAAGGGACTTGGATTTCTTTTTCAAATGCCATTGTTACTCCAGCTCTCAGATCCACAAGCTTCATGGAAATTATTTTTAAAAATATGAAACCTCCATGTGCTACACACAGTGGCAGGATCCTAGAAGCCTGTGATTTAAGAAATTAGGTCAGTATTTTTAGACTTGCAGTGATTTTCAGGGCTGGTAATATTTGTTTGAATTTCAGTAATAGAGTCGCTCATATAAGTTTCTTCTAGGCTTATTCAAATGCATGTAAAAAACACACAAACATTTTTACATATATATATAAATGTATGAAATATGCCCTTATATTATGCCTTTGAATACACATAAAGTATATATCTGTAAAAAGAGGGTATTGCTTTGTGAAATAAACCCAACACTCCAATATAACTTAACTGTTTTTATAACTATTGAGTGTCAGTCACTGCCATAACCATGCTAGATTTAAGCTATGGGTATTTAACATTCATTGAAAAATCCTAAACAAAAGACAGGACTAGACTCTGAGCAATAATATCTCATTTTAAAACTAGACTATTGAGGGATGTTAGCACTAAGAGTAACTGCAAAAGAAATGGCATTTTGCTTTTTCAGTTGTGTTCACCTAGTTTATTCTGCATTTGCTCCCAAATTCAAAGCTGTGTTACTGCTCTCCAGTGCTGGATCCCACTGAAGGTATTTAGGGACCCAAATATTCAGCCAGGGTAGCCTCTAACAGCCTTGTGGAGTTGAGGGGGTAACTTGAGCCAGCAGGACTGGGCTGTGCTAATGGTAGAACTAAACCTTGGGCATCCCTCACCCCAAGCAGACACAAAACTACCCTGAATGGGATGGTAACAATTCTCAGGAGAGGTTCTTGCATGTACCAAGAAATCTGGGTAGGAACTGTAGCATTCTCTTTGGCAGATATCTCACCAGATTATGTCTTCCAAGCTGAAAGCTGATGTTCCTGTTGACCATGTTGCTGGATACAGAGAAGCCTTCACCACAGGCTTCTCCTGCCTCCCTGAGCTGAAAGGGTTGCTGGTTATATCTTCCTTCTGCCATAAACCAGCCTCCTGACATGTGTGAGGCTTCACATTTGTGGGACCAGCAGCACCACGCCGGGTCCTGTCATTGTAGGGACTGCAGCCAGCACAGCACAGGTTCCCTGGGAGCCCCAGTGGTCTGGTCTCTGAAGCAGGGCCTGACTGAGTGCCTGACTAACCCCACTCACAGCTATCTCAGTGCTGGGCTGGTCCCAGAACCCACCCATGGGGTCTCTGCACCCCATGAAGCCCAGCACCTTGTGGGATGTGCAGTGCAGCATTGGGCAGGAATGATGAAGTAGTGTCCCTCTGGCAACTGCAAGGGATGCATATTTCCTGTCCCTTCAAGTAGGCTAAAGCTGACACTCCCTAAGCATACTTTGGAGGGTTTAAACAGTGAAGTGAGTCTGCTGTTATCCCTTTTCTGGTTCAGGAAAGAAGGGGTGCAGCTGTGAGGGATTTAGTGCATGCCCAGCTGGTGCTTCAGCCTGACCCCATGTGCAGCTGCTTTGATGTCACCAGTTTATAATTCTGCTGAGGAAACTGGTGCGGACCAGCCAACGAACACGAACAGATGGTGAAGCTGCAAAGGCGTGTGGGTGCCCCGAGTTAAAGTTTTTTCCTTCCCAACACTGCTCTTGCTGTTTGTATCTTTCAGGTGTGAGGTTGGCACCTCCCACTGGACCCAGTGCAATGAGAATCCTGTGAAATTTGCTCGTTTTCCTGTCACTGGTCTGATTGAAGGCCGCTCCTATATTTTCCGCGTCCGAGCTGTGAACAAAGCCGGTGTCAGCCTGCCGTCCCGGGTGTCAGAGCCTGTGGCTGCTCTGGATCCTGCAGACAGAGCCAGGCTTAGAAGTAAGACATGCTTTTTACAGGTTGCATGAAAGGTTTAAGAAGTCATAACTCATTCTTTAAAAAAAAAGAAGTATGACTATTAACTCATAAGCCTTCAAAATCCCACTAGAGGGAGCAATGCAAAGCCAAAATATTCTTTGGAGATGGCTTTGCCAAGAAGAAATCATCTCAGTGCTCTTTGCACTAAGTGTTCTATCTGCTGAAATGGTTTTGGCTGACTGCAGTGTTATGCTCCAAACGTGCAGGAAGGGGGGGAAAAGGCACAGGAGAGTTTAATTGCCTAGAGAGACTTGCTTTTGTTCAGCCAACAAAATAGCTGAACAGATCCTGTGAATAGTGTCTCTCTGAGCCACTGACAAGGGTGGCTGATTCTGTGCTCATGTGACAATCCGAGTCTTGCAATAACATCAGAGCAACACCAGGACAGCCCAACAGATCCCAAGCTCCCAATGCTTTAAGGCTGGCATTTTACAAGTCAAGGATATTTGTCCTGTGGCCTCACAATGTCTCAGACATTTTGCCTCTAAACCCACCTCTCTGTGAATATGGCATAATCATGTCCCTAAAATAAATTTCTACTTCTGTTCAAAATCTATTTCTACATGTTTCTGATGTTTTACAATTTTAAATGGTCCAAAGTGAAGGGGCATTATACACAAAGCTACAGTGCTCCCATGGTCCCAGCTTGCATCAGCCACTGTGTATAGTGCTGCAGCCAGATGATCTAGGTTTCCATTCAAGATAAAAGGCCAGAGAAAGGAGATTTGGCACTGCCAAGAAACATTGCACTCTGTGAGACTTGTGAAATCCTATGTTTGGGGAGGGCAGAGGGCTCTTCTCAATGGACTGCATGGAAGTTGTCACAGGAGATGAAGTCTGGGTTTGGTGGCCTATTCCTGTTATATCTCCTCCTCTTATCCCTCATAATCTTTCCTCCCCGTGTGCTCCCTCTCCTCTTTCATCTCCAAAATGGATCAGCCAATGTAAGGTGAACAATGTGGAGGCGGAGAACAGCATTTGCAAAAATTATCTCTGCAAGTGCGTTGACCTGGTTGAAAGCTGCATAACTGCAGTAGTGTGATAACATATTGGTTGCTCAGAGAGACGCCCAAATTTATCAAGTGGACGTGCTGAGTCAGGCTGAGCCGTTACTGTTTGTGACAGTGACCCTTGATTTAAAAGCTGGTAATGTGAGGGAAAGTGGTTAAAAAAAGACAAAATGCAGCCTGCAGCAATTTGGCTGTTCCTTTAATAAATGAGCTGTTAAACTGAAGGAATAGAGGATGGAGAATAAAGCTGAAACTAATTCTCTGAAAATGATGAGCTGAGTGAACCAAATACCTCAGCTTGTCACCTAGGAGACTTCAGTGACATTTCAGGAAGGAATAGATGTTTCAGTGAATTAAGTTTTCTAGCTATGTTAAATGCTGAGCTGCTCACAATATTCAAGCTGGTAAGCCTACAACTAGCTTGGGTAACTAGCAACAGCCATAGCATTAACCAAAAATGGAGCTCATGGGGATCTTGCAATTGTTAGTTTTGAACCACAAAAGAGTCAGTTTTTTCACTGTTCTCATTGTGTTATCTCTGACATTTGTTTCAGGTCACCCTTCTGCTCCTTGGACTGGACAGATTATTGTGACTGAGGAAGAACCTGCAGGTAAACACAGCCCTTTTGCCTACAAATGTCTAATGTGAAGCTGGCTGAGTAATAAGGAAAACTGAGTGAGTTCAGTGGACTTTGGCACACACCCAAAGTTTGTTGTTCTGAGAGTCACTTGACCTTGAATAACTCAGCAACTTGGTTTTTGAGGTGAAGTTTCATTATTCAGGACCTAATGAAATAATACTTAGAATTACAAGAAGGAAATTTAAATCAAATATTTAGAAGACTTTTAACTCTACGTTTAAAAAAAAAAGATTAAATGCTGAGATAAATTGATACTCCTATTTTTAATCATGATGCTAATTCTGATAAAAAAGCAGAAGAATTCAATCCAAGTTCCCTTTCCTATTTTTCCCTGTCCTTCAGAGGGTGTTGTTCCTGGTCCCCCCACAGACCTCCAAGTTATTGAGGCCACCAAGAACTATGTTGTGCTTAGCTGGAAACCTCCTGGACAGCGGGGCCATGAGGGTATCATGTACTTTGTGGAAAAGGTAAAATTGGACAAAATCAGAATCATGCTGGGGCAATATTTTACAATTGTTTTGTCATCTCTTCTGAACCTCTGGTTAACTTTCATTTCTGCCTGAGACTTGTAAATTAGGGCAAGGACTAGAAGTTCATCAAGATAACCATCAAACTGTAGATTAAGATAAACTAGAAATAAAAGAAAGCTGGGAATAGGAAAGTAGATGAAGAATGTGTCACACCCAGTAATATTCTGCTTGAATTGTGTCATTGACCTACCTGGAGTAGAGAGAACAAAACTAAATATATATCCTTCCATATTGTGAAAGCACATTGCAAAATCACATGCATATATATATATATATATATATGAGATACATGTTTATTTTTATGTATATGCATCTCATATATATATATATGATAGACATATATTATATATATGATTTTATACATGTATATAATTTGTGATTGCATGTACATTTATATATATATAAAATTTGTATAAATGAAGCTTATCTGGCAGAGGACAAATGTTAACATTTTGGATGGAAGCATTTTACAAGAATTTCTTGTCATCAGCACTTTCTATTCCAGCTGCTTTTTCACATTTATCCTCTGCTTTCGCTTTCCATTTGCTCTACCAACTCAACAAAGATCACAAAATTTTTCTTCTGATCTCCTAGAACAGAATCAGTTTTAATTTCAGTGTTCTGCTTTCCTGAGGTGTTTTTGCATGACTGCTAGCCTAGAAAATTCACACTATCACCCTTTCTACTTGCATCTCTTGGCTCATAAACTTTTTTATCAATGTTTTTTCCTATCAGTCTAGAGGTGTCATCAAGGGAGACATAAATATCTTCCCATTATATGTTTTCCATCTCTCATACAAAATCTGGTCTAAATAACTGAGTTTCACTTAGCAACAGCCTTAGAGAGGATGAATATATGAATTTTGAGTTTCCATATAAGAAAGCTTTTTAATAACCAATTGTATGCTGAGTACTCAGCACTAATGTCACATAGTCAGATGAGAATTTGAATCCCTCAGAAACCAGAATCATTACTTGAAATTATACTTACTGTAAATCAAAGCAAAAAGTTAATCACTAGTGTTAGTGGTATAAGTGATCATGGTATGTAGAATTTCTAGCCACAGAAGTAAAAACAATTCACAAATTAATTGCAAAATTTTTTTTAATTTTTATTTTTTTGAAAATGGGGATCAAATCATGATTAATTCTGAAAGCCACCCCAAAAACTCCAAGAGTGCCACAAGAGCATATGCAAGCAAAGTAATAATATTAGGGTTTTGCTCTTAGCATAATGCTGAATATCTGCAAAACTCATTTTGAAAGAGGTCCAGACTGGGTGCAGTTAACACCACTTCCTTGCAGAGGAGAGGTTTTAGCTCTGGTATATTAAAACCAGTAAACTTTCATGTATGTTTCCTGGAGGAATTGAACATCTGGCAGATTCGTCAGTTTTGGAATGTGCTCATTCTGTGGAAAGGCCCAAAGAAGGGATGTGTCTCCCTGTTGTCCACAGCAGACATGAATTGGGTGGCCCAGGGAGAAAGCCTTGTGTGAGGTGCTGAGCCTTCAGACACTTCTGTTCTAAACGTGGTTTCTGGCTTTGACTGCAGTGCGTTGCTGGCACAGAGGACTGGCAAAGGGTGAACACCGAGATCCCTGTGAAGTCCCCTCGCTTTGCAGTTTTTGATTTGTCTGAAGGCAAATCCTACTGCTTCCGAGTTCGCTGCTGCAATTCAGCCGGAATTGGTGAGCCCTCGGAAGCGACCGAAGCCACTGTAGTGGATGACAAACTGGGTAAGCATGTGGTCACGAGCATTAAATTACCTCCATGGTACCTTTTCAGTGTGTGATGTGATTGTTTTGTCTGCAGGCAGGTAGCTGCCCAGAAAATAATTCAAGTATGAAAAGGAGTCAGCGTTTCATTCCCTTTAGCTAAAATAATCTTTGTTTGGGTTGTTCAACCTTTAATGGAGTCAAATGACAGATGCAAACCAAGGAAATTAAGCTGCAAATAATGATGCCAAGAACTGAAAAGACTGAAAATAGCAAAGGAAAATGAAAACTCAAGGAAGTACAAAAATGTTTTGCTTTACTTAAAGTTTTTATTGAAAATAAGCCCAGACACCAGCAGAGTCTAACTTCCCTGTTTGCCAAATTAAACAAAAGTGAAGAATTTAATACTTAGATGAAAGCAGAGACTATTTTCGCTGGAAGAGAAGCCAAGATGTTCAATACAGTAAGTCATCAGTAGCTACACCTACATTACCAATTTGTTTCCAAATAGCTATACAGATTTCAATCCAATTCCCAAATTATCTCTGTTCACTTCATACTGACTTCTCAGAGCATTTGGATGCACATGAAATACAAGTTTTAAGAAGAGTAAAACATCCCTTCTTAAAAAACACAGTAGATACCCTTTGCTACAACAGGAGCCTTGGTTTCTGGCTTATCCTGTGGGCTGCACAAGATCTTCAATGTGCACCTAGTGCATTTTCTCTTTTAGAAAGCTCCAAATCACATCTCTGGTGCTGATATTCAGCCCAAGGGGATAAACTAAACATAATTTTAAGGAAATACACTGAATCCTAGGCAATACAGAAGTGATGAACCTCACCACCAAAGGCTTGACCCTACTGATCCTGTCCTGACAGATTATTTAATTTAAATCAGAGTAGTTTTTTGAAGGTTAAATCTGCACTAGTCATGGTAATATAATGAAGAATAGAATTTCATGCTTATTTTATTTGTAAGTTTTAACTGGGAGGCCACTATTTTATTTCTGCTTCTCTCCCACAGACATTCCCAAAGCTCCTGGCCGTATTATGCCAACTAGGAATACAGATACTTCAGTTGTTGTCACTTGGACAGAGCCCCCAGATGCCAAGGAGCTGGTTGGGTACTACATTGAGTCAAGTGTGGAAGGATCTGGTCGTTGGGAACCATGCAACAACAATCCAGTGAAAGGCACAAGGTAATTAATCTTAAACCATGGAAATTATGGTCACCAATGTCTGATTTACTGGATATATGTGCTTTCCAGCCATTGGTAGTGGTAGAGATAATCTCTCTGTGGTAGCCAGCAGGCTGGAATCCTTCTTGCATGTGATGCTCATAAGAAGTTATAAAAACATATTTCAAACTGTGAGTTTTGTCCAAAGAAAAATTATAATAAACCTTATATTAGGAACAATTAGTCAAGGGGGACGAAATATGGACATTGCTAATGAAGAAAAGAGAGGCAGCTTGCTACTTCTGGCTATTGTACAGCCTATCAGTTTGATGAAAAACAGGACATTGAGGAATGACTGATGTTACAAATGTGGAAAACTAAACTGCATAATGTTTGGAAGCAAAGTGCTTTGCTTTGGAAGACTGCTCTAAACATTTCTGGTCTGTGTATCTGGACGGTCAGGAAAACATGTGGACTATATCCCACTAAAAATATTACTTTCTGACTGCTCTTTCACTTTTAATCATCCAGAAATTAATGAACACTATTAAATATTGGGTACAAACCCACATTTCTTACTGATATGAAGCCTGGTCTCCAGTCAGAAAAACAATCAAGATTTAAAACTTCCTGAAATAAATCAGATTTGGTTTCATTTGAATAAATATGTAATCTTCAGAGTCTGAAAGAGTAAGTGCAGAACTTTTTCCTCAAGTTAATACAGAAGTAGTCCCTTCTTGTTATGACTGATTCTGCTTATTTGTACTTGCTATCCGTGACAGCCCTTATTACAACAAGTAAGACTTCACTAAATACGCCTGAACCAGCTTTGCTGTTTAGAAGGGCATTGTAAATGCTTAGTACATCAGAAGAACCTAAAACCTCATACAGAAACAACAATTTCCTTTATGTATTCTTTAGTGCATTTATATTGCATTTATATTTATGTGTGCCGTTATTACATCCTTTCATATCTATTTCTATGAATTATATTGTTGTTGTATGAAAAGTGGGTGAAGTTTCATGCTCTTTGCTCATTTTAAAATATAAAATGTGACCTTTAATCACCACAGAAATGAAAGTATTGTTCTGAGTTACTATATCTTGTGATACAAGTACGCTGCATAGGTTTCTATGGCTGCAATTTTAGTCAGTGTGATATAATGTATGATGCAGTCAGGCACAGGCTGTCTGTTAGCTCTTGGTTTTTCTGATTGAGTCAAGCTTAAAGCATTAGCTGTCATTCATAGTTTGCCTTATGCAGTATTTTTTTATCTTTCGCAATTCTGCACACATCCAGGTGAAATCAAATGACTTGGAAAAGTCTGATGGAATGGGTAGGGAAAATTCTGCTTTGAAAATTTCGATTCAGGTTTTTTTTCCTTACTCCAAAATAAAACTTTGATTTTGTTTTTCACATTGTAGTTGCTTCATATGCCATTGCACGATATCAGCATTGGTAGTGGAATTATTACTACATTATGAAATAGAACAAAATCAAAGTAACATGGAATAAAATACACTAAAAATACCTATTGAACAATAAATGGGGTTTTAAACAAAAAATTAAATTTCCATATCACAGTCTATTCCTAAAGAAATTATTCCTGTCTTCAGAAATTTGTTGTTTTCAGGGTGGACGCCAGAGAAAATTTATGAGGCTTTTTCTTACGTGACAATTAGATTATCAAGTAAATATCTTCAAATAAAAGAATTTGTCTGACATGGATCATTGTCATGTATTGAAGCAAGAAAGTGAAGTACAAAAATAATTTAGCTCCTGTACAATGCCCTGTAATTTTTTTGAACTCTGCATTTTTTCATTTATGATTGGAAGAGGTTTATGGGAACCTGTGTTACATGTGTCTTTTACTTGTGTCATGAAAATATCCCACAAGAAGCAAATATAGACCTTACCTGTGCAGATTTCCACATTTTTCTATTAGGAAGTATGGGTTTTACATACTGGCAGAAGTAAGGTAGAACCTGTGGTAACACGGAAACTTGTGCAGTCCCAAGAAGGAAAGAGTGTTGAAATAGCTTGTCTTAAAAGAGGTGAGTTTAGACATTGTTGTGTGAATGAGGTGCCCAAATTCTGCATTCTCTGGCCTTCATATAAGTGACTGGTGTCATGGTTTTCCTTGGTTTTCAGAAACCAGAATAAATACCATGGAAGAAATGCTTTCTTTTCCCCCTGAAAACTTTTCTCTATAATACTTTCTAAGTATTCCTTGACTGGTTTGTTTTAGATTCATTTGCCATGGGCTCAGCAATGGTGAGAAGTACATTTTCAGAGTCAGAGCTGTTAATGCAGCGGGGCTCAGTGAATTTTCACAGGAATCAGAGCCTATAGAGGTGAAAGCAGCCATTGGTAAGATATTTTCCATTGCTTCTTTCAATGGTAATTAACTAAGTAAATATGTTCTCAGCAATTATTAGTAAATAATTAATTGCTTTGTTTCACAATGTTGTCCACAAGTAATAATTTATCCATAGATCCTATAGTCTCACGGACATAGTTTCACACTCACAGCACTCTTGTTCACCTTCACCATCCAGTTTTCTTCAGGTGTTACTTGTGAACCACTGTATGAGAGCACTGCCAAGTTCACTCAATAGGTATCCTGGAAAATGGGAATGTCATTCTGATTCTGTAATCTGGTATATCACCTCTAATGCACACCATCCTAGATACAGTCAGTTCCTAGGAAATTTGTTTCCGTGACTAAAATAGTGCAACGTCTCGTCTGTAAACCTTCTATAACCCTGTGTGTTCTCCCTTTGCTGATGGATTGTTTCTTTTGCCACTGCCTGAACTAATCCATGAAAATTAATGAGATCATTGGACTAGAATAAATTGTATGTCTGCAACACCCTCACTCTCATTTGTATTGAAGCTGCATACCTCTCAGCCTCAGAGCAGCGACATGTGGCCTAGGGCAATTTTGTGAGATCATCTTGGTTGGATCAGAAATGTGACCTGGAAGATCTAATAATAAAATAATTGTAGCAAAGGAAGAATACTATTAACTTTACATCTCTTTTTTCTGCTTTGAATATTAGACATTGTTAAATAAAAGCATTATTTGTGAGCAGGCTGAGAGGTATTCCATGCATTTCAAATTTTCTTGAATTCAAGCTTAGAATGTTGTGTGTAAACACAGTGACTTGTCGTACTTCAGCTGTATTGTTTACTGCATGCATTCCTTAACTCTATTGCCTAAATGAAGTAAAAAGAATGTCTTCTAAATCCGAATGTCTTTGCTGTTTTCTGGCAATTGTAGGGGGAGGATTGCTTCATGGTGTGTGTCCTGAACTGAGTGGTAAAGCTGCTGGACTAACAGACCGCACTACCAGCTGGGAAGGCATGCATGAGGCCTCCCAGCCTATCTTTGACACAGATGCTTTGCTAAAATGCAATGCTAAATTTAATAGACAGACACTGCCCAGTAGCTGTGGCAAACTGGGGAGTACAGGAGACAGTAACACGAGAGAAATGGTTAAGGATGCTGTCACATCTGCACCACAAAAAGTTGCTGCTAAGCAGGCAAGTAAGTCTCGACCCGAGGATCTTTTGACTGTGGAAAATGTTACAAAGAAGAAAGATACAGGTGAGAATTAATGAAATAAATAGATTTTGCTGCTTTGGTGCACTTCAGACTGCTGTAACTTCTGTTCAACTGTGCCGCAAGTGGACATGTTCTAGAGTGATGCATCTTCTATCAAACCCATTAATTATGTGCTCAACTCTCCATTAAGATCATTCTGCACGTAATGGTATTGGAGATCACTTTAAAACCTCAGTGGTAAATGAAAGTGAAACATATCAATATGATTAGTAATTTAATGGCTTGTTTGACTGCATATTAGTGTATCCAAGGTGATATATTATTTCTAAAGCACTTCAGTAATTTGTTAGGAATCTGGTTACCTAGTTCTCTGGGTTATATATGTGGGAAGGAAACAAAATCTGATTATGATGGTAAGCATGAAAATCTGTGATCTGTTAGGAAATATGAAGATTCTTTGTGGATTTTAGCCTAAGTTACACCTTATCTGCTGACACACTGTGCTAATGAATGTTGTGTTCTATCTCTGACCAATAGTGATGTGTAAGGAGGAAAACCTATCAAATTATAGGCACCTGCACAAAATCATGTTTTAAATTTCAGTGCCATTTTGTCCAAGATATGTGGGGCTTGAATTTCATTTAAGTCCTGGTACCTGGCCATGGAACTAAACTCCTCCCTAGGCCTCTGAAATGAGAAACAAAATATTGAACAGAAAAAAAATTAGTGGCACCTGGGCCTAGCTGGCACCAATATAAAACATTACACACAAAAGGAAAAATAGATGATGTGGAATTTCCATCCAAAGCATGATTTCAGGGGCACAAGTAAGGCTTTTTACTGGTCATATTGGATGTGGACAAGCTACTAGATAGAGAAGAAATATGAGAAAGTGGGTTGGGATGAAGTGAGTAATTTCTGCATTGTTCAAAAAAAACAATCTAAGAAGGAGGATTATGCCACATAGTTTTTCATGTAAGTTCCAGTAATAGACATGTTCCATTTCTGGTCATACTGCAGTGCCCATGATCACTCTGCCTTCCATTAAGGTAAGATCACATGATGGGTGCAATGATAAAATTTGCACATTGTATAAATTTAAAAGAAAAAAAGAAACAGATAAAGGCAATTCTTGGGAGGAAAGAATGTGAGACTATTTTTTTTTTTTTTCAAAAAGGAAAATACAATGAATATTGTATTGCAAAAAGGGGTTTGCTTTCTCTAAAAGATAACAAATCATTGCATCTCCAATTTTTTCTTTGCTTTTTCTGCAATGCTGGTTTTAGTTCCTCATTTTTCACAGAGTAAAGTGAGTCCAGATCACTTGCATCAGAGCTGCAATTGCAACACATTCTTTTGCTGTGTATCAGCCTGCTTTTCAAAAACAGGGGATCCTGAACACTAATTCCTATGCAGTTTGGACTTGGCATTTGGCTTGTGGAAGCTTTTATCCTGCATTTCTTTTTCCAGTTCCAGAGACTTCCCTTGAGCAAATAAACATTGTCCTAATTAAGAAACACAGGGTAGGAGCCACCTGAGCACGGTAAGTGAAAGCAAGCCTGAAATGTTGCCTCCTACTGACACGTTATTCACACTGAAACAGCTGCTCCATCTCCACCTTACGACATCGTGGTGCTCGAGAGCGTTCGCGACTCGATGGTGCTGGGATGGAAACAACCCGAAGCCATTGGTGGAACTGAAATCACCGGCTACTACGTGAACTACAGGGAAGTGGTGGATGGAGTTCCTGGGAAATGGAAGGAGGCCAACATTAAGGCTGTTACTGAGAGGGCATACAGGGTAAGAGGTTAAGTCCAGTTGCTGCTGGGGGAGCAGGCAGTATTTTCAAATCAAATCTCAAAGATGGGTTGGGGTGAATTATGATTCAGTGTATGGACAACTGTTCAGAGGGTTTTAATTCCATGGTGGTAAATTTATTTATCCATATTAAACTTCTCTGCAAAATTGTTTGTGCACTTGTTTGTTAGTCTGGCACCGTTGTCTGTAAATTCACTGACATAGTCTGGTATTTTGTAAGTCAGGCCCTCACAATAAAAGGAATTCCTACTGGTTTGGTGGACATATCCCAGTGCTTGCTGGTGCTGAAACCAGCTCTGTGCCAGCTGCTTTTTGTGATCAGTTCTTGACCCAATTTAGAGACAGTGCTGGCTACAACCTCGTTGAGCTGCTTTAGAAATGAAAAGCAATGCCAGGACTGAGTTTTACCCCATGTGAGGACAAATCTTGCCTTAACTGAACTTGCTCCATACCACGAGACAGACTAAGATGATTGTTGAGCAATACCCTGCTTCCTCCCTAGCTACCAAAGTGTCTATCAATAGGAAAAGGGGGTTGCAATTTGAGTGTGCAAAGATCACTCACGTGTGCTCCATCACTGATCAGAGGAAAAGCCAAGATAATGATCATGTTAAGATGTCAATAATGCTTCCATCTTCAGGCACACTTAAAAGCATGCTCATGTTTTAAAAAATTTTCATTGTGACTTTCTTCTGAAGTCCTAATCCAAAGTTAATAAGTACCATCTTATTGATCCTGCAGATCGAAAACCTGAAGGAAAACATGGTGTACCAGTTCCAGGTGGCTGCTGCTAACCTGGCAGGGGTTGGGACACCCTCCAAACCCAGCAAGCCCTTCAAATGTGAAGAGTGGACCATTGCTGTGCCTGGTAGGATCCTGAGTGGAACACAGCCCAGGGGTGCTCTGGGACTGATTATTTAATGCAGACATTTTGTGGGGGAGTCAACGGGACACTGAAGTTCATGGCCAGGCTTGAATTGCCAGCACTTTGATTTAGTATCATTACAGTGATGCCTTACATAATCCCTATTACATTAGTAGCATTTTACAAGCAGCTTCTTTAGTTTTCTTTATCTTTCCTTCTTTGTTCCCCTACTGTGTCTGGCACTTTGCTTTCTAGTTTAAGTACTAGACATAAATACCTGTCTAAGGTACAAGGCAGAGAAGAATGGGATTTTGTAAACCTTGTCTAAATGTATCACTACAAGGCCAGATCCCTGACCTTTTAACATTCATTGAAATGAATGAAAACAATCTCCAATGACTTCAGTGGACTTTAGGCAAGTCCTTGAAGCAGCACATTAGCTTAATCATTAACTTATTTCCCCGAGTTTGGGGATTGTTTGTCCATTTTGTAAGCTCATGAATATTTGATCAAGATACCAATCTCAACAAATCAGATTGTGTTTTGGGTTAGTCTTTTTAATTGGCATGGGTTGTGTTTATATTGGGTCTAGGTATGATAGAGAGGAGGTAAATGCTATATAAGTTCTGTGTACAGTTCTGTGTTCTGTGTACAGTTCTGTGTTCTGTCTGGTTTTGGTTCTGAAGTCTTATGCATTGATCCCTTTGGGATTTATTTTGACACCACAACCTCAACTTTTACATTTCAGGGCCACCCCATGATGTCAAATGCACAGAAGTTAGGAAGGACTCTCTGGTTCTACTGTGGAAGGAACCAGTTTACTCTGGCCGTAGTCCCATAGTTGGTTATTATGTTGATATGAAGGAAACTGAAGCAAAGGAGGAACACTGGAGAAGTGTCAATGAGAAGCCCCTTCAAAAGAAATTCTTGAAGGTAAATAGCTGAAGATCTAAATACTGGTATAACAGCATAACTTTGGAGAAGTCAGACTTTGATAGCATCATCCTGTGCTGATCATGGCTCCGCTTAAAGGAATACTCAGTAGGCCATGTGATACATAATTTCGTGGAATTACTTCTAAATAAATGATCAGCAGTATCACAGTTCTAGAGATAAGTCTGAAGTAGGTTTGCTATTTTTATGCTTTTCAGAATATTTGAAAGACAAGTAATTTTAAAGTGTGACCCTTTCATATATGTTTTAAAGGAGTATTCTCAGGTGATATAATGTCAGTATAATTCCTCCAGTCACTGCAATTAAATCTGTACTATTATATTCCCTCTTGTTTCTAAAGAGGTGTGGCTGGCACTTATTACCCTGATAATTTAATTTTTAAAAGCCAGCATTTATCTGCAGTAAAAGGCTATGATGTTTCAGAGGTCAATGTACACGAGTTAAAAACATCCTGTTCCAAAAACAGTGCTCCTATTGCTAAGAAATCAATGACAGCAATGATGCTGCCTGAACATTAACTATGCCCACAAGGAAGGAGCAAGCCACACATGTTAGTCATGTCACTCTGGAATTGAATTAAAAAA
>VYXF01003409.1:332555-356628 GCA_013397295.1 Polioptila caerulea | reverse complement strand
AAAAAAAAAAAAGAGAGAACTGGTAAAGAAACAAAACAAGAAAGGAAATAGAATTGTCAAAATAGAAAGGAAGTAGACTGATCTTAACAAGTGTGAAACTAAAATCAACGTTTTGCAGCACACCACTGTATGTATATTTGGTTCCTCCAGATTGGTGGGCTGACACAAGGTGTGAGCTACGTGTTTCGTGTGCGGGCAACAAACCAGGCTGGCGTTGGGAGACCATCAGATGTCACAGATGCCGTCATAGCTGAAACACGACCAGGTTCGTTCGAAAGACTTTCTCTTTGTCCTCATAGTTACACCGGTTCCTGTTTGTGCAATGTGTTTACCTGCAGGCTGCCTGCCAAGAATCTGATCCTTCTCAAGTCAAGCTTTTTTATGAAGCATGATGTGAGTTGAGTGCCGCGTATTAAGTTCCTTGTCTGGTATATTTTAAGGTCAGAACAGATTTTCTTATCATAACTACAGGTTCAGGAATATAAATATACAATAAAGTTGTAAAATTTGCATGTCTCTGCAGGTAGCTGCATAAACAGAGGATCCAGTAAAATCAGATTAACCAAACAATATCACAGATGTAAATTTTGTCCTTCCTGTATTAAATTGGTTGGTTTTGCTTTATCATTCTCCTTTTCTTACTGTGCCTCAGGAAACAGTTAAAGAAACGACATTTTTTTGCCCTTGGTCTTTAAAATAAAGGCTTTAAAAGCACAGTGAAGTGACTTTGAAGAACACTTTCAGTAGTGCAATTACTTGTTGGAGTCATCCTTGAAGGCTAGCTCCAGTATGTCTGTAAGATCAGCAAGAAACACAGGAACCAGTGCAGAGGCAGCATCTCCATATCTGGAATTTCAGGAATCCCCTGGGGTTTATTTAGCTGTACAAGTAACTGAGGTGACTGGTCAAATACAACGTATTTTTGTCACCAAGCCCCCAACAGAAAACCCAAGCATGGACTTGTGGCTTCCTCATACAGTTACTATTTTAGAAGGGCAGGGTCCTGCAAGGTACAAAAATGAAATCCCAGATATTTTAAACAAATCTAGTATAAGGTTAGTATAATGTAAGAAGGTACAGAGGTACAACTCAACCTGGATTTATCATACACCCTCTTGTCCTCTGAGAATTCCCTTCCTACACTTTGCAGACTTCGTTTCTCTGGGATCCTTTACCAGTTTCTGACCCTCAGGTTAATTTCTACATCCTCCTGCTCAGGTCTCACAGATGCCCAATCCATATGACCAGGGCAGCAAAAATTCTAAGAAGTATTGAGTTAGACCTCAAGCAAGGCTGTGAGTGAAGAAAGCCTGAAAAAGGAGGTCTGAAGCAGGGGCTGTAAAAGAACTGGAAAACTCAGAGTAGGGGAGACTGAGGTGACTGCTATTGAGCTGGGGTGGGAAAAATGGACTGGAAGGAGTAGATGGTCAGTTGAAAGCATGTAAGTTTGAGATACAAGGGCAAAAAGAAGGTAAGTAATTGTGTGAATAAGTAGGATTTGAAACAGGATCTTTGAAAAATATAGGAAACATAATTTTAGATCTATAGGTTGCTGAAGCACCTATAGAAGGCGATTTCTATCACCTGCAAGTGGAGTAAGTCAAACCTTAAAAATTTGGGTCCTAAAACAACTATATACACAACAACTATATATATACTTCTAAAAAGATAATTAAGCCACTATTAATACTAAACTTTTGGCTTTGCTAATCTCTTTTCATTGAGGTTTAATATCTGTGCATCATACATCTGATAAAACATTGTGATAGCAATCTAAAAGTGTCCTAAATAAAGATTTGACCATGTTACTACAACTGAAAAAAACCAAACAAACAAACTCTTGTGAACATGACCAACATGCCCCCCAAAAATTGTACACTGTTTTCAGTGTTCACTCAAACGAGGTGAACTTGAGCAGAGCATTTGATTTTCAGATCTCACCATTAGAGAAAGAGGGTTCATAGGTATGATGACTGAGGGATCACCAGAAAGTGAGGATTTAGCCCAGTGAACACTCAGGGAAACTGAAAATTACCTACGTGTACAAATCTACTTGACCCATATTTTGAGCTGAGATCTGCTGATACAGAATCCACCAAACTAAGCTTCTTAAAGGTATTAAGAAAAGACAAAAACTTATTAAAAACAATTATTTAATAAAACAGCCTCTTGAGCAGGCTTCCACCTTTTTTACCCTAAGCACAAAAATGTCAAGAATAATCACACCATTTTAAAAAAACTCTCACTAATATTTTGGTGCTGCCCGATGAACCATGCCTCTATTACCATCTTGGCTGGAGACAAAATATTGTCAGGTCTCTCTAGACAGTTCCTGCTGGAATGCTACTTTTGGCAAATGTGTAAAATCACAAGACAACTGAGGTTTCTAATCAAAGAACGTAAGCAAATAATATCTTGAATGAAAATACCTGCTTTCCTACAAAGGGTGCCAGTTGTGTTTATCCAAAGAAATATGTAAATGATCCAATACTTTGCATCCACTTTCTTTTCTTTGAAAACCATATTTAATTTGTACAGTTATCTTCTAAAATTGAATGAAAAATCCAAACCATGTAAACAAATACCAATACAGGCTACTTTTGATCTGTAACTTTGGCTTTTAACAAAAGCACTTTGGCATATGTGGATCTCACAGGAAACAAGAGAAATCTAAAAGCAAACTGCAATTCTTCCACATTGCTATCGTTAGACCTTGTTTATCTTGATACAAAGCAAAATTAGATTATGAGCTTGCCCCAGCCACTTGAGAAGGGCCTGAACCTCAGAAATTGAGGACACTCTGCCCCATTCAACTTTTCTGACTGTCTATATTCAAAATGATGCCATTACCTCTAGTGTATGGAGCATGTCTGGTTTATGTTATGTTATTTTTTTCCTTTCAATGTAATAAAATGCTCAGATAAATGGAGATGTGGTATGACATCTAAGTATTTTATTTCTTACTGTGACTCTAAGAGAGGCTCTGGATGATATGTTGAAGCCACCAAGGTATCTAGAGGAGGGAAATAAGGACTGTGGCTCCACCTTACAGGATAGATGGAGTGAGGTCTTCAAAGTGGTCAGTAACTCAGACCATTTTTTTTTTTACTCATATAAATATTAGAGGTAAATTCCATCATCACTTCTGGAAATTAATGCAATACATTATTACCATAATGTTTTAAAACAAATGTAGAAGATTCTATTGTTCAAATTAACCTTATGGCTGTAATTCTTCCCATGTCACATAAAGTGCCATCAAAAGATTCATGGGCTAATGACCTAGAGGAAACTAAACACTAATGAAATTTCAAGTGATGAATTTTGCATATAATAAATAAAATTATAACAAAAAATTGCCAATATTCTGTTTCCTAGTAAAATATTTGTAGGTCTCAGACTTCATTTATCACATATTTGTACTTAATGTGCTTCACTACTGCAAGGGCTGGTACATAACAGCACCAAAATGGGAATATTAATCTCATCTTTCATTAAACGCTTATGGCAAAGTGTGAAGACTAAGAAAGCTGTGTGTACACAGATTGTCATGACAGGAGCTGCTCGCAGTGCTGGAAAAGATGTGTATGGTGCTAGGACGATGAAACACAGAAATCTCCCACTATGCTTGAGGGTCACTAAGAGTTATGCTGAAAATAAGGCATTTAATCTCAGTGTCAGGAATGAGGCTCTTGTCTTTAAAGTACAATACTTTTTGGAGAAAGCCTGTCATTAGTATTCTGGGCAGCCCAGAATTGTCTAAGCCCAAGTAATAGGACATGAGTGCCCTATTCAGATGCAGCTCAGAGCTGTTCAGAAAAGAAGGCTGGATGTTCTCCAGCACCTCTCAGTGCACATGCTCTCCCTGACATTCTCAGACAAATTGTTGAAATGAACATTAATGCCACAGATGACAAGCTCGCTGGATTGCCCAAATCCCAGATGAAATTCCCTCAGATCCACTGGGGTGTGAGGTAGCAGAATAGAGGTGCCTTCAGGTTGCTGACCCAGGATTCACCCCCAAGGCCTTTCAAAGGACTAACTGGGTCACCCTATCCAGCTCAGTGACTGAAGGTACTGGCAGGACTGGGTGGGTGACTTAAGCAGCTAATTGCAAATATTCACTCCCTTTGTGGGCCCAGGATTAATGGTGCAGACAGCAGCAGGGCTGGATGCCAAGCACAGCAATTAAACCAACCTCCCTGAGTGAAGCCAGTGTCACCAAAAATGGGCCTCAGTCACAAATGTGTGCTGCTGGGGCAACTCGACTGCTTCCTCTTCTTCGTCTCTTAAAATGCTCACATTTGCATGTTATTCCCTGTATTGCACTTACCCTATTAGATAATAGGAAATCCATGCTATATAATGAAAGCTCTAACTACCCCTTACCATGGAAAATATCGCTATTTAATAGCTCAGACATTTAGTGGATTTGGAGTCTTGCTTTTCCCCCCCCTCATTCCCCCCAACTGCTTTTTCTCAGCAAATATTGCAACTCTGGTGTATGCTTTGATGCTTAGATTCACACAAATAAGTCAGTTGATTTATGATGTGTTTTAACCTGTGGATTAGAAAATCTTTGTGACTTAAAGACCAAGGATATCGATGAGTGCAGCAATTTATGTTCCAGCTGAGAAAATGGCAAGGATCTGCTTAATCCACTCTCTGAATATCTGTAGAAATTGGTTTGCTGACTTCTCTGAGAAACTGGAATTGCTTTGTTTTGCTCTTTAAGGAACCAAAGAAGTGGTGGTTGATGTAGATGACAATGGAGTAATTTCCTTGAACTTTGAATGTGATCAGATGTCTCCAGACTCAAAGTTCATTTGGTCCAAGAATTATGAACCAATTGAGGATGACCCTCGACTGAACATCGATACCAAAGGCGGAAAGTAAGACCCTCAAGTGTAGCAATAGTCTCATGTTTGAGAGATCTAGACTGTCATAGAACTCCATCCTTTTAATGTATGATCTCAGGAAGAGTTAAAACTGCCTCTGTTACTTAATGGTTACTTCCTGAGAATGCTGTTCTCCAGTAAATCCATACCCAGACCATTTGGACATTGTAGTTTGCACAGAATGAGTCAGACCTCCTCTGTAGGCACTTTAGTGATGTTTAGGCATGGGGAGAGAAAATCTGTGCCCTGACCTTATAGCCTGTCAGTGAAAGCAGACTATTATTATTATTATCATCATCATTATTATTCCTATTCCTATTCCTATTCCTATTCCTATTCCTATTCCTATTCCTATTCCTATTCCTATTCCTATTCCTATTCCTATTCCTATTCCTATTCCTATTATTTTAAATCTCCAAACAATAAAATACTGTGGCATCTTCCAAAATGCTTTTGCCCTGCAATGCAGCTGTAATCTTTGGAACTGCTACAGTAAGCAAGGCTTTCTTATGATGGCATCACCATGGCCTGATTTAGTAACTTATAGAATGTCTCCAAGCCTACTCTGTTCCTTCAGGCTTTTCCCAGAGGAAGACAAGGTGAACGCACAGGTTCAGCCCAAGAAGGGCCTGAGTGCTCTCCTAGTGATAGAAGCCATATTGAAACAAACAGTGGCCCACCACAGTCAGGGTGCTGCCATATGGAATCTGAGTTGACCTGTACCTACAGTATCCTTCCAGGGTCATCAAAGACTTGACAACATGCCTTTTTTTCTTTTGGTGCCATCACCATTTGTACCACATGGTAGGACTTACACTGATTTATAGCTGACAGAGCTGAACATTTGTTTGTTCAGTCAGAGCAAAAGCTAACACAAGGCTATTCATATCCAGTATTATAGACAGAAAGGAGGGGTTTGGTTCAGATGGATTTCACCTTTTCATCACAATGGTTTTTCCCCTTATAGGTCAAAACTTTCCTTTAAGGATCTTGGAGAAGATGATCTGGGAATTTACTCTTGTATTGTCACAGACACTGATGGAGTTTCATCAAGCTACACAATTGATGAGGAAGGTAGACACAATGCCTGCTAAGCATGCCTAGTTTGCTTTCAAATCTGTTTTTTCCTGCTGCTGTGTCTCTCAGATCCAAAAGGCACGCACACACTTCATATTGATTCTTTTATGTCTTTTGCAGAAATGAAACGCCTGCTTGCCCTGAGCCACGAACGCCAATTCCCAAGTAAGTGAATCAACCATGTCTGTAGGGGAGAGCTTTGAATGCAGTGGGGTATCACAAGCCTGATCTAGTTGAAGGTGTCCCTGCTCATAGTGGGGGGCCTAGACTAGATGACCTTTGAAGGTCCCTTCCAACCCAAACCATTCTATGAGTGCATGATCACAAAGCTCCTGCCACCGTCAGCTACGGGGGTCACTATAGTAATTTCAAGTGAAAGTGGGTTTGGAATGAAAAATAAAGATTCTTTTTTTTCTCCCCTCTCCCTCTTTCAGTACATTTGAATATTGCTGATGTTCTTCCCGAACTATTGCAGGCTACTGGTCTATGTAATATGTCTATGTAACAGCTGGAAAATAAGTATCATATTGGCTTTCCTTCTTCTGCAGAACAGGCTTTAATACTTACTCAGCATGCTTGACCTGATTTGAAAACCAGAATGTGAAAGATTCTCTAATTTTACTCCAACAGAAGTTAACATAAGTTAAATTTAAGGTTAACAAATTTGGCAAGTATAGTAAATTCAGCTGTAATGATCTGTATGTACAGAATTTTCCTGCTGAAATTCATTCTCTCCCTCTTTCCTGGAACATTTGACAAAATTTGAACATGCTTTCTACTCTTGGGATGGTATTTTTGTCAGTTTCACAGACATTTATGATATCTTGGTAGTGGCACAATTTGGTTATTTTTATTGGAATATTACTTGAATAAATTGGGGAAAAATATTATTGGATTACATAATTAATCTTAACATGCACAACAAGATGAGACCTAAACCTGGTCTCATCTTCTCCCACTATATTCTCTTCTTTTTCATTCCAGGCACTAAACTCTTGCTTGCATTTTAAAACCTTCAGCTTGGTGCATGCACTGCTGGCACCTCTTCCAACTCAGCCCACATCACACCTCTCAGCCCAGCCACTCCTTGGCTACAGAAATGGCCTGTCTTTGCCTACATCAGCTCTCTCATTTCCTTCTTCATCTTACCAGCTCTACTCTCCTCAACATACTGTATCACTTTTTGATAGCTTAATGGCAGCCCAAACAAACCCTTGTTTACTCCTGCACCTCCCAATTATCTTCTCCTAATTATATTTTCACACTAAAAGTCGGTCATCACAAAACCTTGCTGCTGTCACATGACCTTACTTGCCCTGACCTTTCCCTTCTGAGGTCTCTTCCATACTTTGTGTCCACTACCAATGTCACAAAATAAGCTCCTCAGGACACAGATCATATAATCTTTTTTTTGCACTGTGTTAAGTAACAGCACACACATTGTTGTGCACGAGCTTCCAGAAGGCACAGGCAGAAAAGGGAGATCACTGCAGAAAGTATCCTTAAGGAGCAAACTGTCTTATATGCTTTGGCCACTCTGGGCCCTTGTGTACACTTCAAGGAAAATGTATGTTACAACTAGGGGTTGAGATTCAGCTGTTTGTACTTCTGAGCAGCAATTAATGGAACTTCTGCTTAGAAACACATGTAGCCAGCAACTCCATGGGAAAATGGGTTGCTTGAATAACAGCCTTACAGAACACAACTGCGTTTGGGTACGGCAGTGTGTTGGTATGAGGTAAAAAGAAACTCTTCCAACTCCTCAATTTAGCAACTGCCCGATGACTGCCTGTCAAGTGCTGCCAGTAATCTGTGATGCTACACAAATAGGATGTAAAACCACTGGAAAATGCCTAAAATAGCTCTCGGTGCTTATGGAAACATTCTAAATGAGACTTTTGCTCATGGCAGACTGTCAGGCAAACTTGTCCAGTTCCTTTAGGCTGAGAAGTGATCAAGCTTTTCTCCAAAAAAGAAACCTTTTGCATCCTTTCAGCCATTTATTAAACAGCTGAGATACTTTTCTCTCTTCCATGTTAGACCAAGATATTCTTAGTTAATAACAGGCAAGGCAAGTGGGGGTTTAAAATTGCTGTAGAGCTGACAGTGAGACAAAAGCAGTGCAGCCTGATGTCTATTCACACTCCCACTTGCTTCCTGTAGCATTTCAGTGGCTTTGTTTTAAGAAATTATGCAAGCCCTGAGATTCTTTCTGTTTCTTACACACAAAGTGATGTGCTGGGTGAGGAAGGTTCACATGGACCATTCGCCCAGCAGGACACATTTCCATGGGTTGTCTTTGCCCCACTCCCTCATTGCAATGCTGCCTTTCCAGGCTCCAGGCTTTTCTCTCTCTGGTTAAGTATGTGCCTTTTCCATCATTCTCTTTGTTTTCCTGAGACTGTTGCCTCACCTCCCAGGAGCTTCGTGTTTATCGGAGGCAGACCCTGTGCCACTCGGGCACTAAAAACACACACGTGGGTGTGGGCTGTAGGAGGGAGAAGGAGTCAGCGTGGCAAAGGAAGAGCTGAGGGATCCTCACCCCCTAATCTGTTTGGCAGTGGAGTGGGATGGCAGCTGTGCTCCAGGAGCCATTTAGAGCGGTGCAAATAGCAGGATGAGAGGGATCAGACACCACTTTTGTCCCAGTCCTCTCCTGCTGCAGCTGAGCCTCTGCAAACACTGAGCTAAAGAAACCAGCTTGCCCTGGGAGGTGTGTCTCTACACAACCACCAGGCTATATCATGTGTTTTGCAACGTGTTTGTGCTCAGCTGTTCCATGCTACACCCTGGCAATTACACTGCTGAGAAAGCAGAGCCTGGGGGAGAGCTCACACACAGCAGCACACGTAATCCTGAGAGTGATTTTTACTGAGAATCTGCGCATCCACTAAGGCAGATAACATGATGGAAGTCAGTGAGATGAGCAATATGCCCCAATATCAGAGTGTAACTACTCACGCTGAGTGTTGCTGATTATCATGTCTTAAAGAAAAGTTAAAGTAAAAGCAAGCTGAGGACTGTTACTAACAGGAACTAACTAACTAAAAAAAGTGTTACCTATGGTATAGTACACGATTTTTACATATTTTTTCCCCCTGTTGACACTATGTTATATATGTGGAGGTTTTGGTTATTTATAGGAAAACAAAATGTATTTTGACATTGAGGACACTGAGGATGTGTTGGGATATTTAGTGAATTCTGGAGGTTCCCCTCAACAGAGGATCAGAGTGTTTTCAAAAATATCCCAGCCTACAGCTCAGCAGCCAACTTTCTGATCTGGCTTTGTACTTGGAGTTTTTTTGTGTTTTGTTTTGTTTCTTTCCCCTCTGAGTCAGTTCACTGTCTTACTGTAATATTATTAGACAACTCATTAAACATGGGTCTGCAGCATGCAGTCTCATGTAATGCTGCACAGATACTTGCAGTTTGCATTTGAAATAGCCTTGTTTTAGAATGGAGCATAACTCAAATCTTCTAATTTGGACAGACCTTGTTATTTGAAGGATCAAAAGACTAAATGTCATCTGTCATTCTATGTATATGAGGCATTCTGTCTATATGAAGAGCTATTGTGAGTTAGTTACCTTGCATACAGTATTTGAGTATGGAAGGATTAAGTGGCTTTCTGGCTGTGGCAGACAATAGTTGTTGGGGCACAAGCAAAATATATGCATCATTCCTTTCTTTCTTCCTTGTAGCTGTCCCACTTATCTCTGAGTTGGCGGTGGAAATCTTGGAAAAAGGAGAAGTGAGATTCTGGCTGCAAGCTGAAAAGCTGTCTGGCAATGCAAAGGCCAACTTTGTATTTAATGATAAGGAGATTTTCAATGGAGAGGTAGGGCTTTTCACTGCTTACATGTGCTTGTAATTTCATGAGTACCAATGAGGATCAGTGTCTCTATCTTCAGTATACTTCCAACTAGTGTTCCACTGCTGCATTTTCATGAGAAATAGTATATGTCATGGAAAGCATGATTAGAAAGATTTTATCCATAGTTCTGAACTCCAGATGAATTCTACTGGATGCATTTAACAAAGGGAAGTTATATGCCTTCCTACCACTTTTGAACACCACATGTTCTAGCTGTGGTCTTCAAGGAATCACTGATCCTACCCCCTTCATCTATAGACCTAGAATACCCTTGTTGTCACCTCAATTTGTGGTTTGAAGGAATTTGTTACATCACAGAAAAATTCCCAAGTGGTTGTTTCCAGCTGCAGAACTCATTACCCTCAAAGACAGGACATGGCATGATTTTGTTGCAACATTGATAACAGATAGAAGGCAGAGATGGAGCATTCTAGACACAATCTTGTAAAACATAATCACCTTCAGAGAAAGCATTACTCTGAAGAGATGCAAATCTAAATCTTTCTAATGAAAAAGAACCTAGTAGTCATTGTGCAATAGGCATGCCATGTTCTTACACAGCATCAGTAAACAGATTTATTTACTTGGTTGTACATTTGGAGCTTGAGCTAGAGATAATGAATCTAGAATAGGATAGGGATCTCAACAAATAGGAACCTGAAGAAGTGGGAATTCAAGCAAAGAAAACAAATTTCTCCTAAAGAAACCATTATTAACACTTCACAAATATTTTCTGTCTCTGACATGTATTAATTGTTGCTTTACTTTCTACTCCTGAAGAAATATAAAATGAAGGTGGACCATAATACCGGCCTTGTTGAAATGATTATGGATAAACTTGAGGAAAAGGACGAAGGCACTTACACGTTCCAGCTGCAGGATGGAAAAGCAACCAACCAATCTAGTCTTGTCCTCATTGGTGATGGTAGGCTAATCTGTATTATGCAATGGGCTGGAAAAAATATGCCAAGGTTCCCTCAGTTGTCATCTTCTCTTTTCACTGTTTTCAATACCAATAGATGTTCCAGGTTTTTATGTCACAGCTTTGCCTGTCTCCTACAGGGCAGGGCACATATGTGAACTGAAATTTTTAAAATTATGGGAGGAAGGGAAATTGCTACAGAAATGTAAAATACTGCAGCATGTTGTGGTTTGCTTTCCCATGGGTGGAATGAAAATTTCCCATATAAAAAGCCCATTCAGCTGGGAACAACTGAGCTGCACCTGTTAGAGCTCAAGCAGCTGCTGACTCCACTGCTTCTCTTTTGCCTTCCAGCCAGGAGCTGTATGGTTGGGAACTGCACATCTTCAGACAGGACACATTAAACTTCCCATCACTGCAAGCAAAGTTGAGTTAGCCATAATCAGCTTCTGACACTCTGGAATGTTCAGTGTAAACCTGATCCTGTGGCCAGATTCTCATTGATATCCAAGGGACAGAGTTAGACCAAACTGTTACAGTGACATTCAGCATTGTACAAATGGTAGCTGCAGTTTGACCTTGTATTTCTTAGTTACATTTATTACTTTTATTTCTTAATCCCTAGTATTCAAGAAGCTACGAGATGAAGCAGATTTCCAGAGAAAAGAGTGGCACAGAAAACAAGGTGATAATATGAATTCTTATAAAAATCACATATGTATTAGTCTGTTAAGAGTTTTTGTATATTTATATACATTAATTTGAAATGCATGGAGTTTGTTGTATTACATGGTTACTTCTGAAGCAAAAATAGGAAAAATTAAATCACATTAAATTATTACAGTATTCTTGTCAAGTAAAACACATCTGTCTTTCATTTTGCATCATGAATACCATTGATGTGACCTTTAAATATATATCTGTAATTTCAAACAGGTCCTCATTTTGTGGATAAACTGGGATGGGAAGTTACTGATGAGTGTAATGTGCTGTTGAAATGCAAGGTAAGGGGCAAGGAAAACCCCGAGAAAAATGTTCAGAGTACATTGGCCAACCACTACCTAGATGGTGAAGGTGGGAAGGGACTAAAGACATGCCCTTTGCTTTTGTACTCCCAGCTGCATGTTGGACAGTGACAGAGCCTCTGAGGGTTAATCCTCTTGAGGTCACAGCTCATTGCATGTAACAAAATATGTTGGAAAATAGCTTGAATTTCTTTCTTCTGGCCTATCAGCCACCCACTCAGAGAAAGGCACCTGAAAAGGAAAGACAAGTCTTTGTAAATCCAGTGATTTACTCATTTTTGGCCTGTTTATGCATGTAGAAATTCCCTGGGCAGGATCAACTTATTCCCCAGCCTCCTTTTCTCTCTCTTTGCATCCCTGTTGTTTTCCCTCTTGCCTCCCTGATCATAAAATAGAGGCCTGCAGTAACTCACTGCAATCAGGTTGTAAAGCTTGCTGTTCTTCTGTGAGAGACTTGAACACGCTAACCCATGGAACAAGCCAACCCAAATTACAACACCAAGCTCCCCTGCTCAGATGAAGTGAATAATTGCAATGCGATTTTCATCCATTTTAGGTGGCTAATATTAAGAAGGAAACACACATTGTGTGGTACAAAGATGACAGGGAGATAATGGTAGATGAAGAACATGACTTTAAGGATGGCGTGTGTACTCTGCTGATATCAGAGGTGAGTGACTGCCTTCATTAGCCCTCAGCTGAAATCAGTGTTCAGATGAATTATATGATCTAATCTGGTACTCCAGCAGAACAATTGAAAAAGGAAGTGGGTTTTAAAAATGGAAAAGCTCACAAGGCGTCTGTGTTTTCACTAAAGCAAATGTCTGTCTGTAACTGCTTGTTCAGGTTTTCAGGAAATGATGACAGAAGAGATAATAAGCTTGTCACTTCCTTTGCATGTCAATTTAGCAACAGATTGAGACCACATTTCCATTCTGAATAGCATTTGGAAAGTGCTTGTCACTCAGGCTTTCAGAGTCACCAGAGGGGTCTGGTTCATACCCAGTCTTGCAGCAGATTTGGGGTAGGACAAGGTCCTGCATACCAGGACCTCCTGCCAAAGCCCATCCCACCACCCCAGCAAGGATTAGGGCACCTAGGGGGTACAGGGGCAGCCCCAGGCATCTACCTGCCTGGGGACAGGGTCAGGATATAAGCTATCAGGATTTCACAAGTAAAATCCAGATTTTTTTTCTACAGTAACTGTTCTGAAAAATTATTTTATTGTTACAAAATTGCAGTTTTCTAAGAAAGATGCTGGCACTTATGAAGTCATACTGAAGGACGACAGAGGAAAGGACTCCACTGAGCTAAAGCTCAAGGACACAGGTCAGAGTCTGACTGTGGTCAGCCACACCAGCAGATCCCCTGACTGAAGTGGGTTCAGGGTAATACAGGCATCTGCACATGTTGCCTTCCTGTGGCTTTGTTCCTTATGCATGCAAGATCATCTGATTAGAGAAACTGGGATTTTTCAGTTCAAATAACATTTGAAGACAGCTTATTGCATCTGGATTCTGTATAATTTTGGGAGCATGCAGTGATTAACACAAAGCAAAATTATAACAGACTTCCTCAGGGGTTCATCAATAAGCCTAGGAGTATAGAAAAAAATACAGAACTAGATAATATAAAAGTATTTTTATTATATTTTGCCAATTACTTAGAGGCCTTTTCACTTACTGTGATTACTATCTTCTTAACATTTCACTCATATCCATTAGAATGTATCTATATGGGTTAGCCTTCCAGATGAATAGTGTTTTACTATTTTACCAAAAAAACACAAAACCAAAACATCGTCTTGTTCAGCATTCATCAAGGCTGCACTTAAATAAAGTCTGGAAACTGTAAAATAACAGGCTACATTTCTGCATTACTCAGATTTCTAATATGGCTGAAAAGGTAGCTTTTTCAAAGACTGGTTTTTCAAACCTTCTGGGGAGAATATTTCAGAGCCAGTACTTGTCCTACTGTTGACTGTGCTTGAACTGCAGACACAGAGTCTTAGTCTCTGGATTTTTTTTTTCCACAGCTTTTGCAGATCTGATGAATGAAGTATGCAGAAGGATTGGTAAGCACTTAATTCTTTTTTCGAATGAATGACTCATTGTGGCACTCAATGAATGGCTGTATGGATGCATAAAACCATGTGCTCTTCTTTCAGCTTTATCTGCAACAGACCTGAAAATCCAGAGCACAGCTGAGGGTATCAGACTGTACTCCTATGTTACTTATTATGTGGAAGATTTGAGAGTAGGCTGGGTGCACAAGTAAGTACACAAGAGCTTTGCAAAACCCAGTGCAATTTTGGTTTCATAGATTCAGAAAGAACCTGGATATGGGAGAGAGATGAGGAGCAGGATTCCTCTCCTCTCTCCTGAGTCCTTATCACATATGAGTTTGTTTCAGTCAATTACATTCACAGAAAATCAGAACGAGAGGCAGGTGTGGTGGTTCCAGGCCCTCCTGTTGTTTCTCTTATGAAAGACAGTCCCATGCCACAGGATGCCAGCAGGATCATGCTGCTTCAGAGCACTTCCCAACTCCCCAGTGGGAGCTGCATCTTTCCCTGGCTCAGTTTTAAGGAGTGATGCAAATATAACCCGAGAGACCGTCAGGCTTCAAAAGAGGCCAGCACCACGGGTTCAGAGATACCTGCCCTGGAGGTCTGCTTGTCTAGAAGCCACAATTCAGTGGAACTGGGACAAGCAGGCACATCCTCTTAATACATGGCTTCATTTTTGGAGGCAAAGCAAATTCTGGCATGTGCCCAGGGCAATAAAATCTAGACAACCCCTGCTGCAAGCACTACAAACCTAACCAAGGCAGACAGAAGTGAGATTTTAAAGAAGAATTTGAATGCCCAGCTCCCCATAAAATCAATGGGAGTTATACATCCAAATCTATGAGACAGCTTTTTGTTCTCAGCCAGCACAAACAGCTTGCACTGGAAAACCCAGAGAAGTCAACAAGAGAAGTAAACAACTTAGATCACTTCAAATCCATTATTACTCTTCCTGCTGTTTCACTTCCTGTGGACATGGTAGTAGTTAGTCTGTATGATGGAATCTGAATTACTGATCTCTCAATTAAAGTCACGTAAATGAGGCACAGAACACCCAGGTTGTGCTGTACCAGGCTTGCTGTAATTATTGACACTGATGTTAACCAGCACCCTGTCAGAAAAATGAAAACAATTTGAGGCCGCCTTGTTTCTTGGCACACATTTTGACCTGGTATCATCAAAAGTCCCAAGAATTTCAAATAAGTGCAAGAGAATATGAAGTATTCTGGGGTTTTTTCCCCCCTTTCTCTTTCTCTCTTTTCTCCATTTCATTTTTAGAAACTTGTTTCATCTTGAAGCATGTCAGATTAATCTAGAAAAAAATTTCCCTCCAGTGCACTCAAAGTTTTCAGTTTAAAGATAACAAGAAAATTAGTAGCTTATTTGACAAATATCTTTTGCCTCATCCAGGGAAATTAACTACTTAGCTGGGAAGCTAAGACATTGATTTTGGAGGGTAGGGAAGGGGGATTTTGGGTTTTTGTGGTTTTTGTTTTGTTTTCTGGTTTTTTAATTGAAGAAGATACGCTTATGTCAAAGTGTGTTTAAATTCCAAATACAGCAGAGCATCAGAAATCATTGCAACTGGGCAAACACCATTTCTGACATAAGTGGGGTTTTTTTGTAGATACAGCTCTTTATACTTTTGTTTCACCCAAGCAGAAATCTATGCTAAAAAGAGAACAGCAACATTTGTGGATGCCTGGACTATCTTTCAGAGATCTGATTTTTCGACTTGTAAAGCTTTTCTACGGCCCAGGTCGTAGGCTGAGATGCATCATTTTTGAGCAAGCTCTGAGGATAGCCAGACCTTGAACAGGGAAAGACTGTCACATCAATTCTGCCCAGCTGCCTCACAGCTCTAGCAAGAGTTTGACTGCAAAGGTTTCAGAATATGGGGGCATTCCATAGCATCTTGGAAATAATTTAGTAACTCCAGATGTGCTCAGTGACTCAACATGAGCAAATCCCTCTTATACTTCAGTAAAATGAAAAGGTAACACTGTTTTGTTCTTTTCAGTGATACTCAGATTAAGTTCACAGACCGGATGAGGACTGGTGTCACCGGGGAGCAGATCTGGTTGCAGATCAATGAGCCGACTCCGCAGGACAAAGGCAGATACATAATGGAACTCTTTGATGGCAACACAACGCACAAAAAGACAGTGGATCTTTCTGGACAAGGTAGGCCATTCCCTCTGCTAATGTCATCACTATGTGGGCAGCATTCTGAGGTAGCATGGGAGCATCTACAGCAGGATCTTGCAACAGACCTGTCACCCTTTGGGGTCTGTGTGTAAACCCACCAGTCTGGCATTTTTTGTAGGACTGTGTCAACCAGGCCTGACAGAGTTAAGAAGCATGTTTGGACAGTACTCCTGGGCACACAATGGGTACATTACTCTTGGGGATGGTGCTGTGTGGGATTGGGAGCTGGACTTGATGATCCTTGTGGGTTCCTTCCAACTCAGCTTACTCTGTGATTCTGTGATTTGTTCTTCCCAACCCATGCCATTTGTTTTCCCCAACATGTGCTCTCAAGTAATAAAATAAAAACCACTTTTTCCTATCCTGAATACCCACTTACAGCCTGTCTACTGAGATGCCAGCCCAGATTCTGAGCTATTTTACAAAACCCCTTGTGTTGCTGGCATTGATTGGCAGTTTTAAATATGAGTTGTAACACTGAATGCCTTCTGTGTGCCTCTCTTCCAAGGAATATTTGAAGGAGGAAGTGAGGGATAAGTTTGTTCTGATACTTTCCTATAATATTTCTTCGATGGGTGTAATAAAATTCCTTATTCTTTAGAGATGCCAAGACCTCTCATCAACATGAGGAAGGACTGTTAGGGGAACAATCTGGATTGACCATTGGAAGCTTTTAGTCTGAGAGACCTCTCAGATCCTAGTGAACAGTTTAACTCCTTCCAAACTGCTCTTTCCATTCCCAGCTGTTCCTATCCCTAAAGCTTCAATTTCTGTCTGCAAGCTCTGTGTAAGGGAGATAATATTTTAAGCATCTCCACACTGCTCCTTCTGTGCTCTATCTCCACTTGCTAGGAAAATACTTTACTTCTTCTCTTTCAAAGCAGGAGAGGTTGACCTCCCCCATGATGGCAGCTTAGCCTGAATTTACAAAGGAGATGACAATTTTAAGTTTGCTTTGCTCGTAGCCAGCGGTGTGATGCTTCAAGCAGATGTGAAAAATCCTTGGAAAATCATATCTCTTGTATTCCATGAACCAGTGGTCTCTGAAGTGGGTGTGTGCAAGATGACCCAGTGTGCTTCACTGGGATGGCAGGAAGAATATATGAGAACTTCACTTGTATACATCTACATAAGCTATAAATAAGTGTACATACAAGGAGTGTGTGCTCAAAATAATTTTAGATAGGGATAATATTTATACATAATATTTATACATTTATATTGTATAATATAAAATGTTTGGAAGGTCACTGCCATAATCTCTCACTTAGGTGATGTATTGTGCATTTCTACCTCTCTTTTGTGAAATTACATCAGCCTGCTTCTATGTTGCACTCTGTCCTAAAGCCTGACTTCTAGAAGAAAAAAGTGTGTTTATGCATTCATATGAATATATAATAGCTGCCATATACCAGATGGCCTTTATCAGCTGAACCATTCAGCTTTTTTAGAGTTTGCACAATACACATGCATGCATTTAAAATTTTACATGTTAAATTTATTTATTAATTTTAAATTTAAACTTGTGTGATGATTTATCTCTAAACCTACTTTTTTCCTCTCTACAAAGCATTTGATGAAGCCTTTGCTGAGTTCCAGAGACTAAAGTAAGTATTGTGCCATCTAAATACAGTAATGGCAGCTATAAAATAACAACAGTATTTGTTTTGTGCTGGAGATAACTTTATCTTATGAAACAAGTCCTAGTCATACAGAAGCCTGTAGGAGTTTTGCATGTGACTTCTTTGGTGCAACTCTTATATAACAGTCAGGTAGCAAAAGAAAAGCTGTATTGCCAAGCAATGAGAGAGATTTTCCTTAATGGATTAAAGGCAGTTAGAAAGATAATCTATTTTTCAATCACTCTAAGTAAACCCTAACTGAAACTGGACTTTTCCTTTGTTTCTTTCAACTCCAGGCAAGCTGCGATTGCAGAGAAAAGTAAGTAGGCCTTCTTTGACAATGGCTGCAATAAATTGTTTATGAGGCTTTTCTTCCTCTCCAGGAAGGTTGTGTGCTGGGAAAGAGAGGGCATGTAGGCATGTGTATATGCATGTGCACATCCTAAAACGAGTTTGTCCTTAAACCAAGGAGAAGTAAGTGACCCTTTGTTGATTTAACATTGGCGCACTTTACAGCTAATCATATTATTCTTATGGGTTAGGTTGACTTTTTCTCGTCTAAGCTCCTATTCTCAATATTAGTTAGCCTTCTCTGGAAATTAACTTTATTGCTGGGACCTCTTAGGCATGTTTTCTGCACAAAAGTCTCTTTGTTTTCAAAGATGGAGAAAATAATTTGGCTAGTTTTGAATGCTCTAAAATGTCAAATGCATTACTTACAGAAATGGGTAAGAAAGCAACAGTAGCTTTTGAATTGCTTAGAATCTCCTCACTCTTTTGCCTGTATGTCAATTCCAACAGAGCAACTAAAACAGAAGTTTGTATTAACTTTTTAAGGAGTAAGTTATTGGACTTCAACTTGAATTATTAAACTCATTATCCTCTCTACTTACAGAAGAAGCATGGAAAAATGAATTGTTCCACTGCAAATGACTTTCAGACCTGCATAAAAATGAGGGCAGAACAAGCATTTGAAAAGTTATTTGAGAAAAATGCATAGAGAGATAGGGCAGGGCTCGGATATGAGCAGTAAACCCCACAAGTCCCTGCTGAGACAGAGCAAAGGGGTCAGGGGTTGCCCTGACCTTTGATTTCTGACCCTGCACTATCCGTGAGGCGCTGGCATGTTAACTGTCATAGCACAGTCCCTTTCCTGGTCTCCCAGAGCTGTTATCTCTGTGCTCCAGAGCACATCTCTGACAGAACACACTAGAGGGGAACATTCTGTACAGTCATTTCCTTCCTCTGCCAGGCTCCACCCAGACACGTAAGGAACAAAATCCATATTCCATGAGAAGTGCGCTAAAGCCTGCCTGTGACTGGCTTATTTGTGTTTTGTCTAAGATTTCTATGGGACTCTTGAGTTTAAAACTAGATCAATCAGGTATCAGTCTCACACATAGATACACGCAAGTGGTGGAATTTCACTGTTGCCACTGAGACTGAAGTCTGTCTTTGTATCTAGATTAAAAGCCAATCTCCAGCACTTTACCAGGTGTCCATTCATTTCCCTTTGGACACTCAATATTTTTAGTTTTCTACAGACAAAATTTTGAGCACCAGACCTCAGAAATGTAAATCTTTTTCGCACACTCAGAATTAAAACTGAATTGATGTCAAAGTCTGCAGGACACAGCACATGTACTTTAATTCCTCTCTGAAAATGATTGACATCAACTATTAACACATCTTTTGCTGTGAATTCAACATTTTTTAAAGTCCAAATGGTGTGCTAAAAATGCTGGATAGTTCTCTGCTAGCACAGATATCAGAGACAAGTTGTACATAAACAAGACAAAAGGAAAGAATTAGAAGAGAAACAGAATCACAATTGATTTTGAGACACTAAAGAAAAGTACTCTTCTTTATTTCCAGATCGTGCACGGGTACTTGGAGGCTTGCCCGATGTTGTCACCATCCAGGAGGGCAAGGTACAGTAAATTGACTGAAGCTTTACATAACATCCCAACAGCTTGAATGCCTTTCAATGATGGGAAAACATTCACCTTTTTTTTTTTTTTTTTTTTTTAAGATGCCATCTTTAAAATCTGCTACATTATTTATTCAGCCCCTGCCTTCTGTACATAATTCAATGGACTTGTACAGATGGGTTTATGTATTCAGGGCTGTGTCTTAAGAATTAGATAAAAAAGTGAGATGACAATGTGAGCTGGGACTAAAACTCCTTATGTAACCAGCTCTTTAAAAATTCATGCACAGGTTTTACAGTTAGATTATTTTCTTGTAACAGGGCATCAGGAAAGTTTAACTCTTTTTTTCACATGGGAGCAGTCATTCTATGCCTTCTTCAGTTAACTTCCTTGCAATGTGGCATGGAAATCACACCTGTAGAGGCTGGCTTTTAAATAGTCTAAAAGTAATAAACCACAATAACTCAATTCTCATCCAGCCAACAGGATAAAAAGTTCTCTCTTTCATCAGGGTAAAGGAGACGTAAGTCAAAATAAGTTACTGGTGTTATACTGGATTATATTAGGAGAGTTTAGCTTAAAGATTATGGTAAGGCACTCCCAGAGCAACATCGATGCTTGAGCACAGAACAGATGACCCAGAAAGTGAGTTCTCAATCTCACAACCTTTTCCTAGATCACTGGGAACACAAATGCTTCTACCATTTGCTGTTCAATAGTACTGAGACCAAGAAGTGCCTGCTTTTCACTTCCTGCTGCTCTGCCACAAGCAAATTCCTCTTCACAGTGTGTGTGAACAGTGAAATAGGGCATGTGAATGTCACTGAAAACCTGTAATGTGACAACTACAGTAAGGTAGCTTCCTGGTATTTCTGGCTTTATCTGTCAGTAGGTCAGCTGGGTTGAAAGAATTTGATTATAAGCTCAGCAGAAGTGTTAAGAATCTAAAATCTTATTCTGAAGTGCTTAACAACATGAGCCAACAAGATAGTAGACGGCAGCAGTTCTGGGAAAATCAAGTATGTCGACATTACAAAATAAAATTCTTTAACAGATTTAGCAGTTTGAGAAATGCTGTGAAGTAAAAAGCACTCGTGTGAGCATTGTAACTCTAGACAGAGGACACAAAGGAACAGAATGAATTAGCAGATTCTCAGCTAATCAGTGCTTGGAGTCCCGATTCTCATAATACTTTGGCAGGGTGTAAACTTGGGTGTAAATGATTACCAGTTTTATACTTTCAGCCAAAAGAGCATTGATATGAACTTGTTTATGAGTTCACTGATGCAAAATGTGTAGTGTTTATAAAACGAGCCTGTAAAAAATGAGTTTCAAAATCTCTCCCAGACACACGTTGTCCTTGACAGCAAGGACATTTGTAACGTTTGAATGCACGGCTGAAACACTCCCAGAACTCGAGACAAATATCCTTGACCTTTCATTTCTTGATTCAGTAAAGGATCGTTTTGAGCAGGACAGAGAGTGATCAGGGAAAACAGAGCTGGTTTGGGTGGTGTTGGCTCATCTGTCTGTTGTTTGCATATATGCTGGAGAGAGGAGAATGCAATTCTCTGTTGTGTAACTCATGCAAATTGCACAATCATTGAGGATTTTGTAAAACAGCAAATGAGGTAGCAGAGGTCTGGCAAGCTTTGATTGTGAATTGTAGTGCCACCATAACCACAGACTTATATGAACAGATTGGTATCCTGAGATTGAACTTCCAAGCATATGTATATCTCAAATATAAACTTAACATTGTGACTGTGATGCTATTTATTAATTAAAATTAGCTTTCTACATGTGAGCTGAAGGGTATGGGTGAGAAGGAATGAACCAGTGTTTACCGAGTGTTAATCAAATAGCATTCCAGATGGCCTAAGAGGCTTCCACTGATAGACATAAATGCTCCTCAGCAGTGTGGTATAATTGGAAAAGGCTAAGTGTCAGTTCATATTAGGGAGGAATCTGACCTACAGAGAATGCTAGCCTAAGTTTTGTGTCCAGCTGGCCAACTTAACCTAAGTGGCTGTTTTAATGAAGGCCTGTAAATGAGTGAAGAGGCTTAGGATTCTGACAGACACTTTCAGACACAGAAGCAACATGTAACATCCTTCTTCCCACCAGCTCACTATTCTACCCTTCTGCCAGGGGTGTAGATCCTCAGAGATAGGCTGGAAGAAGGGAGCAGATTTCCTTAACTGAGCTGCTTCAATCCACTCACCAAACCATTCACAACGGTGACACTGTGCTAATATGAAAGAAGAATGGCAATACTCGAAATAGAATGATATATTTCTCTCTGCCACCTGACCTACCCTACTCCTGATAATCTGCAGTGAAAGGCAGAAGAGGTAGTGAGGGGCACAAAGGGGCTGGACTTGCAGCTGCTGGTTGCTTCAAGTGGACTCAATGCCTCAATGCCCTGGGCCCAGGAGTATAGGGCACACTTTTTTTACTGTAATGATATCCGGTTGAACACAGTACTATAATCAAGGGTTTCAGTGAGTAATAAATATATACATAAGCAAAGACAATCTCTTGCACAAAGAATAGAAATACAAAACAGATTAAGTGCAGTCACAGTGCACAATTATTTCTCCTTGGTTATAGAATTACCTTCCAGAAAACCAAAGATCTCACCATCTACATGAGGAATTATAAGACACGTCTGCACATCAGTAGCTGAAAAATAAATAGAAAGAGTTGGAAACATCAAGAGAATCACTCATATCAAACAGGAGCTAGTGATGCAAGGTTAAACTATTTTAAGGAATTATTTAGAAGAAGAAAAGAATCATCACTGCAGCTTGAATCTCTTTGAATTATGGAGTATGACACCACTTCAAGCACCCCAGCTTTGAATGATGCCACTAATGGAGCTGTGTGGACATGGACATCAGCTCATTATCCAAACTATTATGTAGCACAGTGGCAGCTGGAGCTACTGGGTGCTGAGCTCTTGTTTGCTTGAGAATCAGAAGACAATAATGAAATTTTGAGAACCTGAAGGGGTCCATATGCATTGCCTGGTTAAGGCCAAGGGCACGTTTGTACCCAGAGTGATAAGGAAGAGGGGGAAACATGAAATCTCTTGTTTCACATTTGTTTTTCAAAAAGATGGACTGATATAGCAATTGAAACCACTAGTGGGCTATCAGAGAAGGGAGTCAACAGCCCTAGGTGGGCACCAGCTGTAAGGGCTGCAGGAAATGAGATAGGGGCCATTTCCACCATGCCATAACCACCTCTCACTTGGAATCTGCCCTCCTTCACTACCAAGAATTATGTGTTGCTGATAGAGGAAAGACTTCCCCTTACCTTTTGCTCTCATTTTGGTTCTTAGGTTGAGCACGTGGGGATTTTTATTTTGTTCTCAGAGATATCAACACCTTTCACTTTTATAGAGGTATCAATTTTTTTGTCCACTTATTTCAACAGCCTTCCAGGCATCTCTCTTCTGTCCCATCCTCCACTATCACACTATCAGATAAGCAGTGAGTTGGAGAGAAGGTTGGAAGAGATATTTGATTCCAGTCAAGTGAAATCTTGTCTACTCCTTATTTATCACTTAGTCCATTCCTAATGAAGCACTGAAAGCCATTTTCTTTGCAGTAAAAGTTCTTCAATTTCCAGTCCAGTTAGATTCCCCTTTAAATGGCATTTTAAATTTAGACCAGTGTGCTATCCAATACTTACATATAAATAAATTCCTTCTTAAATAAAGCTCCAGAGAAAGGCCCATGCACCACTGAATTGTCATGTGAACTTTTTTCACATTTGCCTCTCTAAGTGACACTCACTTTTGCAAATATTTTTAAGAAGACTGCCATAGCCCTGTGACTGGAGGAGGCGATCATTTACATGTATCAATATCTCCCAAAAATTAATTAGCTGACAACAAAAGAAGGAGGCCTGTACAAAGTGTGCCCAAGAGACTCACCAGCCTGCTGAAGGCAGAAGAAGCTGCCAGTGACCTCTCCAACCACATGATTCTCTAACAGCAAAGATACTTCCTACAGGCTGATGGGACTGAATTCAGTCCTTAGAAACAGTACTAACATCAAAGGGAAATACTTACATGAATGCCAAAGAATGAGTAAAGCCTGTATTGATTTCAGTTAAAAATAGTTTTACAGAAGTACATAAAACACTTCAAGTCTGTTAGAAGAGCTGTCAGAGCACAGTTTAAAAGGATCCCAAATTAAACAAAATATTCCAGAGCCACTTTGTTCTTAGTTATCTTAAAAAGCAGGCATACTTTCTTGACTTATGGGATATAGATATAGATATATAGATATATAGATATAGATATAGACATAGATAGAGATAGAGATAGATATATAGAGATATATAGATAGATATAGATCTATAGATATAGATATAAATATGGACATAGATATAGATATAGCTATCTAACTATATAGATAAATACAGATATATAG
>VYXF01003409.1:319997-332521 GCA_013397295.1 Polioptila caerulea | reverse complement strand
GAAGTACATAAAACACTTCAAGTCTGTTAGAAGAGCTGTCAGAGCACAGTTTAAAAGGATCCCAAATTAAACAAAATATTCCAGAGCCACTTTGTTCTTAGTTATCTTAAAAAGCAGGCATACTTTCTTGACTTATGGGATATAGATATAGATATATAGATATAGACAGAGATAGAGATAGAGATATATAGATAGACAGAGATATATAGATATAGATATAAATATTGATATAGATATAGCTATATAGCTATATAGATAAATACAGATATATAGATATACAGATATATAGATATAGATATAGATATAGATATAGATATAGATATAGATATAGATATAGATATAGATATAGATATAGATATAGATATAGATATAGATATAGATATAGATATAGATATAGATATAGAGTGAACTTAATGTAAACAAAACCATCTGACAGTTCATTAAAATCTCATTTCAGGTCTGACACACAAATGCAGAGAGTATCTAATTTTATATTAAAAAATACGCATGGAGAAACCTCTACTAATGATTATGAGAGTAGAGAAGAAGGTCCATAAAATATTTAAAGGTTTTAATGGCATTTTTGAATTGAATTCCTTCTTTTCCTTTATGACAGAGAGGAGTGACATAAATTATTGATTACTGATGATGGTATGCATCCCTTTACTAAAAGCAGGAAGCTAAATGGGAAGTTGGAATATTTGGAGAGTCAGGCATCAAAAACCACAGCAAACATTTACTGACTCATAATTCCTTTGTACCTTTCCTATAGGCACTTAATCTTTCTTGCACTGTCTGGGGAGATCCCACCCCAGAGGTCTCATGGCTGAAGAATGAAAAATCATTTGTATCAGATGCCAATTGCATCCTGAAGTTTGAATCTGGAAAAAATGTCAGCTTTTCCATTTCTACTGTTTCCACACAAGACTCTGGGAAATACAGCATTGTGGTGAAGAACAAGTATGGTACAGAGACCAGCGATGTCACTGTAAGTGTGTACATACCTGAGGAAGAGAGAGAGTCTGAGCAAGAGAAAAAGCAGTAGGATAAAATGAAAGCATGAGTTTAAGTCTAGAAGACAGAAGTGCAGAGGAGGGTTTGGATGTTAGGCTGATATAATCCATGTGTGTAAATGGCTTTCTGCTTTAGCAGGCAGCCTTGGATTTTTCCATTCACTTCACATTTGCTTCTAATACACTTATTTATGCCAGGGAAAACAGGGCCTTTCCTGAATGTTTTCTTACTGCTAACTTCACAGAAACTAATTGTAGCATTTTAAGCAAGGCCGAGTGCATGCTGTCTTTAAACACATGCCCACAATTTGATCCTCTTCCTGAAGCATCTGGAAGGAAAGGGTCAAAAATTGTTTCAGTGGAAGCAACTAATGAGGTAGATGGAAAGATCAAAAACGAGTGGGGCATATTTGAGCAGCAGTTAAGATTTGTTCCAGCTTTGGTAAAGCAGCATAAATGGAATGTGTTAGATCACAGAGAAATGATTGCTGGCTTTTGTCTGTGTTAAGGCCCCTTTGTATTGCTGTGTTAATTTAGTGAAGCCTTAATATGGGTGGCATTTACAGCCCTAAATATTGTTTAACTTGCCCAAACAGGGTAACAGTACTGTAACATAAATGAAAATAAGGCTTAGGAGGCCAGGTTAATAATATGTGTGTGTGTGTGTCTGTAAAAGTGTATGAACTCTGCTCTATGTTCACAAATAAACTGAATTCACTTCTTTCCTTCCATCACAAGCTTGTTTCACTGTGTCTTGTTTCATTAGTCACAGGTCATGTAGTTGTGCACAGAATCTTAGTGTCTTAATGCTTTCACCACTGTAATTGCCTCAAGCTTCCCTTTAGATCCCTGTTAACCTTCACTTTGCCTGTTTGCAACAAAACCACAATGGCATCTCTTCACACCTCTCTGTCTGGACCTTCACTGCTTCACATCTTAATTCAACAAGGTATTTTCACAAATTCTGTCACAGAAGTAGTCCTATGCTTTTCAATGCACCTGGGCTTGCATTGTGATTTAAGGCTGATACGTAAGCATTTTGTTAGACAGAAAAGTAAGTTAATTTCATCCAAACTTAACACTGGAGATTCAGAAATAACATATTTTATAAAAACATTTTAAAGCTACAAAAAGAATCTTCACTCTAACACCAGGGGGAAAAAAAGGGTTTTGTTTGTTTTGTTACACAAAAATGTTTCAGAGAGAAAAACATTTGACAAGACCTTTGAATGCACTTAACATAGATTAAAAGCTCCATGTCTGCTATTTTACAATGCCACTTTTATTAGCTGAGGAAAAGCAACAGAACCTGCTGGACATATGTATGATATATACATGTGATACTATATGTATAGGATAGGACTAGAAGCAGTAGTCAGCTCAATTGCTGCTTAGGAGAGCAATGTCCCATGTCAGTAAATGTTTCCATTACTAGTCTTACAACAGCACAATTCTTCATGTCAAAATCTAAAGAGCTAACATATATATTTTCAGTCTAAGCATGATTTGTGTGCACCTTTCACGTACTCTCTCTTGCCTTTTCTAGCTCCTGTGACTGCAGAAATGGTGCTGCAGCCTCAGGCACTCACTTTGGTGCAGTACTGGCATTCCTGTGAGGATGCCACTACTAACTGTTGTACAATTCACACTCCCTTAAACCCTTGCCATGTGAGGTTTACTGTCAGCAAATGTTAAAGGAGAAGTGGAAGCATGAAGGTATTCTTAATGGTTCAGGTAAAAATAGATTCAACATAGTTACTAATGGCGAAAACGACGATTTTAGCAATTTCTTTTTTTAAAAATCAGTTTCTATAAAGGGCTAACGATTATTATCCTAATCTTATAAAAATAATCCATCTTTAGGTCAGTTTTATGAACTACTGAAACACGTTAGCATGTGCCTACCTTTAGTGCATGTGCCTGCATTAATAGTATCACCAGTTTCAAGGAACGTATTAAGTTTATCTGGTATAAACCTCTTTTTTTTCAAGAACAGATTTCACATTACAGGGATTTTTAACATGAAATTATGCAAAAACAATGAGGTTTTGGTGTTTCACATAAACAGTGCATGTGTTCACATAGCCTTATCTCCTAAAATATTTAACACTCAAGCATCAAAATCGATGACATTATTGCATTTTAAGCTTTAATGAATCAATATCTGTTACAAAGAAAAGTTCAAATTATCTAGTCACAGCAGCTAAGTAAAACAGACAAAGTAACAAGGCTTAATTTTTAAACTTCAAAATATGATCATGAGAACATCTGTAATTTGAGATAGAGCAAGCTTCCCAAGTTTAAAGGACTAATGCAAAATTATTTTACAATTTTGCTTAGTAGGACATGAGGCCAATTCAAGGATGATATGCAGGTCGCTCTACCTTTGTCCCATGACATACAACAAACAAATACCAGAGTCACAGCTCTTCCATTCTCCAGAGTGCAAACAAGAATATGATCTGCTCTTTGCAATAACTGATGTTTATTAAGCAGTATTATTTTTAATAACGATTGCATTTTGGCAACAGTTTATTTCTACTACTTTATTTTCAAAAATCTGTCCTCCTGCCTTCCTCCTTTTGGCAGAACAGCCAGGGAATACAAGTGGGTCACCTCCCAGGTAACAGGCTGCATTCTACTCTGCTTTGCTTTGGCAGATGGATGTGTCCCTGAAAGTTAGAGTAATGAGTTTCTTTGAAAGGTGTTGCTTCCAGGGATTCAGTTATGGTGATTTCAGGCTGAATTTGTGATGCATCCATATGTCTCGCTTGTGCACGTTGTGTTCTTGCTTTGCTTCAGGTGATTGTGATGCCTGTGTCAGGGCAGACTGACACAGTCCCAGGACACAATCAAAATAATAAAACTGTATCTAAAAAGAAAAAAGCAATGACAGCAAGCAAACAGAAGGAAGGGGAAAAGAAAGGTAAGAGTGCTTCCACTGTTAGAGTCTTCTATTCCAAAGAAAAAAATGTTAAATTGTTAAATAGTTATGGAGTTAATTTTCTATGCCAATCAATATTTCATAGGTCCCAATCAATCAAGTTTATGGTACATAAGCACTTAATCAACAACAGATGCAAAGTACGAATTACCAGATTAGGCCTAAGTGAAAGAGACTTAAATCAAAATTTTTAAACAGCCTTTCCTACTTCCACTGCAAGTTGTCACCTTGACTAGTCTGGCTGATGGAAGTTTTTAAAATCATAATAAATACTTCTGAATTTCTGAACGCAGAGGAAAGATTTTGTAAGCATGTATACACACACAGATGGTGTTATTTTCCAAAGTGAGACCCATTTCAGCAGCTAGATGTTTGATATCTCACCAAAAATAAGGTCTTGCTGATTCAGGGACCCTAAATGCCCAAGTCTTTTAGAAAACCCTGACTGTTTAGCCACTACTTGAGATTAATCAGTTATTCTCTCCTAGTTCTATGTCCATATTGAGTGATAAAGTTGGAATTATAAGAGACCATTTTTTGTCTCAGAGGAAGAGTAGAAAATTAAAAGCTCTCTGGTGATTCACCATTCTTGTGCATTACTTGTATATTATTTTACTGTTCCTTTAGACTCTTACTATAGAATTGCTATTTGGACAATGATTTATTCTTCACAATTACATCTCTCTCATATGGAGCATTTTAGCTCCAAATTGGTCTTAAATTCCAACAATATTAGAACACCTGTTTTACATATTTTTGCCTAAGTATTTTTTCTTAGTATACAGGGTGTATACATGTTATATGATTTCTGACAGAACATTTTATACTTTTATTCCCCCCTACCTTTTGCTCCTAAGGTAAGAACAAATATTCTACAGCATTTCCTTTCTCTCTTGCCTTACTTAGACTTTTCTAAGCAATCCTGTAAATTAGGTGACTTAAGCAGGAAACAATTATTTCTGCACTGGTGAATGTTTTTCAGTATCTACCTCTTAATCATTTTAATTAGAGACCATATAGACTTGGGCTTGGTTTTTGTTCCATAAGAAGTAGTAATGCTATGTGTGATACTGAATCTCTTTATATGGATAGGGAAAGAGGAAAAGAACATGATAAGGTCACAACCAATGTGAAAGAAATGTTGCTGAGCACAGTAAATATTGTTACTGAGGATTACTCAGAAATTTTATTACTTCTCCTAAATCAGATTTTATTAAGCCACGTGTAGAAGAAATTACTGCTACAGAAGAGGCACCTGATCCAAATGAAATACCCCCTGTGGAAACAGAAAAGGATAAAAAAAGTGACCAGCAAGCAGCAAAGAAGACTGCTGGAAAGGAAGGAGTATCAGAAAAGGTTCCTCAACCCACAGGAAGCTTGGATAGGCAGGGAAAGAAGCCACCAGAAAAAGCAGCCTTGGGTAAACCCCACTGAACTGCAATGAAGAATGTGATCCTGTCACAAACAGGATAATAAGTTCAACCTGAGCTTTCATAAGTGGTATCTCAATCACAGTATTTTAACACAAAATTTTATTAATAGGGTTTTTTTTGTAACATTTGTAATATTTTCTAACTTGAAATTTAAATGCATAGTAGATGGGCACTTATGTCTCAGTACCAGGTAACTGCACTGCAGGAATTTCTAAGTAGTTGATACATGTACTGTCAATGTGAATTTAATTACTAAAAAATGTCCACTATAAGCAGAGTTCATTAGAGCAAATCCTGTCCAGAACTGACGTATTTACTACAGTGTAAAGGAATGTTGGTATCAGTTACACGGATGTGTTAATCAATATTTATAGGCCATTCCAGCCTGAGGCAGATGCTGCCTACTTTTTCAAGGAAATTATGTATACAGTCCTCTTTGTGCCATGTGGGCTCCACTTTTCCCCATGACCAGTTTGGCCACAATGGAAGATCTCCAGAAACAAAACCATCTCCTTTGGATGCAGGGGTGGGGCGTGGTGGGGCATAAGTCTTTTTCTTTTGATCCAAGTTTCTTTCATGTAAACCTGTTTCATCAGGTGGATCAGGATGACATCTGGCCATTTCTTATCACCAAGACTCCCATACTTTCCAGTCTTCCCCTCTTCATTCATTCCCTTAAAGCCTTCATGAGTTACTGTGGATATAGCATTAACCCATGAACTATCAGCTCCCCACATGCTCATTTTCCTCCACAATTTTTGCCACAGGACTCAGACTTCTGATAAACCCACTGGTCTTCTTCTCAGTGGCTCAGCCCAAGACTATCCCTTCTTCCACTCACTATCATCATATCCACTGGTATCATATAAGAGAGTGTAGCTTCATGGTAATTAAGTAAGGAACAAATGCAAGGCAAGAATCTCCGCACTAAATCATTGCTGTGCTCATTCACATTCATTACTGTGTTCATTCACATGTTTATGTACTCAGGATATAGGAAAATATGACTCATTTGCAAATGCTTAGATACCATGGAAGAAGCAGAGTTCAAGCTGAAAAACAAACCAATAAAAATAAAGGTCAGAATTTATTTTGTTGCTATGCAAGCTGAGTTCAACTTTAAAGTGACCAGAAGTTATAAAACATAAGAAATTAAAATAAACTATTTTAATTACTAGGAAAATATTTATAATGTTTTCAACACAAAGAAGGCTCAATTATTTCATATTGTCTTTTTCCAGATGAATTATTGATGAAAGGTCACACGAATTCCACTGGTGTTTCTAGGTGCTGGATCTAAGGCTAATGTAGAATTACTGAAAACACAAGAAATACCAGTTTCTAATCCAGCCTTATAGAACAGTTAGCATAAGAAAGCAAAGAGTCTCAACAGCATGTAAATGCACAGAAGTCAAGATGCTGATATCCCAGATGAGAAGAAATTAATTTCCTTCTAGTAGAATTCCAATAGGATTCAATTTAACTTTTTTTAAAACCAACAGAAATTTTTCTGGCTGGATTAAATACTGGATAGAACACTTATATCTAGGCAAATAGAGTAATAATGTTTCTGTAAACAATGTAAAGGGTTTAAATAATTTGGATGGTCCATAGTGAGTGAAAGAAGGATGTAGTGTAGGATGCAACAGAGAAAAAAATGTAGAAATCAAAATACTGACTTCTACACAAAATGGTGTTGGTAGAAACTTAAATGCAGACTGAACTACAACTAAAATCATCCAGCTACACTTAGGTACTATTTAACATCGAGGTTGACTCAGTTCTCCATCACATTTTTTTCTAAATCTATGTATTATAGCCCAGTAGTGAAGGACATAAGCATGGGTCCCCCAGAGAAATGCAGTAAGGAGGATTTCCATGGCCGGACACTCCAATGCGTTTAATTTCTCACACAATTATTACAGAAAATGATAAATATCTGGAGATGTGCAATTCTATCACTCTGTCAGAGTTACAGAGAGTGGCCCTTCAAAAGCAGTACAGAGCTGCAGGTTGATTCACACAACTCTCCCTTGCCGTGGCAATTATTTCAAGCTGCCTTAGATCTGTAAAGATCCAACACCTCTCACAGCTCCTTGGGGTTGGGAGCCTGTCAGCCACAAACACCAACGGCAGTGAGTAAGTTAAATATAGAACAGACTGTACCACTGAGAGCCTGATCCAATTCCTGCAAAATGCCGCAGGGGTCTTCTCATTAGCTTTAATAGAAATCAAGCTAGATCTCAGAAGAATGTTCTAAAAATGTCCCAAATCTCAGATTACAAAGCCCACTTTTCTCACTGTGAAGCCAACAGCAGATCTCTCTTTTGTGTCATTGTAACAGAATCAGGTCTTAGCTTTTTGCTGCCAAAAAAATCACTATTTCCCTGGTATTTCAACTAAAACCTACTGGAAATAGGCTTAAAATTTTAAACTAAAATGCACCAGAGTTTGGGGATTTTTTTTGTTAAATTTGGGTGGTTCCTCATAAAGCTGGAAATGGAATCACATCAGTATTGTTCTACAGGAATACATTTGCTATCTAGAAGAATAGTGTAGTTATGCACAGTAATGAGATAAAGATATCAAAGATTACCGTTCCTTTTTTATTTTGATTATTTAAGCTGGAGTGGTTCACAAATATATAAAAAAATGTTCAAAATTAATATTAACAGAATTGTTGGGTATACTAAAGCTGATTATGTTACTGTGGTCGAATAATTTCTTTCTTGCATTTTAAATGTATTATTTATATTCTATTCTTCATTATAAGCATGAAAAATTGTTTCAGTCTGTGTGCATTACATAACCACAGAATGCAAATTATTTCTGTAGCAACAGGATCTCCTATCAAACACACAGAATCATTTGACTACATTTAAACTCAGGCACTGGATGCAATGTTTATCTGAAGTGCACTTCTCTTTATTTTCTTATTTCTCACCTACATGTTCTCTTTCAGCATATATTACTCTTTATATTCAAATTTATAACTCTTCTAGAAATTAATGTTCTCGTGTTATAATAACTGCATTTAACAACAAGAGAAAGTGTTGCAATAAGCTATATTATCCAGTCACCTTCTAAAACCACAAAGGATGAATTTTGGAGATGAAAAAGGATGAGAAAAATCGGCTTTGACTTCCACTGCAGTAAAGGCACTGTGATTCCAGCTGTCCTTGAATTCTCCTGGATTTGTTAGCCAATTATTGAGGAAGGTCTGTCTGTGTTCTGAGACTGACAGACATAATTTGGTAATACATTAAGCCATAATCTTTGAAGCAGCCAGTTGCAAACTGAGATCATCCTCAAACTAGTATAGAGTGCACTTCTGCTCTCTGCCCTTGAACAACAACTATAAGGTAAATGCATAAATGGCATCTCATTTAATCAGCACTTATACAGGACAGACACCTGCAACAAGTCTTTCCCCATAGTTTTTGTTTGTTTGTTTGTGTGTGTGGTTTTGTCTTGCTAAAAGGACATTAAGTTTTAAGAATTGAAGCAAAATGTTGTCCAGGGAAAAGAGCCACAAAAGCTGTAAAGAGAAAAACCTTAGAAAAAACTCCATTTCACAAGGGCTTCTAGAGATAAAGGTACTGTCAGAGAGACAATAAGGGGCTGATGGAGAGGAAGGAAAGCCCTAGATTTGGGTGCAATCTTCTGCTGACTTTTGCCCTTGTCTCATTTCCCATTTCATTATGCGAGAGCTCTTTCCTGCAATCTCCTTCTGCAAATTTTAAAATGAAACACCTTTCCTTCCTTCTTTCCCCATCTTGCATCTTCTACCATCTGACTTGACACAGTTATTTCCATTTACCATTTCATCACTCGTCCTAACAGGATGGGAATAAAACCTCCTGCTTAATTAGACTGTGATTTTGGCAAGGATAAGGAACAGGAGGCCTGAGATCCTATCATATCTATTATCAGAAAATGGCTTGTGAAACACCTGCTAATGGTCGACAAAGAATGGAGAAATATAGCTCATATTAGACTTGATCTGAATGTGCTGGCTTAACCAAATATGTTAACTCTACACACAAGTCCTTCAACTTTTGGGACGATTGATGTGCCTAAAAATGTTGGTGGATCAGGGTACACCTTACAGCCCTGAATCCTTGCTATTAAGTTCCCTCTTTCTTCTTTCTTTTTTTTTTTTTTTTCTTTCTCTTAAATGGAAATAAAAAGATAAACTGAACTTAACTAAATCATAACCACCTTTCATAAAGTCATTCTGGTCTGAGAGATGTTATGGAAAATGCTTCTGAGGGACATGTGTTGGTCAAGACTAAGAGGCAGAGAGGAGTCTCACAGGTTTACAGGATAAGATATAATCCTCTCTGCTGTAGTACGAGCAGGGGTGATGGTGGGTATGGAATAAATGACTGCCCCAGAGAGTGGTTTCTTTATGAGTGTTGTATGTGTACAAACATGCAAAATGACAAAACAATATCTCACCACTAATGTCAGCTCTTTTTCTGCCTTATGTGCAGGCAGCCCTAAGCAGGCTACCCCTCTCACACACTGCTGCTGCCAGGCATGATCCTCAGTCGAAGAGCCAGAGAGCCACTGATTTACATATAGCACTTGGTAATGTACTTTCAAATTGTTTCCTCTCCACCAGAATAACCACATCAGTAAGCAGCTGCTCTCATCACACCCTTTCCTCTCCCTGATGGGGGAAACAATAGTGACATTTGTGGTGAAAAGGCAAAATGAACACAAAAAAAGGTAACAGGTTACCTGTGCCCTGAAGGCCCTGGATCAACCAACAGTGTTGTGGTTCAACAAGGACCACAAATGGTGCATCGATGTAGAGAGCTCCTGTCTACACCACTCCACTCACCCACAACAGAAACCAATCCCTCTTGATAGATATGACTGTGGAAAATTTTACAGCTTGATTGTAATCCTCTATGTGCAAGTGCAAAACAGTAAAGAATACAAAAGGAGAATACTGAGGGATGTCTACTTCAGTAGCCCTGATTGTGTACAGGTGATAGTTTTGGAATGGTAAATGTTACCTAAAGGGAAGACACTGTGTTTTCAAATAAATGCACTTTACTCAGAAGCACCTATTCCAGGTTTGAAACATAAAAGTATGATCTACCCATTCGTTACCCCTTTTCAAGTAAAGATTTTTCTGGCTTATTTCTATAATAGGATTTAGCTTAATGTCAGTATTTGAGGACATATGACAGATTTAGGCCCTACCTCTTATCTCCCTGTGAACAGGGCTGTCTGGTGTTGAAAAGGAGAATCCCCTCCACTAAAAAAATAACTTCTTGTTGTAATCAGCAAAGATAAGAGCACAGAAACACAAATGAAAATACTCTGTTAGAGCAATTGCTGAAGAGGTTACTCTCACAAACTGTGAGACCAAGATGCTAACTAAATAAAGAACTCAGCAAAGCAGGGAAATGATCTGCAGACTCTGTGCTTGCGACAGATGTTATGCTAATGTGGCTAGGTAATTATTATTGCAACATTATAGTCGAACAGGAGACCTCGTCAGAAAACTGCTGCAGCTGAAAAATGGTTGCGCTGAAGGGTGGCAAATTGCTCTATCACTCTTTGTTGCTTCCATGTATCCTGACTCCTGGAAAGCGCTCCGAGATTGACTCAGAATTCCTGACATGACAATAACATCATCAAAATGGGCAGGCGCGAAATCTGACCTTCCTTTTTACATACCCATAATGTTGTCACCCTATCCATGTAATTCTGCGTTTGTGCCTTCTTCCATGAAACACTTTCCTCGAAAACCCAGCCTGCCTGTTATGTAGGGATAGATTTGGTTCAGTTCCATGCTCAAATGGATTTAAATACATTATCTACACACAAGAAACTCACTGGCTATAATCTTTTAGGCAGCTTGTCCCAGGAGGTACAGATGAATAAACAGATCTTATCTCTTTGTAGGACTGGTAAAAAAAGACTGTCAAGCATCTTTTAAGAGATACATGGACTATCACAATAAATTTTGTCTATACACTACTTTGCATGCTAGCATGTCTTTTTGTCAGTTGCCCTGAATACTCTGCCAACCAGCCTGATTTCTCATTATGTGACAACTACATGGAACATATGTGAAAACCTGAAATGGCTCTAACATCAAGTGGGGCAAAACAAGCTTTTAACAAAACTCTTGTCAACATACTGGTGGATGAAAACGTAGTTGGTAGGCAAACAGGCAAATAGGCAAACTACTTCCAAGTAGTTGGAAGTACAGTAAAATAAAGAAGCAACATGGGTACTGATAAAACACTTAATTCACCTTTATGAAAACGAAATTGTATTTCCAATTACGCTGCTTCTCCTTTTCCTTTTTTATGGTGCAAGTTCTTTGAAGCGAGAACATTACTGTGCTTTAGTACATATTATGTCACAGTGTCATCTGGGGCCTCTGGGCAATAGCGTGACTCGGGTAAATAATAACACATCACCAAACCAACTTCAGCAAGCAGTGGTGTGAATCATAAAAGCAATGGGCAAATGAAGCTCCTGTCCTGAAATGCATACATAGCCTGCTGGACATGTTCTGATTTTGCCATTCTACATTTTCATGTCAAAATAAATAACAGAACCACTGAATTAATAATGTTGGAAAAGACCTCCGAGATCACCAAGTACACTCTATGCCCAAACATCACCATGTCAACCAGACTATGAATGGCATGAGTGCCACCGTCCAGTCTTTCCTTAAGCACCTTCAGGGATGGTGACTCCACCACCTCCCCGGGCGCCCTATTCCAACCCCCCTTCCTGTGCAAAAATCCCTCTAATGTCCATCTGAAACCTCCTCCGGCGCAGTTTGAGACTATGATATATAGATATAGAGAGACTACCGCATAATACTTATAAACCTAGACATGTATGTACGTATACAGATGTTTATAAATAACAAATATTGTCGCTCCTCCTGCGGGCGGGCCGGTAACTGTGGGAAGAAGGACGCAGCGACAGCCGTGCGAGGCGGCAAACCCCGGGCAGGCAGCGCGCCTTTTCCGCCCCGCTGTCACGAGGTGCTAATCCTGAGCCGCGGCTCAGAGCACGGCCACGAACAGCTGCTCCCGCGGGAGCGCCGGGGCTGATCCGCGCTGATCCCGGCGGGAGGCTCCGGGCGCGGTA